>JASAUF010000636.1:1792500-2230000 GCA_030180095.1 Magnolia changhungtana
GGATTGCTTTTGAGTGATGTGGCATGTACTTGGTTGATTTGATAAGTTGTAGAAATTCTCTTAAGATTTCACAAATGCGCGGCTTTTCTTAAACAGAACGCGGGCCCACATCTCCTGGCTTGAGTATCGCCTCGGCGCACGAGACGCGGCATCAGAACGGCAATGACGGCGCGATCGCACTGGTACAAGTTTCAGGTCGAGTGAACTGAGGCCGACAGGATCCATCTTAGGATCGCCCGCAGACGCCGGTTACAGATTGCGAGTCGCCGAAATTCGACCGGGAGGACCGCGGAGGCCTATGGAACAGTATGGGCTTGGATACGGGTCTTACAAATCTCATCCTTGCTACACCCTTTGAAAACCCTAGAACCCTTATAAAAACCCTTGGAATACCTTTAGAAAGCCTTAACATGCCTGAGAATGACCTTAGGGACTCCTATTTATAGGTGGGGGAACCCCACTTATACACCTCCCTAGAAACCGCCTCAAATTTACATAATCTGCGTATAAACCGCGCTCCATCTGCGTAACCCTCGACTAGTCGAGCCTAGGCTTCGACTGGTCAAGCTTATCCCTCGACTGGTCGAGCATCTTGGAAATCCCAAACACATCATTGCTGGAATTCGAGTTGAACTGTCTTCAATCAGTCGAAGGGACCTTCGACCAGTCGAGCCAGTCCCTCGACTGGTCTAGCATCTTGGTGAACAAGATTTAAGACATTTGTTTTACAACAATCTCCACCATGTTTTAAATTTTTAACCATGTAGCTTCTTGACCTCTTCTCTTATCTCCGCATCACATCATTGCTTCTCGTGCACACTCTGTCCTTCTTTTACGCCATCGCTAAGTCTAGAGAAGTTTCACAGAACTTGAATTTCTCTACAGAAATGACCTTGGTGATCATGTCTTCCTGATTCATGCTGGTGTGAATCTTCTCCAGAGTTACGCTTCCTTCCTCAAGCACCTATCGGATAACATGGATTTCTAACTAATTACTCCACCCGCTAGTACAAACGATTAACCTGAAGTCGACTTTCTGAAATCCATACTGCTTACGTAATCAAAATCCATATACCCTTCTAATTTTGTCCCTGTCTTCCCAAAAGTAAAGACGTAGTCTTCTGTACCTCGAATGTATCGAAGTAATCATCTTGCCGCCGTCCAATGTTGTTTGCCGGGGTATTTGCTCATAACACCGATTGTCTTTGAAATAACTAGTCTAATGCAGACCATGACATGCACTGCCAACCGTATTCGAATAAGACTCATGAGACATATCCTGCTTTTCC
Source organism: Magnolia changhungtana (assembly GCA_030180095.1). Classification (NCBI taxonomy): domain Eukaryota; kingdom Viridiplantae; phylum Streptophyta; class Magnoliopsida; order Magnoliales; family Magnoliaceae; genus Magnolia; species Magnolia changhungtana. Next base: position 1,793,790 of record JASAUF010000636.1, read on the forward strand.
TCATTTGTTTTGAGACATGTCTTGAGGAAAAATTGAGGAGAGACGCATAGGGAATGCTCTCGGGCTTTGCCTGGTCCATCACATCCTTAATCAATACCTACACAAGGTATTCTACATGTGATTACCAAAACATGCTCCTCTTTTAGTCTCAATGCCGAGAACCATCTTTACAGCCCCTGATTCTTCATCTCGAATATCCCACTTAACCGAGTCTTTAGTACATTGATTTCAGACAAGTCATGATTAACGATCTACATGTCATCAACATATAATTCCTGACTCACCACACTGTCTAGGCGACAAGTTATACCACGACCTCCTACAAACTTTTTTCTTAGCCCCTTTAAACTTCAAACTGCTCTGGTTGCTTCATGTAGATTTGCTCTTCCAATATCCCTTACAAAAGTGCAGACTCCACATCTATCTTTTCATCTCGAGATCACATTGGCTAACCAACGCCAATAATGAATATAATAAGCACCTGCTATACCGTCTGCGCGAATATCTCTAAGAAGTCAATCCATTTTCTTTGAGCATAACTCTTCACTACCAACCTCTTTTTGTATCTATGTTGTATCCTCCTGAAGATCCACCTGCATCTAACCGCTTCCCGTCCTACTGGAAGCTCCACCAGCTTTCATGTGTTAATCTAGTACAACGAGTCCATCACATTTCCCACAGTTACCTTCCACTTCTCAATACCAGGCTCACCTAGAGCCATCTGAATAGAGGACGAATCCCCTGCGATATTGGAGTCGTCCATGTACCTCGCCGATATCCTACGATTATGCCGTGTAATTCTTCTCATGAGTGGTTGCTCTACCTGCTCTGTATCTTCATCTGTGCATCTCAGCCTTCATGCCTTGCCTGCTTATGTGGCCATGACCAGCATGCCACACGCATGCATAAGTGGAATCCACTACAACCACTGTAGTTTCACCTTTTGAAGTGCTCTCGATCAACTTGTACATGTTACTGACTTGTTGCGCTTTCATGATTACCTGTGCTCCCTTAGATACCTTAAGGGTACCATCAATACCTATGTACTTATAGTCTAGTACCTTAAGTATACCAAGAGAAATTAGATTCTTCTTCATGTCAGGAACGTGTCTCACATCAGTTAGGGTACGCTCTGTCCCATCAAATGTCTTGATGCGCACTGTACCAACAACCACGACATTACAAGGCCTTGCTTTTGGTTATATGCTAGGTGTGGTCTGTATCCTCTTTGTTGGGACCCACCCGAATGACTGTATATTTTAATGATTAATGGTATTATTGTGGCAAAAAAAAAAAACCACGACATTACAAGCGATGTTATTGCCCATAAATACCTGTTCACCATCGCACTCTCTGTAACCGACGAACCAGCTCCAATGAGGAGTCATGTGAAAAGATACCCCTATGTCTAGAATCCACTCGTCCTTACGATCATCGTAAAAGTGTCTGATCATAGATACAGACAAAACATCACCATCACATACACTCGATCCATCTAACGTGACAGCATTGACCTCCTTGTATGAAGCCTCAGATTCTTCTCTCTTAGATTTATGATTTGTACAATCTTTCTTCATATGTCCTTCCATCCTACAATTCTAGCACTTTAACTTTCCTTTGCCCTTGCCATTGAATTTGGATCTTGACCTCAAAGAGTTCGTATCTTGATCAGAATTTCTGTCCTTTATAAACAGTGCATCAGAAGATGTCCACATGTCGTCGTTAAACTTTCTCATGACCTTCCCTTGAAGGGCTGAGATAATGGTGTCGACACTCAGGATTTTATTCATGGTGCACATTGTGTCCTTGAATGACTCATACGACGTCAGAAGAGAATTAAACAATATACATGCATGTTCTTCATCTTTAATCACTTTCTCCATATCTAGCAATTTGCAAACCAATTTATTAAAGTTGTTGATGTGAGCCTCCAGATCTTCACCCTCTACCATCTTGAAGTTATTCTACTGCCGCTTCAAGTGTAGGCGATTTTCAGAGGATTTTTTCGCATAGACATCCTCTAACTTTGCCCACAATTTAGCCGCAGTTTTCTCCCTCATGACATTGTAGAGAACCTCATCTGTGAGACATAAACAGATTGAAGATAATTAAGGCCTTCTTATCAAGAGTATTCCAATCATCATCAGTCATAGTAGACTTTCGCTCCTTAAGAGCACCATCTTCGCCTTGCTTGATTAAGAAACTCATAATCTTGATCTTCTATAACTCAAAGTTATTTTTCTCTGAGTACATCTCAATATCATACATCGTGCTTTCCATTATTGCTAATTTTACAGATTCAGATCTGTACCCCAACGATAGCTCTAATATCACTTGTTGGGATTTGTGCTTTAGAATCAGACATATATGGATCTAGGATAGCAATCCAAGAGCACTAAGCAAACACAAGAGAACATAAAGATTTAATGTGGAAAATCCTTTCGAGAAAAAACCACGACACAAAGCGATAAAATTCCACCATGAAAGCATAAATTACAAAGAGAAAAGGACTTTTCCGATTCGAATAAGCTCGAATCTCACCCTTGTTACACCCTTTGAAAACCCTAGAACCCTTTTACAAACCCTTGAAATACTTTTAGAGAGCCTTAACATGTCTGAGAATGGCCCTAGGGACTTCTATTTATAGATGTGAAAACCCCACTTATGCATCACCATTAAAAAAATTATGTAATCCACTGGAATGTTTACTCCATCCATCCCGTTGATAAGGTCACAAAGATTGATATGAAGAGTACACACAAATATCTTGGTCCAAAGCTTTTTTTGGCTCACAAGAAGTTGTCCATTTGGGATTTAGATATGCTTCATCTTTTGGATTATGCCCTAAATTGAGTTTTCAGTACAGATGGATGGCATGGATGTAGTCACATACATCAAGGTGGACCCCACAATTAAAGGGTCCCATGCACCACGATGGATCGTACATTCAACCCATCCAGTAAATGTACACCTACTTTTTATTAGATAAATAAAAAATACAGTTTATCCAATTGTAATGTAAGTCTATCAATAGAAAATAATATACACTATTAAAATTATCTCAATTCAAGTGTAGCCTATTTAATAATTTAATTATCTCGATGTTTTGTTCTTATTATCGCTGCAGTGTTGTGCATAAATCCAACGGTTTAGATATTATACAAATACCATATGGCTTAGAAAGTCTTGAAATTTACTTTATTTTTTAAAAAGAAAAATAAATATAGGTATTTTTGTAATTTCATTTCTCAATAATCACCATCGGTGAATATACATTCATCAACATTTTACAGTAAAAATCCCTATGTTGATAGTTCAAATGTACATTTAAATAAAAAATTCTTTAATTTTTTATATTTTCTCCTAAATACGTGATGTTATAAAATCTTATGGGGTATAAAAAATCTGACAATAATCTGGCGAGAATCTCACCGTTTTAATGCGATATTTCGAATATCTCAGCGCTATTTATCAACACCCGTCTCCACCTTTTGTTGATAGTTGTTTGAGTGACTGAGTTAATGCGCCGAAAAAGTTGATAAATAATTGCCACCGACTTCCGTACAAGTAGGCGCCGATTCAGTCAGGTTAGGCCGTGGGCCCACCTTGATGGAAACGGATTGGCTACTCCCCATGACACCAGCTCCGTGGCTGGTGTTCGGTGCTCTGTGGGCCTCACCAAGATGTATGTGTTTCATCTAATCCGTTCATCCATTTTTAAAGATCAATTTATTGTTCTATCCCAAAAATGAGAGGGATATAAATCTCAGGTGGACCACACCACATGAAAACAATTGTGATTGGATATCAACCATTAAACTCCTCCTATGGCTCACTATACTGTTTATTTGACATCCAATCTGTTGATTAGGTCATAAAGGCCTAGATTAAGGGAAAAAACAAATATCAGCTTGATCCAAAACTTTTATGCCCCCAAAATGTTTTTAATGGTCGACCCTCATTCAACACTGTTTCCTGTAATGTGGTCCACTTGAGATTTGGATATATCTCATTTTTGGGCCTATACTGTAAAATGATCTATAAAAACAGATGGATGGCATGGATGAAACGCATACATCATGGTGTGGCCCACATAGCACCGACCACCAGCCATTGGCTGGTGTCAGGGGGAGTAGCCAATCCGTTCTCCACCTTAGATACATATGTTCTATATCCACACCGTCCATTCGTGTTTTCAGCTTATATTATTGTGTGAACAAAAACTGAAGCAGATCCAAATATTAGGTGGACCACAGGAAACAGTGATCAGGTATGTGCGGCCGTCGAATGTTGACTGCATGGTTAAATCCTTTTAATAAACCGTTTCTGGTATACGATCCATCTGATGATGGCCTGATTTTATCACAGCACACGTAGACGGTAGAGATCACGGATCTCGGCTGAGTGTAGAGTCTCCTGATCTCGCGAGTAGCTTTATGCGATTCTTTTCCGACGAACAACAGATGCGAAAATGATGTGGAAGGTGCTCCTATACATCTGTATGTATAGCAGTTAGAAACATTGCGGATCTAGTCGTTGGATTTACGGTTTTTTAATGATACGAACCGTTCATTTGATAGGGATCTACGAGGATGGGGGTTACTGAAAAATATATAGAAGGAAACATTTTCAATTCTTTGATTGCTCTATGATTATTTTAACCGTTCATGTTTAAAGCAGAAGAGCCAAATTATAAAAGAGTTGCAATAATCAATTGAGAGCTTTTATTCGTTGAATTTATACTTTAAATAGTGAGAATATTCATATAAACGGTTAGGATTAATGCAAGATGATACTGATTCAAAGGCCGAAAGTCCTTGTGTATCGTACTGCATTACCTCGTCATGTATTGGGAAAAGCCTCTTCTTTGTAACTTAACCCAGTGCAAGTGCGCACACGCGCACACGCGCATAGAACCCGAAGATTTGTGGCGCTTACCATGATGCTTGTGTGCCTATTCATTCCATCCATCGGTTTTTACACCTTACTTTCACCGTTTTTTTTAAAAAAAAAAAAGAAAAAGAAAAAAAAGAAATCCGCTCATCCAAATCTTAGGTGGACCACACTACAGGAACAATGTAAAATCCTGAATAAAGTTATTGGTTTTTATTTTTATATTTTTTTGTTATAAGGAAAATTACCAGCTCACCACCTATAACTTCGTTAATTAAAACAAAATTACTCTACATCCCAAAGACATCTTGTAATAATAGATCCTGCAGCCATCAAACATAGCCACAGACCATTCAAAAACCATCAGTCTCTACAGATCAAATAAAGCTGCTGCCACTTCCTCTTCACACCCATCAAGTGCGTTTCCTCCCTCTCCTTGTGATGGACTGTGTCGAGACGAGGGGTTGAGCTCGCTGGCAAAGCTCACAACCCCCACCTGCTTTGTGGCTCAGGTGGGCCACACCCATGCTCCATCATTGTTCCTCGTGGATGTCGCCCTCTCGAGTATAGATGGCTTGATCATTGAAACATGACATGTGTTGCCAATTCCTTAAGCTAAGATGGTCCCATGATATGACAACCATTGAAAATTTTCTTTTCATTCTTTTAAATTCTTCTACACACATTGATGACCTATCATATACAGGTTTGGATCATTGCAACATGATTACATGTATATTATCATTCAGTATTGTCATCATAAAACTAATCTGACCAGCCGAGGATGGATCTTGCCCATAAACTCTCTTAGTGTATGAAGTATTCAAGCTCTATGAAATCCATCAATCCTTTATTTTTACTATATATACATACAAAAGATCATGCTGATAAAAAACTATATGGTCACACCAACGTGAACAATGTAAAATTATGCTTAAAACCTTGGTAACCCATCTTACATACAAACCTATGTTTGGCTCTTATCATTTTTCCCTGTGGATGTTGTACACATTAGTTATATTGATTTGACTGACTTTCGGCCAGGGACTAGCATATGGGAATATCCTTAACAGATAGAGTGGATGTCACACTGGCAACAAGCGTCACACCGAGCTTTATTGTTGCTTGAGCTTCATAAGCGGGATGGGATTCAAGTCGGGTAAATGTCATGTTTTGCATATGGTAAATACATTGTTCATAGTCAATTTTAAATGTGAATGAACATTGAAACTTGATTTTAGCAATGGTTCTAAAGGCACGTGTTAGTGTGATTACTAGCTGCTGCAAGGTGTAGAGTGCCCGCATGTTAGTAACAACATTAAACATTCAAATCAAATAACATCAAACAACAAATACAAATATGTCCAGAGTAGTAAAACATACATATATAGTTTATGCTTCTAAATACAAAAAAAAAAATCAATTATTACTACAAAATAAGATGTATAGTTTCAAAATAAAAAACCTAAAACTATTAGTGGTTTACAATCTCCATGATTTCATAAAATTGCTTTACCAACGTTGCTCTTCTTTCAAGTTAGGTCACAAAATACCATTTTTGTTTTGATAGGGTTTGGGTTATGAGTACAATCAGGTATGCGATCAGATCAAATAGATGATATAACCTATAAGATGTCATTATACGAAAAAATCAACTATAGCTTGATGTTGCCCGGGGAATGATGGTGATATAAAAAAATCAGCACGGGCTCAATGTCGCTTGGGGAAAGATGGATATACCAGACAATGCCACAATTTTGACAGGTGAAGGAGCATAGGTGGAAAGAGTTGGGAGAGGGTTTACACCAATGGCTGAAAGATGCCACTTCTGAAACTTAAAAGAAGAAAGGAAAAAAAAGTTTTGTGAAGTGAGGGTGGCTTTGACTTAAAGTTGTAAAAAGCCAGGACCCTCCAAACTATTGAACAAGTTACCCTATCTCACACGTGCAATCTCAAGTAGAACCAAACAGGCCTGAATTACTCTGTTCAAGATAAATTTCGATATTGGAAATGGAAGAATCTCTATTGCAGTCTAATGTAATTGTGACAGATGTTCCTCTGTGATCTTTTGCAGCCCACAAACTTTTTTAATCTCATGGTATAGACGGTCTTAGAACAACAATCAGAATCAGAAACATATAAAACTGAAAGGTAAGATATAGCGTAAGCAGAACTTTGCTGACTGGAAATAATGGTGTAGCAGAAAATAATCGGGATGAAAAATACAAAACAAAAATTGAAAATATTTTCTGAGAGAATCAGAGAGTAGTTGAATACATAGCAGACTTATTTGGACTCATCATCTGATTATTGCACCTGTTGTGTATATTCTTCTTATGACATATCTTCTCAATAACAAAAATACCATGAATTGGTTGCTTTTCTACCTTTCTATTTGAGGTTAGGGATAAAAACTGTAAATCATTTCCAGTGTCTGTTACAATTCTCTTCTTGTCTGTGATGGGTTATTTTGACCCATCTTCGACCGGTCGAGATCCCTGCTCGACTGGTCGAAGGCTGGTGGTCGACCGATCGAAGTTCGAGTTGAGAACTTGGACTTAAAGTCCAGCGAGTAATTTTGCTGTTTTTTACTGTAGCCAAGACTGGTCGAAGGTGGGCTACGACTAGTCGAAGACTAGCTAGGACTAGTCGAAGGTTACGCAGTTTGTTCTGCGATTTGCACGAACTCACGGATTTGAGTCCTTTCTCAAGATGGCCCGGGATGCGGAAAGGAGTTTCCCAAAACTATAAAAGGGATTGCCTAGGGTTTTTCTAGGTATCACAGAAAATAGTAAGAGGGTTTCCTAAAGCTTTGCAAGGGAGTTTAGGGCTATCAAGGTGAGAGAGAGGGAGAAAGAGAGAGAGGAAGCTTATAGAAGGGAGGTTCTGCTCGTGGAGGTTCTCTACTATGCAATCTATATCTCAGCGCTTCTATGTCCTCGTAATCGGTTAGATCTCTCTGTTTTCTCTATTTCTCTTATTATTTATCCACTCCTGCGTGAGTGAAGAAGATTGTAACGTTCTACTTCATAGTGGATTGTTGATCTGGACGAGGTCCCGTGGTTTTTACCTCTTTGAGGGTTTTCCACGTAAAAATCTCTTGTGTGGTGTGTGATTGATGCTTTGATTTATTTCATTGCTTTATTATCCATAATTCTGGTTTGTTTCGGGAGGCTAGATCCTAAGGTTTGTGCAAGGCATCCCAACAGTCTGATTAAGGAAGCTATAAAAATTTCAGGTGTTCCTTCGAAGCAGTTTTGTAGATTTCTAACTGCATCGAACTGCAATTAGTTCAACAAAGTAGAAATGATCATAGAGTAGTTTCAAGTTGGACGTGGAAGGGAATAAAGATGCATTTGAGGCCTTCTACTTCATCATTTCCTCTTGTTGAACAAATCATTGCAATCCAATTGAATAGTGCATCCAAACACAGCCTAAAGATAACCAATGGAAATTCCATGCAGCACCCTCCTCATAGTACAATGAAAAACAAGATCAGGACTGTTGATCTGGTAGGCCACCATGTGGATGGGCTATGGGCCAAAAATTGAGATGACTGGACAACTCTGATTTCCCTATTATAGTCCGTTGTTCTGGTAGAAATGTGGAGCATTGATCATCTGACCGTTCCTTGCTGATTGGATGGCTACTACCATATAGTCCAATCCCCCTTCTCTTTATTATTGTCTACCCATGTGTGGTGGCCGATATCTCATGCACATGGTTGGATTTCGTAACACTCGTACCCACATAATATGCAATAACTAAAATTTGAATGAACATTGGCATTAGCTAAGGTCATCTCATCTGTGTTTGTAACCATGGTTATAAAAGAATCGTCACCAAAACAAGCATGCATGGCTTATACCTCGAACTTAGTTATGTTTCTCCTAGTTCATCCTTCAAATGCAAGTACAGGTAGAAACGCATGGTGAGGCTCTTCCCCGTTCTGGACAGGTATATCCAATGGGACGTGGGAAGAGGGAACATCAACATGTGGAGCGTTAACTGGTTGAGGCTGGGGCTACTGGAGACGCTGCCTGATTTTTAGATTCCGTCAGAAATGCGATCACTCCTGGTATCAGATTTCATTGGGAAAGACGGGCTCCACCCGACGTATCCTTTGGATCTGCCCGGTGAGATTTTAGCTCACATCTCCCATAGGGGCCTCTGTACTATTGAGTCTGACGATCGCCCGTTCTGGCCGCTAGACCCGTCTAGGAATTTAACTATAAAATCTGCCTGGAACGCTGGAAGGAACCATGGGGCGAAGAAAGCTTGGGCGAAATGGATTTGGCATCCAAAAATCCCTCCGAAAATTTCATTATTCATGTGAAAGCTTTTGCAAGGGGCATTGCCTGTGGACGAAAATATCCAGAGGAAAGGGATCCCTATCGTGTCGAAATGCGTCTGTTGTGGAGACAACCCCGAAGGATCCCAATGTGTCGAATCAATGTCGCATCTTTTCCTAGCCGGTAAGTTGGCGTCCAAGGTTTGGAGCATGCTTGCTAGAGCATTCGGATTCCCCCTCTCTCATCACCTATCAGTTTCGAATCGCCTTCATTGGTGGTGGTTCAGGGTCCTCCGTGTTAGAAGATTTTCGGCGCTCATTCGTCTAATGCCAGCCTTCACGCTTTGGGAAATTTGGAAAGCCCGGAACGACGCCCGTTTCGATGGTAATCTCCTGTCTACGGTTGGGATCTTTGCCAAGATTAAAGGCTAGGTGGCTGCTATATTTGGGAAGGAGATGAGCGACATTTCTCTCCCCTTTCCTGCATCAACCGATGCCATATCCAGGAGGCCTGCTGCGCTCTCCCGCCCAACCATGGCTGTCCTCTTTGTTAATTGGTCCAAGCCCCCTGAAGGCTGGGTAAAACTGAATGTTGATGGGTCCACCCTTTCCAACCCAGGACCTGCCAGTGGTGGGGGCATTTGTAGAGACAATCAGGGGAACTTGAAGTTTGCTTTCTACAAAGGCTACGGGAATGCCACCAACAATTTGGCCGAACTGCGGGCTGTTTATGATGGAATGAAGTTGTGTCTCTCCGCCAGTTTCGACCAAGTTTGTATTGAAACGGATTCTAGCTGGGTGGCCGTGTGTTTGGTGGGGGAGAATAAGGTCATGTGGGTCTAGAGGTATTGGGTAGTGAGAATCAAGGAATTATGGAGTAGAGGATCCTTTTCTATCTCCCTTATTCCGAGAGAAGCGAACGGGCCAGCTGATGGGTTAGCCAAAGAGGGGAGCATGGCTCAATTGGAAAAGGTCTTCTCGAGCGTCTCCCTCCTCCCTCATTTGATTAAAGGCCGAGTGCTGCTGGACAAAACTGGCCTTGCGGCTATTAGAAAGCAAAAGTCTCGGATGTATAGATATGATAGGCGGGCAGTCAAATTGGAGTTGCCAGCCTGAACGTAGCCTAATCTGTACATTTTGAATTATCAATGGAGCTCTTAGGCCCAAAAGGGGGGGGAGGGGTAGGGCAGGTGCTCTTTGATAAATCAGGCTTAGGATACGTTAGAGAAGTCTCCACTTCTCCCTCTATATAACATATGATAGGCAGTCCAGTGTTTTTGTCCCTGGCTTTCCCCTGCCCAAAGTAGGCTTTTTGTAATCTTTGCTGAAAATGAAATGAAGCAAGCTGTTTAAAAAAAAAAAAAAAAAAAAAGAAGGTAGAAAGGCCAACATCAGTCCTTTTATGTCAACTAGAAAGTTCTGCACAAGAAAAACAAAGTATCATGTCATAACGTGGTTTACGTGTATAATCACTAATCACAAATGATGCTAACACAGTAAAAAGGAAAAACAAATGCAAACAATCCATGTCCTGTGGAGGGTTTTTGTATGCAACAATTCTATCATGTGTGTAAGGATATCCTAGCAATGGATCAGGCAGGCCCCATTATATGGCCTGATCCAAAATCAGGCCAGTCAACTTACTAGGTTGGTAGTACTGGGCCACACATTTACGAATGTGAGCTATTGGCAAAATTTTAAAACCCTCCATTGTTTTTGTACATGTGTGGCCTACCTTATGAGTTGAATGGTTTGATTTAGGGCCCAGGTCATCTACACGGTAGGCCAATCTGATGAGTTTATCCTTTTATTTTTAATAATTTTTTTGTTGTAATTGGAGGTTATGCATGCTTGCTCATGCAGGATTGGGGGAGTTGGGGGGCCAATAAGAAATGGATATGGATAAACAATGCTCCTAGCACATTTGTCATGAGAAGTGCAAGCTATGTTTTTATTTGAAGAAATGACAAGTGATTTTTTTTATGAATTTTTTATGGTTGACTAAAATAAAAGAAACTTTATATATATCAGAGTTGCAATCCAATTGAATAGTTCATCCAAACACAACCGAAAGGTTTCAACGGTTGGTGTCTCTCTCCCTATTGTTAATTTTCTGTGCTGGGGTCCACTCCATCTTTTGATCTGCTCATTCTTTTTCTCATGTCCTAAAATAATCTCTAAAAATGGATGGACGGATACAACAAATACATCAAGGTCAGCCCATAGAACTTGGTGACGCCACTTTAAGTCTAGCTAATCTACGTCCCTCGGCATGAGCGTAGGAGAGAGACTTATACGAAGGCTCGCATATAACCTGCTAACAGTACTTTACATAGGATACCCTCTCTCTCTCTCTCTCTCTCTCTCTCTCTCTCTCTCTCTACACACACACACACACACACACACTCTCTCTCTCTCTCTCTCTCTACACACACGTGCGGAAAAGGTTCTCTGCAGTCCAGCTCATGGGAACTTCCCATGAGGTCGAGCTGTGTGGGCCCCACTGTGATGTGTGTCGAACATCAACACCGTGCATTTGATGGGTCCCCTTTAAATTATGGTAGGCGGGCCATACCATCTAAAATCATGTGAAGACATACCTAAAATATATAAAAGCACTTGGTGGGGCCCACCTGAAATTTGGATGCGTCTGAAACTTGGTCTGACCCCTCATCCAAGTAGAACATACATAATGGATGAGCTGGATTTGTGAACCACATCTCGGTCGGCCCAACAAATGACTTTGAATGTTTTAATTGAGGGTAGCCCCTCTCAACTTCCTAATGTGGTGTGGCCCACACAAGTTACGGATTGACTTGATTTTTAAGCCCTAGGCCCACAATGGAATGGTGCATTTGACTAATGGGGCAGATGTTCAACATGCATCACGTTGGGCCCACACAGCTCAACCACATGGGAAGCTCCCATGAGCTGGACGACATAGAACCCCCCCCCCCCCCCTCTCTCTCTCTATCTATCTCTCTCTCTCTCTCAACACTAAGTTTGTATCGTGTGAACTTTTTGAGAATTTATCATAGGTGATTTGAGTCCAAAATCTGAACGGTCTACGTGATGTAGAACCCCATGAAACCCCAGGGCCCACCTTTTACTTTGATCCAAATTAAACTTTTGTGGGCAATGATAAAAGAAAATAGTTTCCTCCATTTATTTTCATCTCTCTTTACCATGGCCCACTAGAGTTTTATATCTGGTCGAAAATTGGTCCCATGGGGTTTCATGGGATGCCACATCACATGGACCGTTCGGATTAGAAGCTCATGACACGTATGCAAAGGTTCTCACATGCACAGGTGAGCATGCCTTTCTCTCTATATACGTATTGGCTTGTCGGAATTGCAAAGACGGTGTTTATCATTAAGATATCAAGGGAAGTCACACTTGATAGGGCACCAACGTGATGAATGGCTGGGATCTTACACATGCATGTTACATTGTCATGTGTACATACGTAAGGTAGGAATCAAACTTCTGTTATAGCTAATAAAACAAACATCACACAAAACATACAGAGAAGAGAAGACTTGTAACGCTTACACCTCCATTCATGCACCCTCCATTATTATAACATGGTTCCAGTTTGAGGCGGAACTAGAGAAAATAGGCTTGGATTGAGAGGGCATTATTTAAGGAACAGAATGCAACGACCGCTACCTGGGATAAGGGGCAAAGGATCTGGCAAGGATGGCTCCCCGATCTCGCTGGATGTGTGTCCTACTTGGATGAGGGGTTAGACCAAGTTCCAGATGCATCCAAATTTTAGGTGGGCCCCACAAAGTGCTCTTATATGTTTTAGGCATCTCTTCACATGATTTTAGATGGTATAGACCCACCTGAGTTCCATATACGGCTGAATTTTGGTCCTATCATTTAAAGGGGACCCATCAAATGCACGGTGTTGATGTTTGACATTCATCACGGTGGGGTCCACACAACTCTACCTCATGGAAAGTTCCCATGAGCTCTAGGAACTTCCCATGAGGTCGAGCTGCATGGGCCCCACCGTGATGCGTGTCGAACATCTACCCTATTAGTCAGATGCACCATTCCATGGTGGGCCTCGGGCTTAAAAATCAAGTCAATCTATGACTTTTGTGGGCCACACCACATACAAAAGTTGAGAGGGGTTATCCTCCAATTAAAACATTCATAATTATTTATTGGGTCCACTGAGATGTTGTTCACAAATCCAGCCCATCCATTATGTGTGTCCCACTTGGATGAGTGGTCAGGCCAGGTTTTAGATGCATCCAAATTTCATGTGGGCCCCACCAAGTGCTTTTATATGTTTTAGGCATGTCTTCATATAATTTTAGATGGTATGGCCCACCTGAGTTCTGTATACGACTGATTTTTGGGATATCCTATAATCTAAAAGGGACCCATCAAATACACGGTGTTAATGTTTGACACATCACGGTGGGGCCCACACAGCTCGACCTCATGGGAAGTTCCCATGAGCTGGACCGCATGTAACCATTTCCACGTGTGTATATATATATATATATATATATATATATATATATATATATATATATATAGAGAGAGAGAGAGAGAGAGAGAGAGAGAGAGAGAGAGAGAGAGAGAGAGAGAGAGAGAGTCATGCTCACTGCCCACCTAGGCACGTGCACATATGTCATGGACATTTATTCTGAACAGTTCATGTGATGCAGAATCCCGTGAAAAAACAAGGGACAAAATTTTACCCTGATCTAAAATTCTAGTGGGCCATAAAAAAGAGAAACGCAAATCAAGAGAGGAAAATGTTTTCATTTTTCATGGCCCACCAAAGTTTTGGATCAAAGTAAAAATTGGGCCTTATGGGTTTTATGACGTGCTGCTTCACATGTATCGTTCAGATTTTGGAGTCACGTGATGAGTTTTTAAAAACGTTCACACGAGTTCCGTGAAAACTGGCGCCCTGTATATCCGAATGCTCAGCTGCGCGCCAAAGTTCGTACGGTGCTAACTTTTTGAGAAGTCATAATAAGTGATTTGAGTCCAAAATCTGAACAGTCCACGTGATGTAGCACCCCATGAAACCCCAGGGTCCTCCTTTTAGTTTGATTCAAATTAAACTTTTGTGGGCAATGATAAAAGAAAGCAGTTTCCTCCATTGATTTTCATCTCTCTTTACCATGGTCCACCAGAAATTTATATCTGGGTGAAAATTAGTCCCACGAGGTTTCATGCATGGGATGCCGCATCACATGGACCATTCGGATTAGACGCTTATGACACATGTGCAAAGGTGCTCACATGCACCAGTGAGCATGCCTCTCTCTCTATATACATATTGGCTTGTCGGAATTGCAAGAACGGTGTTTATCATTAAGATATGATCAAGGGTAGTCACACTTGATAGAGGACCAACGTGATGAATGGCTGGGATCTTACACATGCATGTTACATTGTCATGTGTACATACACAAGGTAGGAATCAAACTGCTGTTATAGCTAATAAAACAAACATTACACAAAACATACAGAGAAGAGAAGACTTGTAACGCTTACACCTCCATTCACCCACCCTCCATTAGTATAACATGGTTCTAGTTTGAGGCTAAACCAGAGAAAATAGGCTTGGATTGAGAGGGCGTTATTTAACTGATGTTTCCCTTTATCAACTGTCTGTCTCCTCATATTTTGGCTAGTGGTCAACCCCTGCAGTACTGCCCCTTTTGACAACCTCGCCTGTAGGGTTGACCCGATGGCTTACCAGAGTTGACATTTTCGCTTGGGTCGAGCCCGGGGTGGTAAGTAATATATTTTCCTTGTTGAAGTGATCTTCTGCTGATTTCAGAGTCGATGAAGAACTCTTCCTCTTCGTAGCATTCTGCTATTGATCCGTTGCATACTGCATCTTTCTCACTCCTTTCACAACTCCCATCACCGATAAAACTCCCAAAGAGTATTACAAGGATTCCTACAACGATAAGAACTCTTCTCAACTCTTTTCCCATTATCTCTCTCTCTCTCTCTCTCTCTCTCTCTCTCTCTCTCTCTCTCCACTTTACAGACCTTATATAATGTAAAACCCTCTCTCTCGGCTTTACATCTGATTCTAGGGAAGCAGATTGCGTGGTGTGCGGTGTGTTCACGTCACCCTAGTTCTATGGCCGCACGATGCATGTGTTCACGTCACCCAAGTTCTATGGCCAGCCAATGGCTGATGGTCGTTTGTCTGTGTGCCCCACCATGATGTATGTGTTTCATCCATGTCATTCATCTATTTTTCCAGATCATTTTAGGGTATTAGACCAAAAAGGAGGTATATCCTAGTCTCCAATGGACCAAAATACAGGAAATAGTGTTGAATGAATGTCAACCATAAAAAACTTTTTGGGGTCATAAAAGTTTTGGATCAAGCTGATATTTGTTTTTCCCCTTCATCTAGGTCTGTATGACCTAATCAACAGATTGGATGTCAAATAAACAGTACAGTGGGTCTTAGGAGGGTTTTACTGATGGATATCCAATCACCATTGTTTTCCTGTGGTGTGGTCCACCTGAGATTTATAGCTCTCTCATTTTTGGGATGAAGCACTAAAATGATCTGTAAAAATGGATGAATAAAATAGATGAAACACATACATCATGGTGAGGCCCACCGAGCATTGACCACCAGCCACCGGGCTGGTGGTAGGGGTAGTAGCCGATCCGTTTCCATCATCCTAACCTTTGCATTAATGGCCTGCAAATACAAATAATGATATTCAACATAGACCTAAGCTCTACGTGAATCCTGACAAATAACCCAAACCCTGAAAACAAGGCAGGCCAGGCCTGAAGGCTTGCGGGCCATCCCGGCACATTGTTAGCCCTACGATGGTGGGCCTGTCAGATCAACGGCCAAGACTACTGACCCCATTAGTGCAATATCCGAAACTAGAGCATCATATAATTCCCTTTTATAGAACTCGTGCAAACTCATCTGTGTCGTCCAAATTGGATGATTCTAGCTAGTCTTTGATTGGTGAATTTCGTCCACTCAATGTGGGCATTGTCCATTCCATATTTTGACAACCCGTTTGCAAGTTCCTCAATCAAATCGGTTAGAAAGTGTCCGATTATAGTTGTTGGACAATGGTTCATCCACAAATAGACCTCTCAATTGGTTCGTACAGATTAATGAACCTCCACCATAGCGATAAATCTCATTCTTCAAAATTTCTCCTTTGATTTTCAAATTTTGAGTTATTTATTTATTTATTTTTATTTTTTAATCAGAGAACCCCCGTAGAAGTATAAAAAATAAAAATATAACTCTTAAAAATGAAGGGAATTTTAAGCAAAATATCAAATAATGCCTCCAATGACTGATACTCTAGGTACTTTTTAGAAAGAGAAATTAAATTGCTGTCTGTATTTGCTTTTATTTTTTTCATTAGGTGAGATCCGTTATCCAGATTTATGGGCCTTAAATTCATACCGTTTAATCATTTTCGAAGCTCTTTTTAAGGCATGATCCCAAAAATAAAGCATGCTAAAATCTTATGTGGACCATACTACAAAAGATAATTTTTATTGAATTCCCCCGTTAAAGACTTCATGGAGTTGACTGGACTGTTTATTTTTCATCCAACCTATTGATAAGTCACAAAGACTGATATGATGAGACCACGCAAATATCATCTTTATCCAAAGCTTTTGCGGGTCACAAGAAGTTACCTATATGAGATTTCCATGTTCTTTATTTTTTGGATCATGCCTTAAATTGAGTTTTCAATACATATGGATGGCATAGATGTAGCCACATACATCAAGGTGGCCCACACAATAAGGGATCCCATGCACCACGGTGGATCGAGGAAACGACCGGAGCCCCACACCATGTGTCACATCCAACCCATCTGCATATGTACATGTACTTATTATTATTATTATTAAACAAACAAATAAAAAATACAGTGGATCCAATTATAAGGTAGGCTTATCAATAGAAAATATTATATACTATTTAAATGATCTCAGTTCAAGTGTAGCCCATTTGATAATGTAAGTGACTTGGTGTTTTATTCCTGTTATCACTGCAGTGTCGTGCATATATAAATTCGAGGAATTGGATATCATACAAACATAATATGGTCTATAAAGTTTTACAATTTTTTTAGAAGGAAAATAAATAAAGGTATTTTTATAATTTCATTTCTCAAAAACTAGCACCAGTATATATAGATAGATACATTAGGAGTTTTACAGAAAATCTTTATAATGAAAGTTCAAATGTACATTTAAATAAAAATTCTTAAAATTTTATTTTTTAAAAAATATTTTCTCCAAAATACGTGATGTTATAAAATCTTCCGAGAAAAAAAAAAATCTGACAATAATCTAGCGAATCTCACGATATTAATGCGATATTTTCAATATCTCGGCGCTATTTATCACACCGGTCCCCACCATTTGTTGACAGTGGTTTGAGTGACTGAGTTAATGCGCATAAAAAATGATAAATAATTGCCACCCACTTCCGTACAAGTGGGCGCCGATTCAGCCAGGTTGGGCCGTGGGGCCCACCTTGATAACATATGTTGTATATCTACACCGTCCATTCGTTTTTTCAGCTGATATTACTATGTGATCCAAAACTAAAGCAATCAAAATATTAGGTGGACCACTGGAAATAGTGATCAGGTACGTGCTGCCTTCGAATGTTGACTGCATGGTCAGATCTTTTTAATAAACCATTTCTGGTACACGATCCATCCGATGATGGCCTGATTTTACCACAGAACACATAGACGGTAGAGATCACGGATCTCGGCTGAGTGTAGAGTCTCCTGATCTCGCGAGTAGCTTTATGCGATTCTTTTCCTACGAACTGCTGATGCGAAAATGATGTAATGATGTGGAAGGTGTTCCAATACATCTGTATGTATAGCTGTTAGAAACATTGCGTATCTAGTCGTTGGATTTAGGTTTTTTTAATGATACAAACCGTTCATTTGATAGGGATCTACTAGGATGGGAGTTACTGAGAAATATTTGGAAGAGAACATTTTCAACTCTATGATTGCTATAAATGGTTATTTTAACCGTTCGTGTTTAAAGCAGAAGAGCCAAATTATAAAAGGTTTGAAATAATCAGTTGAGAGCTTTTATTCGTTGAATTTATACTTTAAATAGCGAGAATATTCATATAAACGGTTAGGATTAATGCAAGATTATACTGATTCGAAGGACAAAAGTCCTTGTGTATCGTACTGCATTACCTCGTGATGTATTGGCAAAAACCTCTTCTTTGTTACCTAACCTAGTGCGAGTGTGCACACGCGCAGAGAATGTCAGAGATGATTATTTATCAGGGAAGTGGATTAGGTGTTACCCGGGTAACACCTTAGTGAGCGTTAAATTTACCGTGTGGAACCCACCTTGATGCGTTTAATTCATATCCACTCCGTCCATCCATTTTTCCAGGTCATTTTAGAATAAGATCCAAAAAATTAAGCAGACCCAAATCTTATTTGGATCACAACACTGGAATCAGTAATGAATGACCGTTAAAAATATTTTGTGGACGATAAAAGCTTTGGATCAAGAAAATATTTTTCATTTCCCTCCATCCGGGTCTTTTTGACTTTATCAATGGCTTGGATGGAAAATAAACATTATGGTGGGCCATAGGAAGTTTTTAATGGTTGACATTCAATCAGCACCGTTTCCTGTGGTATGATCCACCAAAATTTGGATATTCTTAAATTTTTGGACAACTTCTTAAAATAGGATGGAAAAACGGATGGACGGTGTGGATATATGCAAAATAATCAATGTGGGCCCACAGCAAGGGTAACATTTAATCCACTCTCTAAAATGAGAGCGAGAGAGAGAGAGAGAGAGAGAGAGAGAGAGAGAGAGAGAGAGAGAGGAATTTACTCTATATAAGGCCCTAAAATCAGATGGAGAGTGAGAGAGACAGTATGAAGAGAGGAGTTGTTTTCATCGTAGGAGTCCTTATAATAGTGATTGCGAATCATATTGGTGGTGGGAGTTGTGAATGGAGTGAGGAAAGTGCAACATGTAATGGTTCCATTGCAGAATGCTACGAAGAGTCTGAGTTCTTCGTGGACTCTGAAATCAGTAGAAGGATTCTTCAAGCGTATAAGGGAATCAGCTATGATGCGTTGGACCCCGACCGACCTGCAAACAATGGAAAGCCACGGGGTCGACCCTATACACGACCTTGCACAAAGGGCAACTACTGCGATCGTCCAGACAGTTGATCAGAAGAGAAATACCATTCAAATGTCCACCTCAAAACCAAACCTACTGATCTTGTAATAATCGCACTCAAGTGATATTTTGGCCAGACGGGTATCCTGTACAACAGCTGTTGTAGGAAGATCGTGGAACACCCAAGATTTGTGGCGCTTATTATGATGCTTGTGTGCATATTCGTCCATCAGTTTTAACACTTTATTTCACCGTTTTTAAAAAGAAATCCGCTGATCCAAATCTCAGGTGGGCCACACTACAGAAATAATGTAAAATCCTGAATAAAGTTGTTGTTGTTGTTTTTTTTTTTTTTTTTTTTTTTTTTTTTTTCTTGTTATAAGAAAAATTATGAGCTCACCACTTTGTTGATTAAAACAAAATTGCTATATATCATGGAGACATCTTGTAATAATAGACCTTTCAGCAATCAAACATAGCCATGAACCATTGCCAACTCCATCAGTTACCCGATCACATAAAGCTGCTGCCGCTTCCTCTTCAAACCCATCAAGACGTCTGTTGCACCGAGAGCTGAGGCAGCAAGAAAAACCAACATCACTATGGGTCCATTAGTCCATCAGCAAAGACCAGTGTTCGCAAACACAACCATGCAACCTTCTATACATAGCTAGTCCTTCCCACCGATGCCATTAGCAAGTCAGTAGGAAGTGAAAAAGTTGGAGGGTGTGGAAGATTTGCTTAGCAGCCACTCCGACACACAAAATGACCTCAGTCCCTTGGCCTGTTCTGAACTTGCTAACCAAATTTTCAAGACATTTGAGAATTTTCAAGCCTTGATATTGACCCAACAACAACCATGTGAACCCCGATCTTTGTATCTTTCTTTCTTCTTTTCATGATAAATAAGACTTCAAGTAGATAGAGGGCCATATACAGGCACAAACAATGCTACTCCAAGTCACAAACACTACTGCCCTCACAACAGAAACTGCGTGAGATGTACAGACAACAAAATTGCCAATAAAAGAGCAGCACACGCCATCCCAGGCCACCAACATGCAAATTCCTGCTAGCTCCCCCAGAAAATAACGGTCGCGGACAGAACACGCCATCCCAGGCCACCAACATGCAAATTCCTGCTAGCTCCCCTAGAAAATAACGGAGGCAGACTACAGAGACTTATTATTGGACCACAATCTTTCTTGGGACCTCTAATTGAATTGTAATAATTTTCGGGACCTAAAATTGTACTGTAATAGTTCTTTGGATCTTTAATTGGACCACAATCATTCTGAGACCTATTATTGAGCCATAATTGTTCTCGGTGCTAAGAATTGACCTACTGCTACACTCCATATACAGGTGTCAAAATAGATCTCTACGAAATTTCAAACAACCAACAGTATGAGAGGGTCCACCTTCAGGGCTGGGCATAAGGGTTGCAACAAAAAAGAAAATATATGCCCTCAGTCAACACGGTAAACATCTACATGTAAGAATTCTATAAGACGGGCCTTGTTGATCAACGGTTTAGATTGCCCTAAGAGGTGGATAAATATGTGATCTGGAGTACCAGCGGAACGCACTCAGTTGTGATACATCCAAAATCGTGTAAGGGGTGGTGCCTAGGATTTGATAAATTCGTATAAAGTTAAGGGAGAGAAATTTTGACGGGTTCCAAACTCCTCAACCCTCTAAACTATATAAACTGGACTAGATCCCAAAGCCTGCATACGACTGGTGCTTCTCTAAAGGGTGTAAATTAAGTGAGGAGTTTGGGTTGAGGAATTTGGAACCATCGAAACTCTTAGGCTCCACACGAATTTGTCACACAGTTGTAGAGCACCACCCCTCACACGATTTTAAATGAATCACAACTAAGTGATGTCCACTGATACTCCCGATCACACTATCCAACTCTTAGGCCAATTTTTACCGTTGATCAACAAGGCCCACCTTATATAATTCTTACACCGCATTCAGTGTGCAAGAGGGACAGAGCAACCCAACCACAACTCCCATGCCTCCAACACAACAACTAGAAATGCAGCCCAAACAATCCCAACGGATGCCCCCAAAACCAATAAAATAACTAAAAAGATCACCATCACATCCACACCACACCAAACAACCGGCCATGATATCTGGAAAGGGGTGTATTGGGCCACCATACAATGGGCAGAGCAACACAGGTGGAGCCACAGAAGACATGGAGACTTTGCATACCTTCACCCATACATTTGTATTTATGACCTTGCTCTATCATGGAACATGCTACTATCCGCAGCCCACACACTGAGATTCTATTGCAGAGCGTGGAAAACAGACAAGTAGTATATACAAACTCCAATGCAAATGCAATTTGATATAAATGTCAGCTTGGGAGAAGAAGCCAAGAGAGTACCAAGAACTCAAAATATAGAACTTCTGTCGGCCATTACCCCATCTTGATCGATTGCAAGCCCAAATTGTCAACCAAGACAACTCCTCACCGTTCCTTGTTGGGTGGCATATAAAAAACAGTGTCCCTAGGATGGTTTCCATGGTGGGGCATCCCCCAATCTTCACTGTTCCTTGTGATGTTGCACATCTGAGTTTTAGATCGGCCTGTGTTTTGGGCTCACGTATTAAGATGAGGTGCGGCAATTGATGGGCGGAGTGGATGTCAGAAGCACATGACAGTGGGCCAATGAAGTTTGGTTGTTGCATGCTATACCTATGATTGGTGTTTAGATGGGCCACGGGAAAAAATATTCTTAGAATAGATTAGGACAGTCTCCTTAAATTGGAATACATACACACACAGTTCTTTCTCATCTTCTATGTATTGAAATAAATAAATAAAAAAAATTATAGTTTTCACAATATTGTAATCAGTACTTCTGATTTAACATCGGATCAGAGAGAGATGGCATTTCTCTTTCGGTTCGAAACATGTGTGTATCTTCCTTCTTATTTGATTCTATCTTTTGTGTATTCAACGTACATTGGTATTTTTCTACTTTTTTCAATGAAAGATTTTGTGTTTGTGTTGGTTTGGAAGAGCAGGTTTTCTACTGATTTGAATGTAATGTTCCATGTCATAAGATACAGTGGGACTATAGGCACTGGATATCCTATCATGGTGGGCGATCCAACTATTGATCTAATGAGTTTTACGGTTAATTATGGCTGGTCCTAAAATATTCAAGATTTGAAGGTCATACATAGAGCTGGCAATATATTGGTGTAGGGTATTGGGGAATTGTGGGAGTAAACCCTCAAATCCGAATCAAACAATTGAAAGATAAATGCAACAAAGTATGCACAAATGACACATGAAATTTATGTGGAAAAACCTTTATGGGGGAAAAATTACGGCTCAAAGAGATAATAATCACTATGAAAACGAAAAGTACATGAGATGGATGAACTTACAATTTAGAATAGCCTCATTTTCTCTTCTCCAAACTCTAAAAATGACTTAGCCTTTATTAGAATACCCCACTCCCGTGTAATTACACTCATATATATAGCATAACACTCGAAATAGAAACTGATTACGCAGTTACGCAAAATCGTGCTCATCATCGATCTAAGCATCGATCGATCGACATCGATTGAGCAATCCTCAGACGATCAAATTCCACATATTCAACCGATCGAGACTATTTAGAGAACAATTTATATAATTTGGGGCTCACTCGATCGATCGATTGAACCCCTATTTCATGTACAATTTGAAGACATTTGACAACAATCTCCACCATGCCTTTAATCATCATGAACCACAACTTCATCTCTAATCACCTTCATCTTGTTGCACAGCACACCAACAACGCAGTGAACCGACATCCAATCTTCGGTCTCACTCACAAACGATAAACAGAAATAAATATAATCTAGAAGAAGAATCAAAGCATTCCAAAACAAACCACAAGATAGAATATACATGGAAAAATCCCAACAAGGGTAAAAAGCTATGGGTGCAAACTTCCATTATGAAGAAAAACGAGATTACAAGAAATATACTAACCTTTTTCCTTTAGATGTATAGAGAAAACCTTTTACTCACACTTTAGAATAACTCTCATTACCTTAGAAAAGCCCTAGGGACCCCTATTTATAGTTTAGGCAACTTCCCTTTCGCATATTTGTGAAACTGACTCAAATTTTCACATTCCGTATCAAATCCGCAAAATGAATCTGCGTTACCTCGACAGGTCAAATAAGGGCCTCAACCGGTCGAGCACCTCGGAACCAAAAAACTGATACTCCCTCGACTGGTCGAGCGGGCCACTCGACCGGTCGAGCCGGGCACTCGACTGGTCGAGCAACCCTATCTAGATGTGACTCCACATCCCAACAATGTCCCGCTTAGAGACACATCACCATAAACTTACGTCTTCTATATCCGGAGTGCACCACCTCTCCGTCTTCAAGCCTAAAGACTAATTAAAGCTGAACAGAGCTTCAACTTCTCCCGTGTGACCGCCTTGGTCAGCATATCTGCAGGATTCTCACTTGTATGAATCTTCTCTAGAGCAATCGATCCATCTTCCAATAACGAATGTATGAAGTGATATCTGATGTCAATATGCTTGGTTTCTTGAATAAAAGGTTGAATTCTTTGCCAAATGTATTGTACTCTGATTGTCACTGTACAGCTTGCAATCTGCTTGTTTCTTACACAACTCTTCCATGAAACCTTACATCTACACCATCTCCTTGCATGCTTCTTCCACGACCTAATCAACAAATTGGATGTCAAATAAACAGTACAGTGGGCCTTAGGAGGGTTTTACTGATAGATATCCAATCAGCATTGTTTTCCTGTGGTGTGGTACACCTGAGATTTATATCCCTCTCATTTATGGGATGAAGCACTAAAATTATTTGTAAAAATGGATGAATGAAATAGATGAAACATATACATCATGGTGGGGCCCACAGAGCATTGACCACCAGCCACCGGGCTGGTGGTAGGGGGAGTAGCCAATCCGTTTCGATCATCCTAACCTTTGCATTAATGGCCTGCAAATACAAATAATGATATTCAACATAGACCTAAGCTCTACCTGAATCCGGACTAAGATCCCAAACCCTGAAAACAAGGCAGGCCAGGCCGGCCTGCGGGCCATCCCGGCACATTGTTAGCCCTACGATGGTGGGCCTGTCAGATCAACAGCCAAGACTACTGACCCCATTAGTGCAATATCCGAAACTAGGGCATCATATAATTCCCTCTTATAGAACTCGTGCAAACTCATCTGTGTCGTCCAAATTGGATGATTCTAGCTAGTCTTTGATTGGTGAATTTCGTCCACTCAATGTGGGCATTGTCCATTCCATATTTTGACCACCCGTTTGCAAGTCCCTCAATCAAACGGTTAGAAAGTGTCCGATTATAGTAGTTGTTGGACATGCAATGGTTAAATAGACCTCTCAATTGGTTCGTACAGATTAACGAGCCTCCACCATAGCCATAAGTCTTATTCTTCAGAATTTCTCCTTTTGATTTTCAAAATTTGAGTTATTTATTTATTTATTTTTATTTTTTAACCAGAGAACCCCCGTGGAAGTAAAAATAAAATAAAAATATGCCTATTAAAAATTAAGGGAATTTTAAACAAAATATCAAATTCATTACGTGAGATCCGGTATCCAGATTTATGGGCCTTAAATTCATACCGTTTGCTTCTTTTCTTTCATTAGGTGAGATCCGGTATCCAGATTTATGGGCCTTAAATTCATACCGTTTAATCATTTTCAAAGCTCATCTTAAGGCATGATCCCAAAAATAGCATGCTCAAATCTTATGTGGATCATACTATAGAAGATAGTTTTTACTGAATCCCCACCGTTAAAAACTTCGTAGAGTTGACTGGGCTGTTTATTTTTCATCCAACCTATTGATAAGGTCACAAAGACCTAAATGATGAGACCACGCAAATATCATCTTGATCTAAGAAGTTGCCCATATGAGATTTACATCTTCTTTAGTTTTTGGATCATGCCCTAAATTGGGTTTTCAATACAGGTGGCCCCCACAATAAGGGATCCCATGCACCTCGGTGGATCCAGGAAACCACTGAAGCCGCACACCATGTGTCACATCCAACCCATCCAGCATACGTACATCTACTTTTTTTTTTTTTTTTTTTTTTAAATTATTAAACTAACAAATAAAAAATACAATGGATCCAATTATAAGGTAGGCTTATCAATAGAAATTATTATACACCATTTAAAATATCTCAGCTCAAGTGTAGCCCATTTGATAATGTAACTGACTTGGTGTTTTATTCCTGTTATCATCACTGCACTGTCGTGCATATATTGAAGGGATTAGATATCATACAAATATCATAAGGTCTATAAAGTTTTAAATTTTTTAAAAAAGGAAAATAAATAAGAGTATTGTTATAGTTTCATTTCTAAAAAACCAGCATCAGTATATATATAGATACATTAGAGTTTTACGGTAAAAACTCTATAATGAAAGTTCAAATGTACATTTAAATAAAAATTCTTTAATAATAATAATAATTATTATTATTATTTATATATTTTCTCCAAAATATTGATGTTATAAAATCTTATGAGATATAAAAAAAAATCTAACAATAATCTTGCGAATCTCACGATATTAATAGTATTTTCAATATCTCGGCGCTATTTATCACACGGGTCTCCACCATTTGTTGACAGTGGTTTGAGTGTCGACTGAGTTAATGCGCATAAAAATTTGATAAATAATTGCCACCCACTTCCGTACAAGTGGGCGCCGTTCAGTCACGTTGGACCATGGGGCCCACCTTGATACATATGTCGTATATCCACACCGTTCATTTGTTTTTTCAGCTAATATTAGTGTATGACGCAAAATTGAAGCAGATCCAAATATTAGGTGGACCACAGGAAATAGTGATCAAGTACGTGCGGCCGTCGGATGTTGACTGCTTGGTCAGATCTTTTTAATAAATCATTTCTGGTACACGATCCATCCGATGATGGCCTGATTTTACCACAGCACACATAGACGGTAGAGATCACGGATCTCGGCTGAGTGTAGAGACTCCTGATCTCGCGAGTAGCTTTATGCGGTTCTTTTCCGACGAACTGCTGATGCGAAAATGATGTAATGATGTGGAAGGTGTTCTAGATGTATTGTATAGCAGTTAGAAACATTACGGATCTAGTCGTTGGATTTAGGTTTTTTTTTAATGATACGAACCGTTCATTTGATAGGGATCTACTTGGATGGGGGTTACTGAAAAATATATGGAAGGGAACATTCTCAACTCTTTGATTGCTTTATGGTTATTTTAACCGTTCATGTTTAAATCAGAAGAGCCAAATTATAAAAGAGTTGAAATAATTAATTGAGAGCTTTTATTCGTTGAATTTATACTTTAAATAGTGAGAATATTCGTATAAACGGTTAGGATTAATGCAAGATGATACTGATTCGAAGGCCAAAGTCCTTGTGTATCGTACTGCATTACGTCGTCATGTATTGGCAAAAGCCTCTTCTTTGTTACCTACCCCAGTGCAAGTGCGCACACGCGCAGAGAATGACAGAGATAGATTATTTATGGGAAATTTAGGACTGTGGACCCCACCTTTTATCCAGCTGTTTTTACGAAACAATACAAACTTAGTTTAGAAACTTAGATCTGCTCGTACGGACAACGGATTTGAGGACGAAGATACCTCCCTTCCTTTCGAGGACAAGCGCTGACGCTCCTCCACACCGAGAGTTGTACGAACGGCTCAAAAGATATCAAAGTTACATGGCCCCACAGCTATGTATTTATTATATCCACAACCTTCATCCATATTTCGAGATCATTTCGGAGCATTATCCCAAAAAAAAATCGACCACACCACAAAGAGCAGCGGGAAAATTGATTTTCACCGTAAAAAAATTTGTAGGCCCACTATAACATTTATTTTGCATCCAATCTATTCATAAGGTCACAAAGGCCTGGATGAAAAGGAAAAACAAATTTCATAATGATCCAAAACTTCTACAACCCCTAAAAGGGTTTCAATGGTAGACATTCAATTCCTCATTGCCTTTTACAGTGTGGTCTACTTGATAGTTAGATCTATCTTATTTTTTTGTCTCCAAACTTAATATGAGCTCGCCAAATAAATGGACGGTTTGGATATAACACAGACCTCATGATGGGACCCACAAAAGCAAAACAGGAAAAAAATAATAATAATAAATAAAACAGACTTCCCGCAGTCTGGCAAATTTATTTATTATTATTATTATTTTTTTTTTTTACAGGAACAACTTTTTCTCCCCTCCGTTTTTCTCTAATACATAATTATGTAAATATGTATATAAAAATATTTTTCTACTTTTTAATTCATTTCTTTGTCTATTTATTTAACAAGCATATCTCCTAATTAACTAGAATGATTTTTATTTTTATTTTTACACACACACACCCCCACACACTCACACTAGTGGAATTTTACTACCTATGGATACTCGAACACTTGACCGGGTGGTGAAACTCCTAAGAGTCTACCACCCGAGCGAGCAAGAGTAAGGATCCAAATTAGAATGATTTACCTAACGTACCACATGATTTTGGGTAGGAGAAACTAATTTACCCAACCAACCTAGTTATTTTCCAAGATTCCACACTACAAGAAATATGGTTTTTACCTACGAAACTTTTACCTACGAATTTTTTTTTCGTAGGTAAAGATGACTTTTACCAACGAAAATAGTTTTCGTAGGTAAAAACCTACTTTTACCGACGAAAGTTAATTTCGTAGGTAAAAGGCATTTTTACCTACGAAAATTTTCGTAGGCAAAGGGTCCTTTGACTTTTGCCTCTTTCGGAACATCGAAAACCCAACTTTTACCTACGAAATATAATTTCGTAGGTAAAACAAATATTCACCTACGAACATATTCGTAGCTAAATGGTGTTTTGAATTTAAATATCCAAAAGTTTACTTTCACCTACGAAATTATTCGTAGAGAAAGGGTCATTTGAATTTTTAACCCAACCGCCGAATCGAAAACGTGTTTTGAATCTACTTCTACCTACGAAATGGAATTTCGTAGCTAAAATCCATCTTTACCTACAGAAATTTATTCGTAGCCAAAGGATGTTTTTAATTTTTAAAAGAGCAAAAAAATAGAAAGCTTTACTTTTACCTACGAACTCTAATTTCGTAGCTAAAAGCCATATATACCATGGCTTGAATTTAATTTTACCTACGAAATAAAATGTCGTAGCTAAATGCCATCCTTGTTTTGAACTTACTTTTACCTACAAAAGAAAATTTCGTAGCTAAAGCGTCATTTGAATTTTTCACTCTCCCACCAAAAAAAACGAAAACATGTCTTGAATCTACTTTTACCAACAAAATCAAATTTCGTAGCTAAAAGCCATCAAAAACTTTACATTTGCCTACGAAATTTAATTTCGTAGGCAAAACCTATCTTTGCCTACGAAAATATTCGTAGTGATAGGGTCTGTTAAATTCTCTTCCTTCCCCACCTCCTTCCACGAAAAAAATTCACAAACTTTTCATTTACCTACGAAATTGAAATTCGTAGGTAAAACTCACCTTTGGCTACGAAAATATTCATAGCTAAAGGGTCTTTTAACAATCTCGCACTCACCTTTGGCTACGAAAATATTCGTAGCTAAAGGGTCTTAAAAAATCTACTACCCTTTTTGGCGCGTGTTTTTGGCGCGTGTTGGAAAATGTTGGCGGTAAGACTTTTATCGACGAAAATTTTTGTCGGGAAAAGTTTTTCCTAAATATTTTTTTCATTTTTGCCTATTACCTAAATGTGTGCATATATATATATATATATATATATATATATATATATATATATATATATATATATATATATATATATATATATATATATATAATTAAAAGGTAGTATTTAATTAATTTGTAATATCACATGAAAAAGAATATTTAAAAGTTACAAAATTTTAAATATGTTTAAATAATATTTTGTGAACAAAATAATCCTTTTGAAATTTGAGAACAAAATTTTGAGAAAAAATTAAAATATGAGAAGTTTTTTGAGATTTTGCAAATAAAAACTAAAAATTTGTTTTTAAAATATTTTTGAAATATTTTATAATAAAATGCTATTTATTTAATAGAGTAAAAAAAAAATATACCTTTAAAAAAAATGTTAAATTTATTTGTGAAAATTAAAATTACTAAATTATTAGGCACACCCACTAATTGAATCTTTAATCGTTTTTGGACAATCTAATCAGTTTAAATTGAAGAGTAAATAATTTCAGATGTTTAAATCAAATTTCATTGAAATTGTTGATCAATATTGTATGCCCAATATCTTTCTCATATGTAGCTTGATTAAGACGAGTAACTTGTCAAATTGAGAGTATTGGTCAGTAAAATAGATCAGTGAATGAATCAGACATGTAAAATGGGCCAAATATTATGGTTAAAATTGTGACCCAACTTATTGATCTCGTGAGAACCTAAGAATTGATGTTAGTAAGTTTTGTGGGCCCCATCATGATGTTTGTCAAACATCAACACCGTGGAATTGATGTGTCCCCTTTAGGTTATGAGATATCTCAAAAATCATCGGTAAATGAAACTCAAGTGGGCCATACTATTTAAAACTATGTGAAGACGTCCTAAAAAATATGGTGGGCCCCTATAAATTTATTTGTGACTTTATTAACAGATTGGATGGAAAATAAATGTTATGGTGGGCCCCTATAAACTTTTTAATGGTGAAAATCCTTATCCTTGCTGCTATTTTTATTGAGGTCAAACCTTTGTATATGATTCGTTTTTGGCGTAATAGTCTAAAATGATCTCAAAAGATGACTAGCTTGGTTAGGTGGATCCAACCGTCATGTGGCCCGCTATTTTAATTTAGAGGTTTTTGGGTGGTTGTCCATTGCCTTCCATGCATCGGACCAACTGATGAATGGGTAGACCCGATTTTTGGGTGCATTCGGTAATCATGGTGGGGCTCACATGATGAGTGTGCTTCCTGGGTATCAAATCCAAGCCGTCCTTCGGTGGGTCTATTATGTAAATTTTGATGTCTGAAATTGAACAGTTGGGCAAGTCCTCTTTTCTAGTGGGCCATAGGGTTGGAAGCAATGGACATCTTGATTTTGGCCGATAGTCTAAATGGTAGAACCCTTTTGATGAACCCTAGTTCTCTGAAATAGGACCGTTTCCAAAAACAGGAGCAGAGTTTTTGTCATGTATAAAAACTAAGCTACATAATCGATCGTTGTTAAGGAAATCCAACCGAAGGTATTGAAATGAAAAATATGTAAAATAATTAAGTATGTTAATGAAAAACATTTTTAAAAAATGTACCAGAATGCAAACTTAAAAAAATAAAAATAAAAATAATTAAAAAAAAAAACACCCTTAAATATTAAACAGTTTTAGGACCCCAAAACAGACCCTCCCCATGGAACGAATTTCATCAATTTTTGCACTAGGCTGTATCTTCCATGAAGTTGTTCAATTGTTATTTGATTGCCTATAAATGTTACTCAACTGCCTGCCTGAGGACCACCGTCTTGTTTGCATCCCATCCAACCCACTCATCATGTAAGCCCCACCATCATTACCGAATGCGCCCAAAAATCAGTCTACCCATTCATCGTTGGTCCGATGCATGGAAGGTAATGGACAACCACCCAAAAACCTCTAAATTAAAATGGCGGGCCACATGATTCGTTATGGTGGGCCCCTAACATTGATTGTCATGTTGTATTAAGAGGTTTGCAAGAATTTTGTGAAGTTTACTTTTGATTGAGATAGTAAAAAAGATGACTAACTTAGTTAAAAGTATAATCACTAAAGTCAATTAATGAAATTCTTTGGTGTCTAGTGTCAACGCCGACAATACGCCTACCCACATCAGCTATATAGTAGTACCATGTGGTACACCAGCCAATCCCACCTATGAGTATTCTAAACCCTTATACCCTTGACCTGTTGTTGAAACTCTTGTGAGTCTACCATGGAAGTTGATTGGCTAGTGTACCACACACACCACTATATATATAGCCAGTGTAGGTTCGTTTAGTGTTAAGAAGAGCACCGACTCTTCATTTTTGGACAATCTGATCAATCCAGATAGAAGAGTAAATAACTTCAGATGTTTAAATCAAAATTCACTCAAATTATTGATCAATCTTGTTTGCCCAATATCTTTCTCATATGCAGTATGATCGAGGCGAGTAACTGATTAAATTGAGGGTAATGATCAGTAGAATAGAGTGAATGGACCAGACATGTAAAATGGGCCCATCATGATGTGTGTCGAACATCAACACCGTGCATTTGATGTCTCCCCTTTAGCTTATGAGATATCTAAAAAATCATCCGTTACGAAACTCAAGTGGGTCATACCATCTAAAACTATGTGAAGATATATTTTTTAGATATCTTCACATAGTTTTAGATGGTATGGCCCACCTGAGTTTTGTAACGGATGATCGTCAATACCATTATCTAGATCATTGATATTATATGATCCAGATCAACTAAACCACCACGGATATTATGATATAGACCATTCCGACCATCAATACAATTATCCATACCATCTAGATTATTGATGCTATTACCAATATCATCTTGACCATGAATACTATGATCCAAAGCACAACTGATATTATGATTCAGGCCATTAAAACTGTGGATATTATGATCCAAACCATCTTGACCATCAATAATGTGATCCAAACCATCTAGACCATTGATTATATTATCCAGGACCATTCAAACCATCAATATTCTGGTCTAGAGCATCCAGAAAAATTGATATTATGATCAAGACAATCCAAACCAACGATTTTATGATCTAAATTGTAATCTGTGGATATTATTATCGAGACCATACAAACTATTGATATTATGATACAGATCCATCCAAAACATTTATATTATGGCCTGTACCATTCATACAGTCTATTTTATAATCTACGTCATTCAAACTGTCAATATTATCGCCTATACCACCCAAAACATCTATATTATGGCCTATACCATTCATCCAAGCTAATTTTTGTTTTTTCCCTTTATCTTGCCCTGTATGACCTAATCAACATATTGGATGTCAAATAAACAATATAGTAAGCCTTATGAGGATTTTAATGATGGATATCCAATTACTATTGATTTCATGTGGTGTGGTGCACCTGAGATTTTTGTGGTGGGGTCTATGATTGATTTTTATCTACCTTATTCATTGGCTCATGACGTAAAATGATATCTCAAATTGGATGGACGGTGTGGATATAACAAATACATCATAGTGGGGCCCACAAAACTTGGTGGATGTTGGTCGGTGCTCTATGGGTCCCACCATGATGTATGTGTTTCATCCATATCATCCATTCATTTTGACAAATCATATTACGGCTTGACGCCAAAAATGAGAGGGATATAAATCTCAGGTGGACCACACCACATGAAAACCATAGTGATTGGATATCCACCATTAAAATTCTCCCAAGGTCCACTGTACTTTCTATTTGACATCCAATCTGTTGATTAGGTCATACGAGCCCAGATGAAGGGAAAAAAATATTAGATTGATCCAAAACTTTATATGGCCCCCAAAAGGTTTTTAATGGTCGACGCTCATTCAACACTGTTTCCTATAATGTGGTCCAGTTGAGATTGGGATATACCTCATTTTTTGTCTCATACTATAAAATGAAATGGAAAAATAGATGGACGGCAGGATGAAACACATACATCATGGTGGGGCCCACAGAGCACCGACCACGTGCCACACGTGGCCGCTCGTGAGAGAGACTTAGTCTCTCTCGCTCTCTCTCTCTCACTCTCTCTCACGCCGTCTCTCACTCTCGCTCTCTGTCTGTCTCACTCTCTCTCGCGCCCTCTCTCACTCCGGCTCTCTGTCTCTCTCGGTGGTCTCTCTCTCTCTCCACCGCGCTCTCTCTCTCTCACTCTCTCTCGCGCCGTCTCTCACTCTCGCTCTCTGTCTCTCTCAATCTCTCTCGCGCCCTCTCTCACTCTCGCTCTCTGTCTCTCTCGGTGGTCTCTCTCTCTCCACCGCGCCTCTCTCCACCGTCCTCTCTAAAGCTCAGTTGACAGGTATCTCTCTCTCTCTCTCTCTCAATCTCAATACCGATTGAAACGATTTAGGGATTTAGGGATTTGGGGATTTAGGGATTTGGGGATTTTGGGATTTAGGGATTTGGAAATTTTTGCCCATGAATCGGTGGATCCATCACTCAGGTGGGCCACGCGAGAAGGAACAGTTGGGAGGGGGACGCCCACCGTTGATTTGCGTTGGGCCCCACCCAAGTTTCGGAAATATAGGGTCATTGATTTTTTGATGTAAAGCTGTGATTTTCATTGAATTTCGGTAGTCTGTGGGAAGCATTCGGGGTTTTTTTATTAGTTAGTTTGATTTCTATTGTGCTTTTGTTGAATGATGATATTTTTCCTTTATTATTATTTTTTTGTTTGAATTTCTATATATTCTGCAGATTTTTTTTCCTAATGTAGAGAAGAATCTTGATAGTTTAATGAAATGCAAGTACACGTTGTTGAGTAGTTCAAGAAATACAGGCCCTTTAAATCAGTCTTGATGATCTTTGAGAAGGAAATGCAGTACACGTTTGTTTTTGGGTCCTTTGTCAGGAGATTTGAAATGGGTGTTGTTGCTTTTGTTGGTTCGAGAAGGAAATTGGAAGAAATGTGATAATTCTCTTTGTTTGTTTGTTGTGATATTTTTTCGATGAGATGGGAAGTGGGTCTTGTTTGCTTGTTGGTTTGAGTC
The DNA here is from genome assembly GCA_030180095.1 of Magnolia changhungtana. Classification (NCBI taxonomy): domain Eukaryota; kingdom Viridiplantae; phylum Streptophyta; class Magnoliopsida; order Magnoliales; family Magnoliaceae; genus Magnolia; species Magnolia changhungtana. The sequence goes on from JASAUF010000636.1 coordinate 1,827,980, forward strand.
TTGTTTCCTAATTAGTTATGATCCTTTTTTTTTTTTTTGGGATAGATTGGTTCCCCTACAGCTTTTGTAGATGAGAATTTCCTGCAACTAGACTTGTGTCGCGCCTACTTGGTGTTTGTATGGCATGCAACCTGTCCCAAGAGGGTCGCCCCATCATGAAAATGGGATTCCTTGAAAATCAGGTGATCCAAAGATCAGGTCAGAAGACACCATGGAAGACAACAGGCCACCACACAAAAAAAAAAAAAAAAAAAAGGAAATCCAGATTCATGTGGCAGCCCACCCAATGATTGGATCGGCCTGAATTTTAGGGCATCTCATTTTCATGGTGGGACGACCCTGTTGGATGTATTGGATGGGATGGACACATCATGGTAGGCCCTGTGTGCAGCTAGTTGTATGAAAGTTTGTTTTTGGGATAGGGAGAGGAAGTTAGGAAGCCGAGAATATGATTAGGTGCATTTGGAATCACTATTTTGGGTTAACATCCGAAGATTCCAAACTAAGCCTAAACTAGTTGTTACAACTCAATTCTAAATTGCATCAAAACGAACCCTTAGTGTTGTTTTAGATATGAACTTGGTCTACTTTATAAACTATTTTGATTTTTCTGATATCTATCTGCTCCAGAACTGTCAGTTTCACCCTTTATAGAATCCTTTGCAATTGTACAGTTGGTAATTAACTCTAACAGCAAATCATAGTCTGTTCATCATAATACCTTGGATGCTTTAAAAAAGAAAATCACTTAATCATCGGGTTCCAAACTTTAGATTTTTCCCATATCTATCTGCTCCCGATCTGTCAATTCACCCTTTCTAGAATCCTCTGCAATTGTACAGTTGATGATTAACTCTAAACAAATCATAGTCTGTTGATCATAATACCTTGGATGCTTTTAAAAAGAAAATCACTTAATCATCAGGTTCCAAACTTCCAACTCAATTAAAATAAATGATTGATTCATGATTTTAAAAACTGCATACTTTGGAACTCTTTTTTTTTTTTTTGGAAATTGTGGAAGTCATCCAGGGCAAGTAAAGTCATTGATTTGGTGGGCCACCACGTGCACATGTAAAGTAAGAAAATTGGCTTATGTTTCAAAGATCGAGTTTTATTTGGATGGCAACTAAGAAGCATTCCAAATCATTTATGGAGGCCTACAGTTCAGATTTACCAATTGCTATCAAACATTTTAAAAATAGACGTGCGTGATTCCTGATCAATGAGGCTACGGTCACAAAAGGGGAAGCTTATTTATAATTCTTCAAAGAGGGTCGATCCAACAATATTAAAAATAGGATACTCACTTAAATAGAGAATTTCTTGGATGGTTGTTCATGGTTTTCTATGATGTAGAATGTGATATTTTTGAACATCTCATTTTCATGATGGGATTACATCACTTGATAGTTAGATAGTTGGATCGATCTGATATTTTTGAACATCTCATTTTCATGATGGAATAATCTCGTGGGACGGAAATCAAGCATATACCTAACTTTAAAAACTAATAATTGATAAAATAGGAAGTATAGGCTTCTAATGCATTCATCCAAGTATCTTAATGCGTGAAACAAGTGGGGCTAGTAGTTCTGAAATCGAAACTTTGTTTTGATACACTCTTCCATAGATGAAAGATGCTCCAAAAATCTTACTCAAGCTCTGTCTAACCTCTGGATGGGGCCCAAACTTTGTTTTGATACATAAAGTATAGGCTTTTCATCTATGGAAGAGTGAAACAAGTGGGGCTAGTATAGGCTTCTAATGCATTCAGTCCAAGTATCTTAATGCGTGAAAAAGTGGGGCTAGTAGTTCGAAATCCAAACTTTGTTTTGATACACTCTTCCATAGATGAAAGATGCTCCAAAAATCTTACTCGAAGCTCTGTCTAACATCATGGACGGTATAGAATCACCAATTTTAGATCGCTGAAAATTTTATACCATCCATCTCAGTAGTTGGATGGGGCCCACCATGATGTATATGTTTTACATTCTCATGTCCATCCATTTTGGACAACTCATCCGGTGTGATCCAAAAAATGAAGTAGATCCAAATAGCAATAGTCGCAGAAGGAGAGTGACTTTTGCACAATAGCAAAAGCATAATTTTGGACAGTAAAAAGTTCAATTCATAGGAATTTGCAGAGTTCCGTAGTTTAGAAATGCATGTTCTCAGTTAGAGTTGCAACTGAGTTCAACTTGATCCATAGTCCATCGGAAAATTTAGTTCAATAGCAATGAATTTAGCAATGCATTTGAGTTCACAGAAATTCCAATGGTATGGACTTCAACAAAATGTTCGATTCAAGCTACTACGATCCACATTCCAGTTCAAGTTCGGTTTACAAATGAGTTCCAGTTCTGATTTGTCGGGAGTTTAGTCTATGAATCGGTTGACAAATTAGATTAGGATCTGCTTGCAATCGCATGATGCAATCCGAGTTCACATGAGTGCATGAATCAGTTTACAAATGAGTGCAAGAAAGAAAAGTAACCATTGATTTGGAAAAAATAATATTAACATTTTCTTATTAACAAATGTTTGGATATACACATATAAACTTAGATGGTAGATCTTTCCTTTTATTGACCACACATGCCGATATGGAACAATTGTGCCAGATCTGAGCTTTCCATCAGGTGCACAACACCGTTAACATCTTTGAATTCTTCACTTGCTTTGAATTCTTTAATTTTTAGGGTGAAGGAAAAAAGAAAAGAAAAGAAAACAATGGATGAACATTGTCTTCTCAATTTTATCCAAAAAATTGCTCACTCAAAATTGCACTTCAGAATTTGTTTGAAGAACTTATAATTGTGCTTGATGCAGGTTTTCTCAGCTTTTGGATTTGTACACAAAATTGCCACCTTTGAGAAGACAGCAGGTTTCCAGTATTCTACTTATTTATTGTAATCTATTAAGCTTAGGGCCTGTTTGGTTTGATGTAATTACATGTAATTTCTCTCAAATCAACGTTAAATGCATACCTCAAACAACACCCCATGTGATTTGAAAGTGAAGAGGAGTTGCCCCATATTAGATTTCGTGATAATTTGAAGCCAAAGCTTGGGGGGCCCTTACCATGATATATGTGTTATATCCACTCCATTCATTCATTAGTAAAGATCATTTTAGGCATGGGCCCAAAAATGAGGTAGATTTAAAGATCAAGTCAACCAAACTACATAAAACACTGGAGATTGAATGTTAACCATTTAAATGTTCTTCCCATAGTGTGGTCCACCTAAGCTTTGGATCTGTCTCATTTTTGGAGGTATACTGTAGAATGATCGGCCAAATGAATGGACGGCATGGATAAAACATTTACATCATGGTGGGACTCACAGAGTCTATCTCGTTTTCCATACCTAAAAGTTGTGGCTGTTAATGTCATGCAACATCCCTTCCATCACAAATTCCTATAGTATGTAATTAATGCTTAAAAAGTGTAAAATACACTGCAATTCACCTGAATACATCCACCAAACAGGCCCTTAACTCGGTTGTTCAACAATTTTTGTGAACCTCACTGCCATGGTGTTCTTGTCTTTTGAAGAACTTTCGAGGCAAAAATCAGCCTCATCGGCTCATCAAGTGGGCCATGCCATTAAAAAAATAAAAATTGATGGCGACCAACATCATACAACGTACGCATGTGACTCACATAGTTTTTGATATCATAAGCACATGATACTTTGGAAAGTATTTGCAAGATGATTTGCAAGATGGTGCATAGCTAGTAGGCATAGTTTTTTATTATTATTTTTTATTATTATTTTTTTTATAAAAGTTCATTTACGATTAAGTTATTTTATATGGATAGCATTGGAGGGGCCTGACTATTTGGACAGGCCGTGTTTATGTATTTGCTCGAGATTAATGGAGCAAACCCGGATGTGCGTCGGAGCTATCCGGATGAGCGGGGGTCCCTGGAAGGTGGGAAGCCATTTGTTATGACCATGATAAAGCTTTCCATTTCCTATGGACAAGACATTGGAAGGGCTCTGGCCATTTGGACGGGCCGTGTTTATGTATTTGCTCGAGATTAATGGGAGCGGGGACCGGATGTGCGTCGGAGCTATCCGGATGAGCGGGGTCTCTGGAAGGTGGGAACCATTTGTTATGACCATGATAAAGCTTTCCATTTCCTATGGATAGCATTGGAAGGGCCTGGCCATTTGGACAAGCCGTATTTATGTATTTGCTCGAGATTAATGGAGCAGACCCGGATGTGCGTCGGAGCTATCCGGATGAGCTGGAGGGTCTCTGGAAGGTGGGAACCGCTATAACGACCATGATGAAGCTGTCCATTTCCTATGGACAGCATTGGAAGGGCCTGGCCATTTGGACAGGCCGTATTTATATCTGTATTTGCAGGTACCACACCCCTAACCTATTCTCAGTTCCCTACAGCTATAACCTATAACCTATAACCTAGACCTAAAACCTAGACCTAAACCTAAACATAAAGCCTAAATGTGTTCTCAAAATCCCTCAACCTAAACCTACACCTAATCCTAATCTCAACTCCCTAACCTTGAAAACCCAAAGCAAAACCCGATCCCGAACCCGTTCCTAAACCTAAACCTTAACCTATTCTCGTTCCCTAACCTATAACCTATAACCTAGACCTAAAACCTAAACCTAAACCTAAACCTAAACCTAAAGCCTAAATGTGTTCTCAAATCCCAAAACCTAAACCTACACCTAATCCTATTCTCAACTCCCTAACCTAAACCTAAACCTAACCTTGAAAACCCAAAGCAAAACCCGATCCCGAACCGTTCCTAAACCTAAACCTTAACCTATTCTCAGTTCCCTACAGCTATAACCTATAACCTAGACCTAAAACCTAAACCTAAGACCTAAATGTGTTCTCAAATCCCTCAACCTAACCTACACCTAATCCTAATCTCAACTCCCTAACCTAAACCTACACCTAAACTTGAAAACCCTAAAACCCGATCCCGAACCCGTTCCTAAACCTAAACCTTAACCTATTCTCACCCCTACAAAAGCCTATAACCTATAACCTAACCTAAAACCTAAACCTAAAGCCTAAATGTGTTCTCAAATCCCACAACCTAAACCTACACCTAATCCTATTCTCAACTTCCTAACCTAAACCTAAACCTAACCTTGAAAACCCAAAGCAAAACCCGATCCCGAACCCGTTCCTAAACCTAAACCTTAACCTATTCTCGGTTCCCTACAACTATAACCTATAACCTAGACCTAAAACCTAAACCTAAACCTAAACCTAAACCTAAAGCCTAAATGTGTTCTCAAATCCCAAAACCTAAACCTACACCTAATCCTATTCTCAACTCCCTAACCTAAACCTAAACCTAACCTTGAAAACCCAAAGCAAAACCCGATCCTCGAACCCGTTCCTAAACCTAAACCTTAACCTATTCTCGGTTCCTACCTATAACCTATAACCTAGACCTAAACCTAAACCTAAACCTAAGACCTAAATGTGTTCTCAAATCCCTCAACCTAACCTACACCTAATCCTAATCTCAACTCCCTAACCTAAACCTACACCTAAACTTGAAAACCCAAAGCAAAACCCGATCCCGAACCCGTTTCCTAAACCTAAACCTTAACCTATTCTCGGTTCCCTACTGACTATAACCTATAACCTAGACCTAAAACCTAAACCTAAACCTAAACCTAAAGCCTAAATGTGTTCCCAAATCCCACAACCTAAAACTACACCTAATGCTATTCTCACCACCCTAACCTAAACCTAAACCTAAACTTGAAAACCCAAAGCTAAACCCGATCCAGAACCCAAACCCAATTTCCTAAACCTAAACCTTAACCTATTCTTAGTTCCCTACGACTATAACATATAACCTAGACCTAAAACCTAAACCTAAACCTAAACCTAAGACCTAAATGTGTTCTCAAATCCCTCAACCTAAACCTACACCTAATCTTATTCTCAACTCCCTAACCTAAACCTTAACCTATTCTCGGTTCCCTACAAACTATAACCTATAACTCTAGACCTAAACCTAAACCTAAACCTAAACCTAAACCTAAGATCTAAATGTGTTCTCAAATCCCTCAACCTAAACCTACACCTAATCCTATTCTCAACTCCCTAACCTAAACCTAAACCTAAACTTGAAAATCCAAAGCAAAACCCGATCCCAAACCCGTTCCTAAACCTAAACCTTAACCTATTCTCGGTTCCCACAACTATAACCTATAACCTAGACCTTAAACCTAAACCTAAACCTAAACCTAAACCTAAGACCTAAATGTGTTCTGAAATCCCTCAACCTAAACCTTCACCTAATCCTATTCTCAACTCCCTAACCTAAACCTAAACCTAAACTTGAAAACCCAAAGAAAAACCCGATCCAGAACCGGAACCCGATTTCCTAAACCTAAACCTTAACCTATTCTCAGTTCCCTACAACCTAAACCTACACCTAATCCTATTCTCAACTCCCTAAGCTAAACCTAAACCTAACCATGAAAACCCAAAGCGAAACCCGATCCCAACCCGTTCCTAAACCTAAACCTTAACCTATTCTCAATTCCCTACGGCTATAACCTATAACCTAGACCTAAAACCTAAACCTAAAGCCTAAATGTGTTCTCAAATCCCACAACCTAAACCTACACCTAATCCTATTCTTAACTTCCTAACCTAAACCTAAACCTAACCTTGAAAACCCAAAGCAGAAAACCCGATCCCGAACCCGTTCCCAAACCTAAACCTTAACCTATTCTCGGTTCCCTACGGCTATAACCTATAACCTAGACCTAAAACCTAAACCTAAACCTAAACCTAAAGCCTAAATGTGCCTCAAAACCAAAACCTAAACCTACACCTAATCCTATTCTCAACTCCCTAACCTAAACCTAAACCTAACCTTGAAAACCCAAAGCAAAACCCGATCTCGAACCCGTTCCTAAACCTAAACCTTAACCTATTCTCGGTTCCCTACTATAACCTATAACCTAGACCAAAAACCTAAACCTAAGACTTAAATGTGTTCTCAAATCCCTCAACCTAAACCTACACCTAATCCTAATCTCAACTCCCTAACCTAAACCTACACCTAAACTTGAAAACCCAAAGCAAAACCCGATCCCGAACCCATTCCTAAACCTAAACCTTAACCTATTCTCGGTTCCCTACTGACTATAACCTATAACCTAGACCTAAAACCTAAACCTAAACCTAAACCTAAAGCCTAAATGTGTTCCCAAATCCCACAACCTAAAACTACACCTAATGCTATTCTCACCACCACGACCTAAACCTAAACCTAAACTTGAAAACCCAAAGCTAAACCCGATCCCGAACCCAAACCTAATTTCTAAACCTAAACCTTAACCTATTCTTAGTTCCCTACACACTATAACATATAACCTAGACCTAAAACCTAAACCTAAACCTAAACCTAAGACCTAAATGTGTTCTCAAATCCCTCAACCTAAACCTACACCTAATCCTATTCTCAACTCCCTAACCTAAACCTTAACCTGTTCTCAGTTCCCTACTATAATAACCTATAACCTAGACCTAAAACCTAAACCTAAACCTAAGATCTAAATGTGTTCTCAAATCCCTCAACCTAAACCTACACCTAATCCTATTCTCAACTCCTAACCTAAACCTAAACCTAAACTTGAAAATCCAAAGCAAAACCCGATCCAGGAACCAGGTTCCTAAACCTAAACCTTAACCTATTCTCGGTTCCCTACAACTATAACCTATAACCTAGACCTTAAACCTAAACCTAAACCAAAACCTAAGACCTAAATGTGTTCTCAAATCCTCAACCTAAACCTTCACCTAATCCTATTCTCAACTCCCTAACCTAAACCTAAACCTAAACTTGAAAACCCAAAGAAAAACCCGATCCAGAACCCAGAACCCGATTTCCTAAACCTAAACCTTAACCTATTCTCGGTTTCCTCTGACTATAAACTATAACCTAGACCTAAAACCTAAACCTAAACCTAAGCCTAAAACCTAAATGTGTTCCCAAATCCCTAAACCTAAACCTACACTTAATCTTAATCTCAACTCCTAACCTAAACCTAAGCCTAAACTTGAAAACCCAAAGCAAAAACCCGATCCCGAACTCCGATTTCCTAAACCTAAATCTTAACCTATTCTCGTTCCTACTGACTACAACCTATAACCTAGACCTAAAACCTAAACCTAAGACCTAAATGTGTTCTCAAATCCCTCAACCTAAACCTACACCTAATCCTAATCTCAACTCCCTAACCTAAACCTAAACCTAAACTTGAAAACCCAAAGCAAAATCCGATCCGAACCCGAACCCAATTTCCTAAACCTAAACCTTAACCTATTCTCGGTTCCCTACTGACTATAACCTATAACCTAGACCTAAAACCTATACCTAAACCTAAACCTAAAGCCTATGTGTTCCCAAATCCCTAAACCTAAACCTACACCTAATCCTAATCTCAACTCCTAACCTAAACCTAAGCCTAAACTTGAAAACCCAAAGCAAAACCCGATCCTGAACCCGATTTCCTAAACTTAAACCTTAACCTATTCTCAGTTCCCAATAGCTATAACCTATAACCTAGACTTAAAACCTAAACCTAAACCTAAACCTAAATCTAAGACCTAAATGTGTTCTCAAATCCATAAACCTAAACCTACACCTAATCCTAATCTCAACTCCCTGACCTAAACTTAAGCCTAAACTTGAAAACCCAAAGCAAAACCCGATCTCGAACCCAAACCCTTCCTAAACCTAAACCTTAACCTATTCTCAGTTCCCTACAGCTATAACCTATAACCTATACCTAAAACCTAACCCTAAATCTAAACCTAAAACCTAAATGTGTTCCCAAATCCCTAAACCTAAACCTACACCTAATCTAATCTCAACTCCCTAACCTAAACCTAAGCCTAAACATGGAAACCCAAACCTAAACCCGATCCGAACCCGAACCCGATTTCGTTAAACTAAACTTTAACATATTCTCAATTCCCTAAAGCTATATAGCCTATAACGCTTATAACTTATACCTTAACCTTAACCTAAACCTAAACCTTAACCTTTTAATCTTAACCTTAACCTTAACCTAAACCTAAACCTAAACCGATACTTATAAATCTTAATTTATTTGATAAAAGTTCATTTATGGTTAAGTTATTTTCTTTATAAGTTTATTGCCTTAATCTATTTTTACGAAATTGCAGGATAAATTTGAATTGAATTTGAGTGTTCCGCACGTTTCCTTTTGCCGTTGACGATATGATCAAGGAGCGGTCCAAGGAGTACCGTTCCTTGTTACATAAGCGGTGACAGCGGTGCATGAGCAATGAGGAGGGCGCACTGCGCCATGCACATTGCACGTGACCGTGATGATCGACGGATACTGCGATAGATGGAGCGGGTGACGAGGGAGAGAGAGGAGCAGGAGAGGATGATGGAGGAGCGACGAGGAGAGAGAGGAGCGAGAGGAACAAGCAGAGGAGGATGGAGGAGCCGACGAGGGGAGAGAGAGGAGCATGAAGGAGGAGGAGGATGGAGGAGCAGCGAGGCGAGGGAGAGGAGAGGAGGATGGAGGAGGCGACGAGGCGAGAGGGAGGAGCGGGAGAGGATGAGGATAGAGAGCATGCGAGGGCGAGGGAGGAGCAGAGAGGAGGATGGAGAGATGCGGGTGGAGCATGAGCGACGGAGAGCGGATATGTTTCAGGCTCTCGCCGCACGCTTACCCATCGATGCCCCACCACCTCTGCCTCCATCTTTGTGATTTTTTATATTTTATTTATGATGTTAAACTTATATGTAAATGCATGATGTAATTTATGTTTGGATGGATTTATTTATGTACTTTGGAGTTAAATAGATGTGAATGTGGAATATGATGATATATTACATAACAGGTCTATATTGTAACAGTGTATATCAGGTGATATCAAGAATTTTGTGCTGGAATTCGGAGAAAAAGAAAAAAAAAAACACTTTTACCTACGAAAATTTTCGTAGGTAAAAGCTCCATCAGATTTTCTACCTACGAAAATTTTCGTAGGTAAAAGCTCCATCAAATTTTCTACATACGAAAATTTACGTAGGAAAAGTTTCATCAAGCTTTTACCTACTGAAACTTTCGTTGTTAAAATTCTCATCCATGTTTTTACCTACGAAAGTATTTGTAGGTAAATGTTAGGTAACTATTTTTACCTACGAAAATATACGTAGGTAAAAGAATTTTAGCTACGAAATTAGTGGTAGGTAAAAGTTTTCTAAGGGTTTTACCTACAAATATAATTGTGGGCAAAAGTCTTTCAATATTTTTAGTTACGAAAATATCCGTAGGTAAAGTTTTGTAATTATTTTTAGCTACTGAAATTATTGGTAGGTAAAAAATGTTTTAACTAGTTTTAGCTACGAAATGGTTGGTAGGTAAAAGTCTTGTAAATATTTTAAGCTACTGAAGTTTTTGGTAGGTAAAAGTATTTTAATTACTTTTAGCTACCAAAATATTTGTAGATAAAAAGTCTTTAAATATTTTTGGCTACGAAATTGTTGGTAGCTAAAAAGTGTTGTAAAATATTTTACCTACAAAAGTAGTCGTAGGTAAAAAGTTTTATCAATATTTTTACCAACAAAAATTAGTATTGGTAAAACATTTTTCCTACGAAAAATTTCGTTGGCAAAAGTCTTATCTTTGCCAGCGAAATTTTTTTTTTTCATGGGCAAAAGCTTTTCCCCACGGACTTTTAGCGAGAAATTTGCCAACGAAAATTTTCACGGGTAAAACTCTTTGCCTACGAAAATCAGACTTTTGCCTACGAAAATTTTCGTTGGTAAAAGTGGCTTTTCTTGTAGTGCCATCGGGTCGATGGTGGAAAATCTATTTCATTCACTTCGTGGTCAATTTCAATCACTTCGCGGTCAAACTGGAAATTGAGCGGGCCAAACTGGAAATTGAGTGGGACAAACTAGAAATTGAGCGGGACAAACTGAAAAACTGGAAATTGCGCTGGTCAAATTGGAAATTGAGCGGGACAAACTGAAAATTGAGCAGGAAAAACTGAAAAACTGGAAATTGAGCGGGACATGCAAGCGTTGGATATACATTGTTAAGGTTTACAGTAATCTTGGAGTGCAGAAAATTTCCATGTTTGTGCATTTCAGTCCGAGTTTCTTTGGTCCCCTCAATTTCCAGTTTGTCCCGCTCAATTTTCAGTTTTCCATTTTGGCCCGCTCAATTTCCGGTTTGGCCCACTCAATTTCCAGTTTGTCCCTCTCAATTTCCAGTTTATCCCACTCAATTTCCAGTTTTCCAGTTTGTCTCGCTCAATTTCCAGTTTGTCCCACTCAATTTCCAGTTTGGCCCACTCAATTTCCAGGTTGTTCCACTTAATTTCCAGTTTGGCCTACTCAATTTCATGTTTGCCCCGCTCAATTTCCAGTTTGTCCCACTCGATTTCATGTTTGCCTCGCTGAATTTCTAGTTTGCCCTGCTCAATTTCATGTTCACCCTGCTCAAAAGAGATCAAAGTTACATGAGCCCCACAGTTATGTATTTATTATATCCACAACGTTCATCCATATTTTGAGATCATTTGGGAGCATTATAAAAGAAAAAAAATGGAATCATATCCAAAGATCAACTGAACTACACCACAAAGAGCAGCGGGAAAATTGATTTTCATCGTTAAAAATTTTGTAGGGCCCACCATAACATATATTTTCTATCCAATCTATTCATAAGGTCACAAAGACCTGGATGAAGAGGAAAAATAAATTTCATAATGATCCAAAACTTATATGACCCCTAAAAGGGTTTCAATAGTAGACGTTCAATCCTCCACTGCCATTTACAAGTGTGGTCCACTTGATAGCTAAATCTGTCTTATTTTTCATCTCAAGCCTTAATACGAGCTTGTCAAATAGATGGACGGTTTGGATATAACACATACCTCATAATGGGACCCACAAAATGCTGTGGGGATTACAACAGAAAAAAAAGCTACTGAGATAGGGTCAGTGGGACCCTATACCTACGGATTATGACTGTAGCAATACCGTAGCTTCTCGAAGGGCTTTCGATATTATCGAAAAAGTCCAGAACTATCCAGCGAGTTTACCTAAAACAACCTGCAATTTTCGATACACCATAGCTACGGATTATAACCGTAGCTATAGCTGTAGCAGACTGCGGGGCCGCGGCAGTCTGTTTTGTTTTTTATTTATTGTGTTACTTTTGTGGGTCCCATCATGAGGTCTGTGTTATATCTAAACTGTCCATCTATTTTGCGAGCTCATATTAAGGCTTGAGACGAAAAATAAGATACATCTAGCTATCAAGTGGACCACACTGTAAAAGGAAGTGGGGAATTGAATGTCTACCATTGAAACCCTTTTAGGGGTTACAGAAGTTTTGGATCATTATGAAATTTGGTTTTCCTCTTCATCCAGATCTTTGTGACCCTATGAATGAACTTAGACGAGGAGGATTTCTCCTATTTTATGTATAATTTGAAGACATTTGACAACAATCTCCACCATGTCTTTAATCATCATGAACCACAGCTCCATCTCTAATTACCTTCATCTCTATAATTGCCTCTATCATAGCTTCACCATCGCGGTCGCTTTTCGTACACACTCTATCTTCATTAACCTTTCGCTAAACTAAGAGAAGTCGAATAGAATCGAAACTTCTCCGAGGGAAATACCTTCGTAAGCATATCTGTCGGATTCACGCTCGTGTGGACCTTCTAGAGAGTGACACTGCCTTTCTTAAGCACTTGTCGAATAAAATGATGATGAATAATAATATATTTAGTTCTAGAATGGTAAACTAAATTCTTCACCAAATTGATCGCGCTTTTATTGTCACAATTAACCGGGATAGCTTCCTATTGAAGTTTAAGTTCCTTCATAATTCTTTGCAACTAAACACATTCCTTGAATGCTTTTGTCACTGCCATACGCTCAACTTCGATAATGGAAAGAGAAACCACAGACTGAACTTCGACATCCAACTGACCACTCCACTTGCCAATATGAATGAGTAACTGGAAGTTGACCTCTTATTGTTCATATTTCTTATGTAATCGATGTCCACATAACCTATCGATTTTCCTTTTGATTTTTCGATTATTAAAATGTAGTCCATTATACCTCATAAATAACGAACTAGCCATTTCACTGCTTTCCAATATTGCTTGTCGGAGTTTGAAATGTATCTGCATACAATATCGATTGCATGTGAAATATCCAATCTCATAAAGATCATGACACACATCAAACTACCGGAATGCCTTCTGCAAGTTTGATTTGAATGTAGGTTATCTGTTTGGTTTGAAAGATTAAATGGCATGGAATTACATTAGATGGGATTAACACCATTATTGCACAATGATTGCTTGTCTGAAATGCCATGGTATTTTGGAACACAAATTGCATCCTAACCCTGCCCATCTCTAGCTGGAAACAAGCAGGGGCTCCGAGTGGCCGTGGTGATGTATGGGTTTTATCCACACCGTTCATCCATTTCTCCGCTGAATTCTATAGAATAGGACCAAAATTTTGGAAGATCTAAGTCCCAAGTGGACCACACCACGGGAAGTAGCAGTGATAAGGATGCTCACCATTGAAACTCTCATAGGGCCACTTTGATATTCATCCATTTCTCCGCGGAATTTTATAGAATAAGACCAAAATTTAGGAAGATCCAAGTCTCAAGTAGATCACAGCATAGGAAGTAGCAATAATGAGGGTGCTCATCGTTGAAACTCTCTTAGGGCCATTGTGATATTTATTTTCCATCCAAAATATTCATAAAGTTACGGAGACTTGCATAAAGGGAAAACATAAATATCAGCTTGATTCATAACTTCTGTGCCCCCTAAGAAGTTTTTAATGGTAAGAGTTTAATTTTCACTGTGTGGTCCACCAGTCTCTTGAATCCGCCTTGATTTGGGGTCTAATTCCTAAAATGATACCGAAAAATGGATGAACAGTGTGGATAAAACCCATATATCATGGTGGCCACTGGGAGCCCCCGCCCATTCCTAGGTGGAAATGGGTTGGGGTAGGACGCAATCCGTGTCTAGTAATTTGGCCATCCAATCCCCATGTTTGGAATAAAATTCTTACTATTAGAAAAATTCTAGATTAAGGGGTTGTTTAGCACCGTGGATTTGGGGGGATTTCAAACCCCCCCCCTTTTGATACCATAAAGTAACGGGGGTTTCAAATCCCCTCAAAGAGGGGTTTTGAAATCCACTGTGAGAGCTTGGAATATTACATCTAAAATCCTTATCAGAAATGCATATGTAATATGTGTGCCACTACACTATTATACCATTGGGCACATGACCCACTAATGATATCCCAAAACAACTAGATTATTAATTGCATCACTATAATTACTTTAATATGATGATTAGCGCTGCCCAAACATTGTCCATTTAAATCAATGGTTAAAAATCTTTGCTTAGTCACTTGGACATGATCTTGTGCTTGTGGCCCATCCAAGACTTGGAATTTCATCATTTTTGGGCAAAGTATATATTTCAGAGGGCTTACTACAGCCATTGTTTCAGACATTATATATGTTCACGAATAAGAGATAATAAGTTGATTTACTAATTAAATTCAAACTCCTATAAATATACCATGCATATCTACTTTTGGATTAAAGTTGATTACCAATCTAAGGTGCCAGACACAATAGGAGGATTTCAAATTTGTGAGGTTCTTAATCCAGGGGGTTTCAAATGCACGCTCCCAAATGGGCCCATCAAAAAATTAGTTGTTGTACCATGGAACTGTAATCAATGAATTAAATTCACACTAGATATTGGTCACTTGTACACGAATATAACTAGAATGTCACATGTAAATTAAAGGCAGATATGGATGGACGACATGGATAAAACACATGCATCAATGTAGGATTCACGTGAAGTGGATTTCAAAATCCACCAAAATCTCACGAGAGAGCAAATGCAATTCCATCCAACCTAATCCCATTTAAGCCCACGTACCAAACATGCCCATAGAAGGTTTTGTCGAACTTTCCGTTAAGGCTTGAATTGAGCCATGAAATTCTAATTTCACATTCCCCTAGCCCTAAACCTAAACTCCAGTTACGGTTGTAATTTAAGCCGTTTCCCACAAGCCGGAATCCTTTTCAATTACATCCTCTTCTTCATGAGAGTCTAGCCCAATATATTGATCTAATGGAAGCAATAGTCAAATATTCCAACAATAAGTAATCCAATTATCGCAAGAGTAAAAACCTCTCAAGTCTAGCTCCTTGAGCAACCTAGGGAACAATTTCAAAAGTAGTTGCCTGTCATGGAGAATAATTCTACGAGGCAGCCGTGTGGATTTTTCATTTACAAAGTCTAGTGACTATTGCTCATTTCCTCGCATATGGGTTTCGTAGAATTTTGAAGTGTCCTACAATACATCTCATGGCATGGTGGAGAGTAAGTATGATATTTGCATTGGAATCGGATTGCGTACCGAGTAAGTCAGTAGGCACTTACCGTACTGAGTAAACTCAATTGGGTCCACTGTGAAAATAAGTGGTTTATCCACACCGTCCATACGCTTTTTCAGCTCATTTAAGGGGCTGAGCCCAAAGTTGAAGCATATCCAACTCTCAAGTGGATCATACCATAGGAAATAGTGGGTATAATGATTTCCACCGTTGAAACCTTCCTAGGCTCTACAGTGATGTCTATTTGTCATCCAAGCTGTTAATAATATCACAAAGACATGGATGAAGGGAAAAAAACAAATATAAGCTTAATACAAAAATTCTGTGACACAAGAATTTTGCAACGGTATAAGTTCAATTCACTGTTTCATGTGGTGTGGTGCATTTGAGCTTTGGATATCCTTCAATTTTGGACCTATGTTACAAAATTATCTAATAAAATAGATGGACGGAGTGGATAAAATACATAGATCATGGTGAACCCCACAGAGTTTACTCAGTACGCTAGCGACTGAGTTACTCAGTACGCAATCCGCTTCCATTTGCATTAGTTTGGGGACTGCCAATGACGTTATCAGTAGTCTCCCCCTTTCGTGTTTTTTTTTTTTTTTTTTTTTTTTTTTTTTTTTTAAATTTATTTCTAACGCACGCACACACTCATGCCTTAGTGGGATTTCACCACCCATGGTTACTCGAACCCTTACCAGATGTAAACTCCTCATAGTCTACCACCCGAGTAAGAGTAAAGACCCAAAAAACAGATATTATCACAGCATCTAGCTGGGCACGACCCTATTGTTAATTAACTTGAGGCCAAACTAGTCGGCCTCCATCCATCTACATCGCAGGAAACAGTGGTCCATCTATCCCGTCAGCCTATACTACATCACAATAAATAGTAGTGATTGACTATTAAAAATTAAAAACTTCTCGTGGGCCACATAAGTATAAGTATAGGATGAAATTGATATTTGTGTTTTCTCTTCATCTAGGAACGTATGACTTTATCAATAGGATGGATGGCAAATAAATATTAGGGTAGGCACTAGGAAGTTTTATTTCAATCACCACTATCATGTGGTGTGGTCCACTAGAGATTTGGATATATTTTATTTTTGGGCTCATGCCAAAAAAATGAGCTGTAAAAATGGATGGACAGTGTGGATATACAGCACATACATTAAGTTGGGCCCTACAGTTGTAGCAATGTGTTACCCCGACCTGACCCAATCCGCTCCCAATCCACCCCACTCATTGTTATTTATACACCGTCACTGTAAATTTTGGATCTGGGCACATGCTGCAATGATCCGAATCATTTATTCAATGGGCCCAATCGTAGATGAGGGTTACTCGAAAAAGAGATCTCAGATTCTAAATTTCAATAATTTCATCTTCAACTCTTTAATTTTAATATAGACCCCTTTTTGGTGGGCCATTGATAAGAATTTCCAATATTTATTTATTTAGGTTTTTGTCCATCCACGGTCCATAGTATAAATGGTTTTGAGATTCTTCTCGACATAAAAAAATAAAAATAAAAATAAAAGAAGAAGAAGAAGAAGAAAGCAATAGGTGGTCTTCATTGCAGCATACTTCATGTGGAACACAAGTGGAAACCATGATCTACGTGGGTGCATGATGATGTGTACCTTTCAACATTTCGTTTCTTACACCAGCTAAGGCTACTGGCATCACCCCCAGTGTCGTAGGCGAGCGGATAATCCGTACCGTCGATCAGGTTGGCCCCACTGTATATGTCACATTGCTCAAAAAATAGATTGGTCCAGTAATCTTGGTGCGGGGCCCCACTATCCATGTCACATTACTCGTGACACCTGCCAATGTCGCACGCGTTTACATGATCCTCACCGTCCGTCAGGTTGATCACACTATCTATGTCACATTGCTCCAAAAACAGATTGGTCCAGTGATCAGGTAAGATCGCACGGCGAATGTGGACTGATTGGTCAGATCTTTTTAGTAAACCATTTTCGGTTACACGACCCACCCCATGATGGCCTGATTTACAACAGCACACGGACAGTGGAGATCACGGATCTAGGCTAGTGTAGAGGGAAACGGATTGGCTACTCCCCCTGCCACTAGCCCGGTGGCCGGTGGTCGGTGCTCTGTGGGCCCCACCATGATTTATGTGTTTCATCCAATCCGTTCATCCATTTTTTCAGATCATTTTAGAGTTTTATTTTAAAAGTGAGAGGGATATAAATCTCATATCGACCACACCACAGGAAAACAATAGTGATTGGATATCCACCATTAAAATCCTCCTAAGGCCCAATGTACTGTTTGTTTGACATCCAATCTGTTGATTGGGTCATACAGACCCAGATGAAGGGGAAAAAAAATCAGCTTGATCCAAAACTTTTATGGGCCCCAAAAAGTTTTTAGTGGTTGACGTTCATTCAACACTGTTTCCTGTAATGTGGTCTATTGAGATTGGGATACCTCAATTTTTCGTCTCATACAATAAAATTATCTTTAAAAATAGATGGATGGCATGGATGAAACACATACATCATGGTGAGGCCCACAGAGCACCGAGAGTAGCCAATCTGTTTCTAGTGTAGAGTGTCCTGCTCTCGCGAGTAACTTTCTGCATTTCTCTCTGTTCCTTCTAAGATGACTGATGATGCAAAAGTGATCTAATTATGTCGCACTCTTTGTCGGCGTTGCTCCAGTACATCTCGCGATGTATAATAAGAAGAAGTGTCGAGACTCTACTCATTAGATTTGTTCTGTTTTTTTTTTATTTATTTTTTTTTTTTTTTTTATTTTTTTTTTTTTATTTTAAATTTTAAATGATACAAACCGTTCATTTGATAGGGCTCCGCTTGGACGGGGATTACTCAAGAAACTATGGGAGAGAACAATCTCAAACCTTTGATTATAAAATCCCAAATTATAAAAGGCTGAAATAATCCAACTGATAGCTTTTATTTGTTGGGTTGCCATGATATAGAGTGAGAATATTCATATAAACAGTTTGGATTATTACAAGATGACCTTGATTCAAAGGCCAAAAGTCCTTTAGTATAAAACCTCTTCTTTGTTGTCTAGTGCATGTGCGAACCCGTGCAGAGAGAGAGAGTGGATTTTACACTATTAAGGCCACAAAACAAGATGGAGAGAGAGAAAGAGATGATTTTACATTATATAAGACCGTAGAATAAGATGGATTGAGAGAGAGGCCACAATGGAGAGAGAGTTGAGAGTTTGTATCATTGCAGGAATCCTTGTAATAGTGATTGGGAGTCTTATTGGTGGTGGGAGATGCGAAAGGAATGAGGCAAGTGCACCATGAAATGGTTCCATTGGAGAATGCTATGAAGAACAAGTAGAATTTTCTGTTGATTCCAGACCTGGACGATCCTACACTGATCGAGGATGCGAGAAAGCATATGGTTGCAGAGGGTAATCTCCTCGAAAACACTAAAATCTCTATCACTCTCTTTGTATTTTGTGATGTTTTCTTAGTTACAACAGCCAACTTTAAGTCCTACTCCCCTTCTTCATACGTGCCAATGTGGCATCCATGTGTAAGATACAGATCACTCATCTGGTTGGTCCTTTGTCAACATCACCTCCATCCTCTCCCCTCATGAGAAGCACGGGTGACGAAGTATAGGTTCCAGGAATCCCACACCCAAGTGCTATTTTGGCCGACAGGAATCCCATGTAACCCCTATTGTAGGAAGCACATGGATCACTCAAGCATAGTGAGGTTCATTGTGATGTTTGCGCGCCCATCCACTCCATCCATCAATTTTTAAACCTTATCTTTCACTGTAATTACATGAAAACATTTCTTTTTCAGTTTCAATATATATATATATATATATATATATATATATATATATATATATATATATATATATATATATATATATATATATATATATATCTGCAAAATCGGCCATGCAACGGCCCTGGATCTATTCAATTAAAAAAGGACTGAGCCTGCCTATCATGAAGAAATGAACAAAAAGAAAACAAGTAAACTAACAGACTTGGCAGGCCCAACATGCAAGCTGCTAACGGCTGTGATGATGCCCCCTAGTCGTGCCTAACCCCACCTTATCGAGGAAAATCAACCCTCTAATTGTGGGTGGGATATCAGCCTGGGAAGAGAAAAAATCATGGATTTGTAACTCACTGCCGCGCTGCGCCAGCGCATCGGCCCTGAAAATTAGCTTCATGGAAAATATGTACAACACTAGTGTTACCCCAGCCCATGAGGGATTTTATCCTGCAAAGCTAGAAACTCCATTTCTAGCCCGGTTACGTCTCTCCCCTGAGAACATCCACCACCAGTTTCGAATCAGATTCTAGGATGACTTTAACAACACCCAGCCGGCAGCACAAAACTAGGCCATCATGGACTGCCCAAAGCTCAGCACCTGTGTTGGTACCCTGACCATATGCCGCTGAAAAGGCAAACACCAGTCGCCCTTCTCATCTCTACAAATCCCGCCCCCACTTGATGGTCTCGGATTGCCGAGAGACGACCCATCCACATTTAACTTGAACCAAGATCGGGGTGGCCTGTTCCAACGGACCCAGGATGGCGCAGGAGATGAAGCTACCGATCCCGCTGACCCTGTCACAGATATATACCCTGGTAGTCCGCTAATCAAAATTGGCAGTCACTGGTCGGACAAGAAGATAGAACCACCTAGAGACGTTGAAAATCAGCGCCGCACTAGAGCAACGACGATCATCATGGACCACGCTGTTTTTGGCCTTCCAAAGCTCCCAGCAAATGATCAAAGGGGCGATCCTCATCTCAATTGATTGACGACCACAAGTAGTGAGGGCACTGCACCATTGGCGTAGCCGAGATTCTACAGACTGGGCCGGCATCACGTTAATCCCCAACATCCTCCCTATCTGGTGCCAAGTGACTGACGCCCACCTGCTGTCCAGAAACAAATGAAAACTAGATTCCGTATTTCGCGGCCCGTCTTCGCAGCACACGCAGGCCGACGCCATATGGATACCCTTTGATTGAATCGCCCCGTCAAGCAGGATCGCATTTTGCAGGAGTCTCCACATGAAGAGTGAAATTTTAGGTGGCAGCTTTGCATTCCAGATCCATTTCGTCCACTGTTGGGGCTGGTTATGGGCTCTGCAGACCTCCCAGGCCGTGCTAACCGAGAATCTACCTGAAGCGGTTTGGGGCCATATGAAGGAGTCTGGGCCCTCTGATGTGTAAAATCCTGATTGAAAAATATGGTCTACCATCTGTTGTGGCAGGAAACCGAATATGGAGGATGGTGGGTGAGGACCGAAAGGCCCCAAAAACTCTATAACAGTCATACCTTCTAGTTGGACAGGAATCTGCTGTAGAACGAGGTCCACGAGGGGTCCTAAACCTGTCCAGTTATCAAACCATAAGCTGCAATTTCCTACCCCGATCATTTTTTGCACCTGCTGTAGCATAATTGACATTTGGGCCACAATCCTCCTCCACAACGGAGAAGCATAAGCTGCAGGCTGGTTTGCGCCGGTCTCCCTACCATTACACCTGTATTTCGCTGACATAAAGGATGCCCATAAGCTGCCCTTTCTGGGAAAAAACGCCGACTACACTACACCAAAATCATCATTTAGGAACGGTTTTAAACCATTCCTAAATGCTTTAGGAACGGTTTAATACCGTTCCTAAATGAGGCGTCGCAGAAAATCAGGAACGGTTCAGAACCGTTTTGGGTACCGTTTCAATTTTTAGAAACGGAATTTTAGGAACGGTTTTAAACCGTTCTGGTGCCAACGGTCATATTTGGGAACAATATTTTTTTCTTATTTCGGAACGATTTTAAACCAAAAAACCTACTGTATAAAATAAAATAAATAAATATATTTAAGCCATATTCATTTAAGAATCAAAAGATAGTAAAAACAACCATTATGTAAAAACTAAAATGTGCAATGAAAGACTTCAAAATAAAAAGATAATTCAATGAAAGTCCGTCAAGCAAAAGAAGAGCTCCACAATGTGATGGCCTTTTATGCACCTAACCAACAAGCAACAAGTAAAAAATAAGAACAAAAACATATGAATAGATTGAAACAACAACAATCAACTATCAAAACAGTGTGGAAAAAATTGTGACAATTGAACATACATATGGGGGACTGTTGTTAGTTGACTCACCTAGTTTTTGGATATGCTCGATGCACTCCTAACCCAAGGGTTTCCATAATTTAAAAGGCAAAAAAAGAAACAAAAATTATCATTAGTATGGTTTTTATAATTTGAGCAAAAATTATGTTGATGAACCTGCAAAGAAGTGTCACGAGAATATAAAAATTGAACATAAGGAGCAATAATAGTTCTTAAAGAAAAATATATTTGATTTAAATAGCCATTCATTTCTTCAACAAATTTGAGCAATGTTTAATTTAAATAGCCAATATGTAGTCTAATCATAAGGAAATGGCAAAAGAATTAATAATGATGTTTCTTGCTATTCATATCATAGTAAAGAAGGTGACTGTATGCAGAATGCCCTAGAAAAGAAGCACTATTTGAAGTACCTTTCAAATATACCACATTTAGAATGCTCATAAGGTCTTTGAAGTACACAATCTCATCATTAGTTGAACATGACATTCCATAAAAGAGCTCCACCTAAGTATTCATAATAATCCTCCACTATGGCACATTAATGCATGGATATGGAAAAGTTACAATTCCTCATTATTACAAAACAAAAAAGAAAATGGCAAAAAATGTCTTCTTCATGAATTCCCAAAACACACTCAAGCTGACATGTAGTGAAGAACGTTTCATTATTATGAAAAACACTATTCTATTTATGATTTGATCTCAACATTCAAGGAGAATTTTAATGTCATGGTTTGGGCGGAATTTGGGTGGCTTTAAAATTTGACATTGGCCAGTCCTTTAGCTTCTTTTCAATCAACAAGGCATTAGAACAATACTTATGTTGGATGTTCTAATAGCATCCTTTAAGGTTTTGGTTTGTACAAGTGAAATCAATAGTTTAGTTATCCCACCCATTGATATGATGGGTCCCACTCTGGTAGACCATCCACCAAAAAATACCAAAAATAGAAAAATCCAAAACTTCAATAGGGCAATTGAACACATTTATACCAATTTGTAGTTCAATCATAACCATCTTGTTTGAGGGAGAAGAAGATTCCTAAAGAATACCTGAATGATGGCAACACCACCAGAGAAGTAAAATAAACAAAATCACAATTTCCACAATGTAGTCTCTCATGCATAACAGGGTGGTTTATGATTATTCTTGTAGGGGGAGCTCTACCATGGTGACTATTTAAGTTGTTTTCATGACATTTAGAAAGCATGTGCTTTTGTTTTAGGCTCTTTTTCATTAATAGTTATTTATTTGCCAATAAAATAATCTGTGGTCTTACGTGCTGGACTTAACGCCATTATATTTTTCAATGTTATTGCAATTTGCAGGTATAACACATAAAGCAAAACCTCCAAATTCCATGGGAACACTTGTTGATGTTGGGTTAAATAAGGTCCGAGTCTTTAATTCTTGCCAATATCTGTTTAGCGGAGTAGATTGCATAAATTTCATGTATTCTTAGTAGATATTAAAAATGTTTCTGTGACTATTTATTTCAAGTTGACTACGTTTTTTTTTTTTTTTTTTTTTTTTTTTTTTTTTAAAAAAAAAAAATGAAACCATTCCATTCATTAATCATAGAAAAATTACAGCCATTCGGGTGGGACCGAACAAAAAAGGATACGGCCCACACCTATCATATAAGACAGGGTAAAGGTAAACAAAAAAAACAATCAAGGGCCTAACAAGGCTCCACTACCTTGAAGGTGAAAAAAAACCTCTAGCTTACTGGGCAGATCTGATTGTCCCAACCTTTTTTGATTTCACATATATATTTTTTGTAAAAACTGATCAGATCATCTTAATAGATCCTAATCCAACCTTATCAAGGAAAATGGAACCTCTAACCTGAGGAGGAAGCTCCAATAGACGTTCGAACGATGCATTCGCTTGAGTAGCACTTCCTAACCGGGCCATCAAATCCGCAGGCGAGTTCCCTTCCCTTAGAACATGTACAAATCTGATTTGACCTCTGCGTTGCAGCTGATGAATCCTATATAACCACATTTTCCATTTCCAACTCTGCTTCGCCGCTCCAGTGAGCAGATCAACAACCAGTTTTGAATCCGATTCTAGAATGATTTGGCTATAACCCCTTTGAATTCCTAGAAGGAGGCCATCATACACCGCACGCAATTCTGCAACCGTGTTAGAACCGACCCCATAACCTGCAGAAAAAGCGAAAAGGAAATTACCCATCTCCCCTCTGCCGATACCTCCTCCTCCCGAACTGCCCGGATTGCCTCTGGACGACCCATCAACATTAATTTTCACCCAGCCAGACGATGGCCGCTCCTATCTTATCAGAATTGCTCGGCCGCAAGATCTAGAGGCAAAAGGTGAGACAACACTTAGTCTAGTCTGACCGGTCGTTCCTGAACCAGGCGCGCATCTGTTGACGATAGAATTGCTGAGAAGAGCATCCCACCATCTGATTCTGGCAAGAATACGATCTGATGATACCGGCACACCGTCGAAAACCACACCATTTCGTGCTTTCCAGATCTCCCAAATAACTATGCAAGGAATAAGCATTCGACTCATAGAGTTGGACCGCATTGAAGAGATAGCTGCCCACCACTGAGATAACAGAGATTCATAATGTCGCCATACGTAAATGCCAAACCATCTACCCACAGTTTGCCAAACCGTTAGAGCAATGTTGCTGTTAACGAATAGATGAAGCAGAGTCTCTATATGATGGGGCTGGGAGCCATGAGTGGAACAGCAAACACAGCTGGAGGCAATTTGGACACCTCTGGATTGAACTGCACTGTTATCTGGGATTGCATTATGAAGTGCCTTCCAGACCAGAAGCGAGATTTTAGGTGGCAGTTTGGCATGCCACACCCATCTTGACCAGCTCCGACCTGGACCCGGATCCCTGCTCAAAGACCACGCAGATTTAACTGAAAATTCACCTGAAGTCGTGAACGACCAAAATGGGGCGTCAGCGTCATCAGAGATGCTGAACCCTGCCTGAAACACGTGATCAATAACTGTCTAGGGAAGGAGGAGGAAAACAACTGAGGGGGGAAGAGGATCATTCGAACCAAGCACTTGACACACTTGAATGTCCTGTAAGCTTACTGACACCTCTACTTCAGCCAGCTGCGCAAGAGGGCCCAGACCCGTCCAATTCATCTTCCAGAAATTACAATTGCCAGCACCTATTTGCCATTGAACTCGTGATTCCACCATCGGAATGCACTCCTTGATTCTCTTCCACAGGGGAGAAGGAACCCGCCTTGATCGATTAGTAGCCCCCGGAGACAAGTCATGGAGATACTTGGTCGCCATAAAAGATTTTCAAACATTGTCTTCCTACCCAAACTTAATTGACCGAGCCATTTTCCATCGAAAAGCTTCCATAATGTCTGCAAGTTTTCTAAAACGGATACCCCCTCCTTTTTTGGCGTTGCCAGCGAGTGCCAATTCTTCCAATGACACTTCTGCTTTCCTTCAGACCAGCCCCAAAAAAAATTCGCCATGTGCCTCTCAATTAATTTCAGCACCTGAGAAGGAACATGGACAGCCGCCATAGAGTCGACCGGAATGCCTGAAAGAACGCTCTTCACCAGGACTGCTCTCCCAGCCTGGGATAAAAAAGGGGCCTTCCACCCATTAATGCTACCCACAATTCTATCAACTAACGGCTTAAAGGCGCTTGCTTTTAGCCTCCCGTCTGCCATAGGGACTCCCAGATAAGTGAAAGAAGAAGAGGAAATGCCGAAACCAAGGATAGCCTCAATTGATCTAATTCTCGCCTGAGACAACTTTTTTGAACTGAAAAAGGAGCTTTTCCTCAGATTAATACTTTGGCCCGAGGACGCTTGGAAGGAGTCAAGGAATTTCTTAATATGTAACAGCATGGATTTACTCCCATTTGAGAAAATTAATGTATCGTCAGCATAAAGCAGATGCGAGATCACTGGCACCCTCTACATACCGCAAATGGTGCAGATTTGTGATTAAACAAGCTTTTGAGACCTCTGGTGAGCTTCAGTGAAAGAATGAACAAGCTTGGAGAAATCGAGGTCTCTGCCTTAGACCTCTTGAAGATTTTAAAAAAACCCACCATCTCTCCATTTACTGAGAACGAGAAAACCAAGCTGATTCGCCCAACATTTTTCTACCATCTTAATCCAACACATGCTAAATCCAAACCAATTCAAGACACGCTTCGGAAGTCCACTTACTCGTCGTATGCTTTGTCCATGTCTAGCTTCAAAACAATGTTGCCCCCGCAAACTGGTCTATTTAATTCCCTGAATAGCTCTTGAGCTAAAGCAATATTTTCCGCTATCGAACGACCTTGAACAAATGCCCCCTGCTCTGGCGATATAACAAAGGCAAAATCTGAGAAAACCTGAAGACTATTATCTTGGAGAAAACTTTGTACAAACAGTTGCACAAACTGATAGGACGATAATCCGAAAACCGCTTAGGAGAAGCTGATTTTGGAATTAAGCAGATAATAGAAGCCGAGATAGACCTGGGAATATTTCCTCCGTGAAAGAGAAAGGAGATCGCCCGATGAATGTCCTGACCCACCACTTCCTAGCAAGATTGAAAAAAACTGGTTGAGAAGCCATCAGGCCCAGCCGCACTGTCTTTAGGGATAGAGTGAACTGCCGAACGGACCTCCAATAGCGAAGGGATCTCCAACAAACGGTCATTGAGGGCTTGGTCGACCAGCTGAGGAATAGAATGTAGGAGGTCCTGGTCAATCTGAGAAGGATTAGCGCTGAAAATTTTCTGGAAATGTTCCACTGCAGCTGCTTTCAGCTCTGCCTGACCTTCCACAATTTGCCCAGAATCTAGCTCCACCCGACTGATAATTGCTCTCCTATGTCTTTCCATAACGGAAGCATGAAAAAACCTCGTATTCTTGTCCCCCTCTGTCAGCCAATCCACCCTTGATTTTTGCTTCCAAAAGTTTTCCTGCATGATCTCTAAGGATGCTAACCTGGCGGAATTTGAGTTGATTTGTTGCTGCAGGCTGACAGTTTCATCGTTAGATCCTGATGAAGCTTGGATACAGTCCTCCAGCTCAACCGCAAGATTCTCTGCAAGCTTTATCTGCTCAAAAATATTTCCAAACACTTCCTTGTTCCAGATTTTCAGATCTTGTTTCACCTGCTTGAGCTTAGATAAGACATTGTAAACCGGGTGAGAAGAATCGACCTTGTTCCAAGCAGTCCTAACCACATTCAGAAAATCAGCATGTTGGGTCCACATTCGTTGAAATCGGAACGGTTTAGGCCTGCCATTCATCGGCTGAGGGAAAGTGAGGAGAAGCGGAGCGTGGTCTGAATGAATACGAGGCAAATGGGAGACATGGAATTGGGGAAATAAACTGCTCCAGCTTGAGTTAAGAAGAACCCGATCTAGCCTTGCCCAAACACGAGCATTTCCGGACTGATTATTACTCCAGGTGAACCGATTACCTGAGAAACCCGCGTCAAGAAGACCCGCGGAGTTAATAGCATCTGCAAATTCAAGAGAAGAGGCAGAATCCGCAGCCCTTCTACTTCTTCTTTCTGAATCGACGAGAATTGCATTAAAATCTCCACAAACAGCCCACGGGCCCTGAACAGAGGACGAAAGGAGAGCTAGGTCCGACCAGAGAGCTCTCCTCAAAACTCGAGCACACCTGGCATAAATGAAAGTTATATGTAACTGAGAGTCACAGTTTTGAACGGACACTACTATCGACAGACATTGATCAGATTTGAATACTATCGAGCAAGAAGTTTGGGACTTAAAGAACAACCAAATCTTGCCACCCTCTTCACAGTTAGAGAAAGAGGAGTGAAAGCCCAAAGCTAGCCCAATTCTAACTCTTTTGTTGTCCCCAAGCATTGGTTCCAGGAGCGCCACAATCCAAGGATCATGAAATTTTAAAATCCTTTTTGCAGTCCTCAATGATTTTTTATTTCCAATGCCACGCACATTCCACACTATGATCTTATCCATCAGACACACATCCAGTATTCACGGCCCTTCACTTTAACCAGTATGAGTCTTGATTCCCAGTTTCCTTTAGCATAAAGAGTTCTGTGTCGTCTTATCTTCCTCGCGGGATTATTCGCATCAAACTCCTCATGTTCCTCCTGTGTCCAGTGTCCAGCCATTTCCTGATTCTGGATGTCCCACTCCAAGTCATCCCTCGGTCGTCTGCTTTGTCCCTCACTGTCCTCCTCAAAATGGTTAGTCACCTGCCTCCCACAATCACCATCCAAATTTCTGATCGAGCAGCAAATGGATTTGTTCACATCTGAAAAATAAGTAGATAGATCTACCTCCAGAGCAGCTCTTCCCATCGTTTTTTTTCACCTTTCATATGCTATTGTTTGAACTAAATTTGTACCCCATCTAGGCTCTGACCTGCACTCTACTGCTGTTCCAATCACACCACTTTTTTTCAGTCTCCCAGACACCTCTGCTCTGTTCCCCTCCAAACTGTATATGAGATTTGGTGAGTGGTTCTCCTTTCCAGCCGCAGACCTTCTCTCAAGGATCTGTGCCTGGCCTTGTAGGGGATAGCCAACTGCACCTTCCACAACTGTCATGCCATCAATCTCATCCATAACATTTCTGTTACCTGCCAATCCCTGCCTGAGTTCTGGGAAAAGGGTTTCCTCACCAGAAATTTCAAAAGGGTTTAACATATCACGCTGGCATGTCAAAGGAAAAATGTTCCGCTGTGATTGTGAATATGGCTGCATTCCACACAGCATTTGATCTTCCCCCTGATAAACTGATACCTGGAATTTATTATGCTCTGATAGATTTGAATTCAAATAGGCCTTGGATCCATCCTGTTGAAACTCCTCCAGCCGAATAGATAGTACCCCTGGACCATCTTCAGATCTGTCTAGCAGGAGCAAAGGATCAGGAGGGGAGAGCGGTGGCACTTGCAACATACCTTCCCTACCAGATAACGCTGGCTGACAATGAGTCACTCCCCTACCATCAACACCTGCATTAGACTTGCAGTTATCATGTAACGATCTTGTATTACAACCACCTTCCATTTCTCCCATAATTTCATTTGCACTAGCACTCAAACTAGCATTGACATTATCCCCCCGATTGGCATTTAGACAAACATCTAACCGATTTCCTTGAGTACCACCCTGAAAAGCATCCACCCCTGCTATAGCCTTTTCACAAACAGGTACTAGGGGTCCCGATTTGCCATGAAATCTTCTGATAACCCAAGCCTTGGTGCTCTCATTGGTTGCATGGTTGATGGACGATGAACATCCATATTTGAACATAGGTTCCAGCTCCACGATAATTGGATAGATCTTCCCCAATACCTGCAACTCCAGAACTTGGTTGAAGGTAACACCTGGTCGAGGAATGACCTTGATTCGAGCAAATGCTTGGAAATAGCCGAATCTGGAGTTAGAGTCAATCTGAACGATTTTACCGAAGAAGCTTGCAAGATCCAAGAGGACTGACTCAATCCAGGCCTGGGCTGGAATGCCGAATAGCCGAATCCAGACGCCGCTGCCTCCATTAACCTCTTCTGGAGTCCACCTTTCAACCGTTTGTATCCCCATTTCTTTGTGCAATCTTGAGCTTTTTCTGAACCCTTCAAAATCGTCGTTTGATTTAAACATTAACAGGAATTTCTGGGCTGTAATCCTTACTATTTCCACTTCTGAGGACATGAGGCTCGAAGACTTCAGAGCATCCGACAGTCTATCTACCCTGACGACCGGGTCGATCGCGGTCCCCACCAGAGCAAAGCGCAACATCTGCATCCTGTTCTCCACTGCTTTTGAATCGCAACAGTTGTGAATCTGGAGCTCCCAGCCATCAGATTGGACGCTCCCTTCTTTGGAGCTCTAACTGCTATAGCAAAAGATTTGTCCGGATCCAGTATTACTGCCCGGTATTGGGGTCGAGGTGATACCGACACTGATGACACCCTGCGAGGTTACCCTTTCGCCCACTCAATGTGAGCAATCCTACCATCAATCCGATGTCCGTGGAGGCAGCGAATCACATTGAAAGCATCCTGCTCATAGCAGAAGCGAATGAAGGCGAACCCTCGAGAGCGATTTATCTCCCGATTCCACGGAATGAAAACATCTCACAGCTTTCCAAAACGACCGAAAATGCGAAGAAGATCTTCCTCCGTGGTATCAAACGTTAGATTTGCCGCAAAGAGAGAGAAACTTGTAGGAGACGAGCTAGAGTTCCTTGGTGGGACCCTTTCCCACGGTGGCTCTCTCTCCCTCTCTCCCATCTGCTTAACTGTTAGGAAAGCAGCTGTATGTTGACTATGTTAATAATGAAAGAGAATCAACTTAAGTTGACTATGTTAATAATGAAAGAGAATCAACTTAATGCCCTTTAGGCAATATCATTTAAACACCTCTTAGCAATTTTTCAATGTTTGAACTTTGTAGTTAGACCTTAGCTGCACAATGCTTCTCTAACCAGGTGTTGCTTCCAGTTTGGATTGCACTTTGAACTCCCATGCCCACTTCCAGTCACCCTGATTTTCATTGAAGTAAATATTGAATTTCTAACAGAAACTCACCTGTAGTTTGTGTGGGCACCAGCACCATTCCAGTCACCCTGATTTTCATTGAAGTAAACAGACGATGTGAGAGCTAAACAAAAGGCTAGATTACTTCGTTTCTCCACATTCTATTCATGGTGACCCATCCAATGTACACAGGCATGCAAGAATCCAGACAATTCAAATCATGTACCCGGTGTGAATAAATAATATCCAAAAAATCACACTAACCAGACAATCTTAACCGTCTGATTCCACCATTGGATTTGGAAAACCAACCATTTTCATCCTAACCAATCGCATTTTAAAGCCACCGATTGGATGGCTAGGATTACTTGCTTTTTTCCAGATGATATATAAACTGTTTATTTTCTTACTTGTCACTTCCTAAAATTTGAACAAATGTTCACAGGACGATGGTTCAAAAACCTGAAAACACGATGAGATATCAGGTCAAGTCGACTCAAAGACTCACCGAGTATCCACTTTTTTTTTTTTTTTTTTTTGAACAAGAGTTGTTTCATTTCTTGTAACAAAGAGATACAGAGCACTGCACAAAAGCTATTTCGGGTCCCCTCGAGCACAAAAGGGAAGAGGAGGACCTATCATCAGGGGACACAACCGTCCACCTATATACAGGGGACCCAAGAAAAAAAGGGGGCAGAGGAATAAAATTCTAAGAGAGGGTTCTGATTGCCCCAACCCCAACCTTGTCCAAGAAGAGCAACCCTCGGACCTGATTCGGGAGCAACCTCCAGTCGTGAATAATTGTAGACTTTTGATGCAAACTCCCAAGGCGGGCCATCCCGTCCGCCGGACCGTTATCTTCTCTGAAAGTGTGGGAAAAGGAAAAAAGACCCAGGCGCCATAAATAATTAATTCTGGAAATCTAAGGCTTCCACTTCCAAGGGGTCGAGGAAGGAGACGTGAGGGTTGAACACACCACCTTGGAATCCGACTCAACTATAATCCTGTCCACCGAGTATCCACTTGACTTGGCACAATATTTAATAATTAAATAAATTACTTAAAGAAAAATATTTAAAACAGTTTATTCCGCGCATACCTTAATAAAATCACAAGACTTGAGAAATTCTCTGTATTCCATCAGCAACTAGTTCAGAAAGAACAAAAAACTCTCATATAACTCCAGACCTTGCTTTCCACAAAATAAATCAAGAAATGGGAGAAACACAAAAAATAGCAGAATGTTAACTTCTGGTTATCATTGATAAAACAAATTGTAAAAAGGTATGTCAATACAAATACCACCACTGAGAACTGTAATTAAAGCATGTGATTTAAACAAATGTGGAAGAAACTAGACCTGCAAGTTAGCTTCAATATGGTTTGCCTCTAAATATAGCAATTTAGAAAATCATGTACCTACAGCCAGATGCACGCGAACTTATAATGCAGCCCCATCTTTCCTGCCAATGTGTCATTTCTGCAGCACATCCTAGCCATGCAAATGGTGCGCCCCACTATGAAGATTGCCCAACACAAAAATTAGTCCAGTCCACTCATTAGGCAGTTGTGCCATTGAAATCCATGGATGGCCAACAGTCTGATTCAACATACAGGTTCTACCCACCTAACTAAATGGATGGCCTGATTTTCGGTCTGATTCAACATACACGTCATAGATGAGAGGGGCCTCTCAAAGAATCTGCTAAGTGTAGAGCTGGACACACACACACACACACACACACACACACACACACACACACACACACACAAAACAACAACAACAACAACAACAAAAACCAAAACCAAAATAAAATAAAATCGAGCCATCCCGATTAAAAGAACCAGGAGTTCAAGATTATAATGATTCAGGGCGTGTTTGAGTGTGCCCCCAAGTTGTGCTTTACAAGACTACCCAAGCATATTTAACGACCTCGGTTTAGGCAACAAGGAAGCAAGGAAGCACTAGTGTTGATGTGTAAGATTACTATCTTCAAAACATACACTATGTCAATATATTTTAATAAAGAAATATTAGAACATATAAAAAGTAAGAAGAAAATAAAAAGTGTCAAGGGAAGAACCTGCTTTCACTAGGAACAGAAAAATTGTTCATGCTAAGAGCACAAGATACTGACTGCCAAAGCAAGAGGAAGAAAGATATCCTAAGGTCAGTGAGACATCACACATGTATACAAGCACTTGAACCTCAAACATAAAATAACCAAATAAACTGAGAAGGTAAGTCTTAAACAAGTAAAAACTGGAAAGAAAATGTTGATAAACAGTGCCAATTATGCTAACTTACCACAGTGGTTGCACTACAAACATGGGTAAAAGTAGAACGACTTACCTAACTATGATAGTGAATAGTATTTGCATAAATTATAAGAATACCACCAATTGGAGAAGACACAAAAAGAAGCTTGTAGCCATCATAAACAATAGGGGATTCCACTGCTGCGATTAAGGGTTGCACTGTCGCAGTTGATTTGAATATATGCTTGAACTTGCACCATAAACACAAGTCAAGCCCGAACTAAGAGAACCACAAGATGAACCACAAGAGAAGCAAATCTCTCCTATACGATACCTGAAAATCCCTCTTCTAGGAAATCTTGGATTTGGCTCAGTACCTAGGCAAGCTGAAAATAGGCAACAACAATGCAGTGTTAGCTAAACAAAATAACCTAACCACCGTTGAATATACATGATATAGAAATGTTAAAACTCTAAATCTACATCAAAACTAGCAGTTGTCTTAAAACTCTAAATCTACATCAAAACTGGTAGTCTACTTTTAGTAAAGTGTTTTATCTGTGATATAATTCTTTACGATGCAGTGATGATCGAAGCCATCAACACATTTGTCACAAACCTGCATTACATCTATCATGTCCAGTCTATAGAAACAACTAATCAAGTAAGCTATACAAGATGTACTTGGGACATAGTCTACAAAATTACAGGTTTTCTCATATATCGTAATGAAATCAAGAATCAAGATAGAACCGAAACGACAAAAAGTATCAAGATAAAA
The DNA here is from genome assembly GCA_030180095.1 of Magnolia changhungtana. Classification (NCBI taxonomy): domain Eukaryota; kingdom Viridiplantae; phylum Streptophyta; class Magnoliopsida; order Magnoliales; family Magnoliaceae; genus Magnolia; species Magnolia changhungtana. Next base: position 1,861,176 of record JASAUF010000636.1, read on the forward strand.
AGAAAACTGATGATAACAATTACAAGTCTATTAGAAATATAGAATGGAAACAAAAACATTTCAGCTCAACTTGACAATGCAAGGCCTTTCATCATGTCATAGAAACTAAATAGATCATGCTCCTTGGTTGGGAGCCCCCAACATCAAACTCTAGCCCAAACATTGCATGCATGCTCCAAAGGGCAAGCAAGCAAATAGTCATAGAGGGAAGTCTTTAGGAAAATTGCCAAGCATCAAGCACCCACACATGAAAGGTCATGCTCGAGCATTCGATTGTAGGGCCCACCAACCAGTGTGTAAATTTTAACATTCCCCTACATCAATGGTTATCATTCCTGAAGGTGGGATCTTTTCAAAAGAAATTACAGAGCTAGTCCACAATTTTAGAATAGCAATGAATACAAAGACTAAGTTAGACCAAAATGATTAGCAAAATGTGAAGGCCTACTAACTGCCAATTACAGTGCTGCAATGAGAAATCAGACGAATATAAGGTAAAATACAAACTAATTACAGTAGTAAGAGAGAAACAAAGAAACACATGGGACCTCAATTGGAATGTGAACAAAAAATGGGAGGTGTCATATGATATATATACACATGCGAAACAGCCTTTACTAGCCACTCCAATTCCGAACAATTCGTCTCACTACATGCAACATAATGCTCTCAGTGAATCATGTCTGATATCAGCACTACTAAAATTACAAATTAACTTTCACATGCATAAATATGGTAGTTGTCGTCAAGAGGGCAATGGAAATGCATCCGAGATTTCTCAAATACTAATCAACTAGGTTTCTATGATGAGTTTGCTTGCAGATTCATAGGGGATGGAGACATGTGGAGAAGTTACCAACTCCCAATCGGATACAGACCAGAGAAGCTTCAACCCCAAAAAAAAAAAAAAAACATTTTAGATGGCAAAGGAAACATTAGATTTCAAAAAACATTTCGTATGGACCATGCCCAAAAAATCTCCTAAGATCATTTATATACAACCATGGGCCATGCATGTACAAACTTGGTCAGAAATCCATCTCTGGTTGGACAAGCTTATTCAATGGCTTGGATAAGACAAGCCTGGGCCCCACATGTATAAACTTGTTGCACAAAAAGGAAGTTCCCTGTTCACAGACAGGGAACTTAGCCTCTGATAACTAATTTAATTGCAATTACATGTGAAACTAGAGCATTTATTATTCAGATCATTAAAACCAGATTTCATGAATCAGTTAAAAAATAGAAAAGAAATCAAGAGCATTGACAGTTGAGTATCATCATCGTCTGAGCATTTCTCCCAGTGATAAGAGACAGCTTTTAAATGGTAGATTGGCATAAGTTTTTTGATCAGCTGCCACCAGACATCAACCTTTCCTATAGCCATGTATTCCCCCAAGCCATGGATGGGATGGTTAGGATCATTTAATCAAAGCGATTCTTAGAACTGTTACAACCAATCCGTGATGGTCCCTGCCTAATATGTTACAACCATAAATAATATTAACCGTCCATCTTTCATAGGCCATGATTAGATGGTTAGAATCATCCGATCACTAAGATTTTCGCGATGTGGCCAATACGTCATGGGATACGCCAAATGGAGGTACAGATCAACTGATTTGACTGTCCACGTATCCCAAAGCATGTAGTAGAACAAAGCATTATAATCCTCTGCAATCCTGGACTTCTCCTAAACAAAACCCCATTTCAATGGCACTTCTGTAATTTCATACGTGGACTTCCCATCATCCAAACCATGCACTGACAGCAAACGGCCACTAAACGGATGATCAGAACCGTACTATGAGACATCATTTGATGTAGGGCTGAGATTAAGCTGGCAACCTGTAGAGAACCTGCAGGCATATTCAGAGCTACGGCATATAACAACTCTCTCCAATTGCATCTTAACCCCTTCTGCCCCAGAATAACATAAAACACTAAAAGAGAGAGAGAGAGAGAGAGTTACAAGAACCCTAAATGCTTGGAAAGAATATAAATAAGAAGAATTCGATTTACCTTGTCATGACTGATTGTATGTCACCGTCACTGGGCCCACATGCAGAATGGTTCGATGATCGGAACCATTCGTATCGAGAGGGGGTTGAGATCGGGAGAGGGAATTCAAAAGAGAGGGAGGGAGAGTGAGAGGGAGATCGAGAGAGAGAGGGTCGAGATCGGGAGAGGGAGATCGAGAGGGAGGGAGGGAGAGTGAGAGGGAGATCGAGAGAGAGGGTTGAGATCGATGGAGAGGGAGATTGAAGGAGAGGGTTGAGATCGGGAGATCGAAAGAGAGGGAGATTGAGAGAGGGAGAGAGACGGAGCCGGCGACGGATGCGAAATGAGGGATTTTAGGATTTTGTCGTAGGAAAAGGATTAAAACTATTCGGTAGTCTGCGGCAGATGGATCCAATTTGTCCCTTGGGCCTTGTGGGGTCCACTTAGATGTTAATAATTTGAATCTATTTCGTACATATATTTCAAAATAAAATAATAAAACAAAATAATAACAAATAAGAAGATCCAACACTCAATTAGCACACACCAACAAAACAATGGAAATAACAATGTATAACCGCAACAATTCTAGTACGGTTCAATACCGTTTCAAATTCAAGAACGGCTTAAAGCCGTTTCTGAACCAAAATTCCAACCGTACCAGTTTAACGATTTTGGTGTAGTGCTAGGCCATCTTGAGTCGAAAAGATCGCATTACGTCCTTCAATCGACGTATGTCCAACCCACCTTCCTCTCTAGGCGCCGCGATCGATTTCCAGTTCTTCCAATGGAATTTTCTCTTGCCCTCAGTCCACCCCAGAAGAAGTTAGCAAAAATGCCTTCTAACGCGGAAAGAACTTTGACAGTTTCCAATAATATTTATATCTTCTCTATTGATTTTAATGAAATATTTGTGTTTTGTGTTGGTTGGGAATGTATTGTTCCATTTCATAAGATAGAATTGGACTACAGCTTTTGGATTCAGGATCATGTTGGGTGATCCAAACCGTTGATCTATGACTTCTACTGTTAATTATGGCTGCTCATATATAAAATATTAAAGATTTGAAGATCCTTAATTACACGCCCAGCAACAGGCGGGCCTAAGGTTGGTTTTGGCATGGATGTTGAACTAGTTGGGCTGAGCTTATTCAAAATATTTATTTTATTTGACCCAAACCAGCCCATTACCATCCCTAAATTTCTATACTTTCAATCAGTGGCTAACAAAACAATGGGTCATTGAAAATATTCTAATTTTTGAGTTTTGCAAGGAAGACTCTTATTTTAATTTTTCACCATTCGAAGAAAATTGATGACTCTTCAAACGTACACTTGGTACAGCTAAGGCAAATCAGACCATCTAAACCGCTGGCCTAACTGTGGATGGAGCATAACCGAAATTTTGCATTGAAAAGATAATGTTAACCATCTGATTTTTTGAGTTGAATTTTGACGATTCTTTATTTTACTTTTAATCTTCCATTTTGATAGCCACTAATTGGATGATTGGGATTGCTTCACCAGTGTGATTTTTAAATATATCAGCATCCAAAATGGGACCCACTATTTGGATCGGCAGGATTGACGTAAATCAGTTCCACATGAGAGAGGCAGTCACCACCGAATAGTGCAAAACTAACATAGGAGTCCTATGCGTCGAAGGAATTAGCTGATACTCCAAGGGGTGAAGACAGTACCTTGTGCCACCACCAGCCCAGCCCAGCCCGTACTGATGGGGAGATGATTCAGTGATCCAGACGGTTAATGTAATGGGTCCCGTTGTCGACGGGGATCCCACAATTGTCTGGAAAGATCCTATTAAAATTTTCTTTCCAGATCTCTGAGGTCTTTTAATTTGTCATGTCAGTCAATTTTCAGGCTCTTGTCGAAGGGTTTGAATCCTTTGATTTGGGAGGCTTTCTAAGCACTTTCCATCCACGGCGGAGGGCATCCAATGAATTGTAACACCTCATACTTTTCAGTACTTGGGTGTTATTATAATAATCTAAATAAACATAGTTGTGTGAAGGTTCACACATAAACTACGCTGTCCACCACCATTATTGTCGAACCCTAGATTATCTAACCTACCAATCATTAGGCCACAACACTCAAAAGTTATAAATCATACTTGATCGTTATGTAGGTAAATCATCTGATTCCAAATCAACTGGAAAACCCAACCCCAGATTAAACTGGAAAACCCAACCCCGGATTAAACTAGAAAACTCCACGATTGATAATCAAATCGTGAAGCAGGCCAATGGTTTTCAGTGTTAATTGACCATCAAGTCTCCACATCTCTACCCTCTGTCATCCTAAAGTTGAATAACTGCAGCTTCAAGTGTAGGCGATTTTCAGTGAGCTTTTTAGCATAAAAGTCCTGTAACTTCTCCCATAAACTCGCTGTGGTTTTCTTACTCAGAACGTTGTAGAGAACCTCATCCATGAGATACAATTGAATAGAGGATAAGCATTCTTATCAAGAGTATTCCAGTTTTCGTCACTCATAGACAGTCGCCGCTCCTTAAGAGTCGCATCTTTGCCTTGCTTAATTAATAGGTTAATCATCTTAACCTTTCATAACCCAAAATTATTTTTTCCTGAGTACTTCTCAATATCATACTTAGCGTTTCCCATTGAGACTAATCCTTTAGATTTAAGCCTACACCCCAACGTTAGCTTTGATACAACTTGTTGGGGTGAGGAATTCTCCCGAATCATCTCCTCCTCATATGCCTCTTCTCTATTCTTCCTATCTCTTTCTCTTTTTGCAAATGGAAATTCGTATGAGGGAGAGAGGGAAGTGGGGCTATTTATAGTACCCGAAATGTGCATAAATAGCCCCAGTGCCCCCCTTTCCATTAAACTTGCCATGGGGGATGCTATTTTCAATTTTCAGGGTCTTTCTATGGGCCCACTGGCTCATCCACACCAGGGGAAAGATGCCCCACTATATGATTTATGCTTCGTCAAAATCGAGCAGCAATCGGACACTTCAATTAACTATGAGGACCCCACTTGCGATAGACGGTCATTGGTGATCGATTAGAGCTGTGACTATGCAGATATGAGCTGAGAAATATCTTTAATTCATACATCGAGTTTAGTTACGATCTAATGGTCAGAAAGCTACAACTTTGCAAAAGAACGGAATGTTTATTTCACTTAAGTTCCAGGCATTCGCGTATTTCAACCACTCGTCCTCTGATCCAAGTTGAGTAGTTTTAAACACTATCTTGATTCTCCACCCGCGATGGACACTAAGACGAACATCTTTCTATGGCCTTGGGTTTAGTGGCCCACTAATGAGCGGTCTAGAGCTTATTCGGATAATCGGGGCATTTTTTAAATGAATTGGGTATGAAGATTTCTTATGTGCAATTGTTAGAGTTTAGTTTAAATAAGTTTATAGTGTGGCCTATTTGAAATTAACAAAAATGGCGATTCAGTCATGATCACTCTAGACTGTCAGTTGTTAGGCTAAACGAGTAACGGGGTTGATTTGGTTTATTAATTAAGATTCGACCCATAGTTGTCTCGGCTTTAGGTAGGTCTTTATTTAGTTATGGTTGTCTCAATTGGTCAGTGATAGGTTGGCTAGATTTGAGCCCTAGATAAACAAATCATAAGGATAGATTTGAGGTTTAAGTGATTGGGCGGATTTGTTGGCTTCCTATGGTTGATTAATTGAATTTATATGGTTCTTTATTGGTACCACCTATGTATAGGCTCACCTCGAGCATTAACGATCAGCAAGTGACAACATAGGCTAGTTATATATATATATATATATATATATATATATATATATATATATATATATATATATATATATATAATTCAAGGATCTTTGGAAATCCAAAATACTGAAAATATCCAAGACGTTACAGGAAGGCTGGAGAAAATAAAGCCCAAATAAAGGATGGTTAGTACATGATCCACAATCAAAAGGAATGAAATCCAGACAGCCACCTGCACTGAACTAAAGGTCGTCCCCTTAAATTAGGGAGCCTACTCCCTGATATACATTAGTACCCTATAGAGGGCAGCCGAAAGGGACTCACTATAATTCTAAAATAGTGATTGTTCATCTTAGCTTAAAGAGTCCAAAGGCTAGCAACAAAGCCAAACCCTAACACTGATATTTTTTTATTTTTTATTTATTTTTATTTATTTTTACTTAATGCAAAATCTGGAAAGCAATCAACGTTTAGTTGTGTTTGTTAACACTGAATGAGGTAAGCGCTCCGTCATTATTATGTTGAAAATTTTCGAGGACGAGGTCAGCTCAACGGTCAATCCAGAATGCACTCCACAAACTTCTCTTTTTTTTTTTCTTTTTTTTTTTTTAAAATGTATATATTTTCTCCTTTTACGTGATACACCACCCAACTTTTAATGTGTGGCACCATGATTTATGAGTTACATATACACCGTTCATCAACTTTTCTATATCATTCTAAATCATTATCCCAAAAATAAGTACATCCAAAGTTCAAGTCGACTACACCACAGAAAGTGTGGGAATGGATCGACTACCATTCAAACCTTCATGAGGTCTACTGTGAAGCTTATTTGCCATCTAACTTCTTCTTAATTAAGGTCAAACAAACCTATCAATTGGGCTGCACTAAAGGAAAAGGTGGGTGGGAAAATTATTATTGATGGAACCTCCCTGGGTCAACAGTGTTGTTAGCATGACATGAATACCTAACATCATTCCTACAGTGATGTTTACATGCTATCAATACCGTTCATAACATTATTCCTACCATTTAGAAGTGATGTTTACATGCCATCAATACCGTTCATAATATCATTCTTAGTATTGAGATGAACCAAAACCATAAATATTAGCCTGATTCAAAACTTCTATGGCCCCACGAATATTTGAACTATGGCGTTCAATCCTCACATTTAATTTCAACCCATTTGAGTATTGGATCTGGCTCATTTTTGGCCCCATGTATTAAAATGATCTAACAAAATGGATGGACGAGGTGGATTTCTCACAAACATCATGATGGGCCCCACCTAGGTTTTCAGCGCGGGAACTTTATGGGAAAGGCTTTCTCAGTAAATCCCCATCGCTGATGGGGGAGCGGATTAGGTGTTACCCTGGATCCACCTAGGTGGGTGGGACCCCTAACTGCGGGGCCCACTATGATGTATGTGACTACATCCACACTGTCCATCCGTATTGAAAGCTCATTTTAGGGCATGATTAAAACATAAAGCAGCTCCAAATTCTAGATAGACCATAGTATAGGAAACAGTAGTGATTGACCATTTAAAAACTTCCTGTGGGCCACAAAAGCTTTGGATCAAGATGGTATTTGTGTAATCTCTTCATCTAGCTGTTTGTGACCTTATCAACAAGTTGGATGGAAAATAAATATTTCAGTGAAATCCATGATGTTTTTAATGGTGAGAATTAAATCAGACTGTTTCCTATGATGTGGTCTGCCGAAATTTTTTGTCAGCTTCATTTTTGGGACAACGCCCAAAAATGAAATTTCAAAATGGTTGGATGGTATGAATTTAAGCTACACACATCACTGTGAGCCCCACAGTCAGGGTCACACCCAGGTCGGTGAATCCAGGGTCACACCTAATCTTCTCGCATATTCGGGGGGGACGTAGGATTTCTATCAAACCCTTTTGGTGGAACTTTTGTGGGTCCACCATGATATTTGTCCGAAATCCACCCCATTCATACATTTTGCATGCGAGCTCATTTTAGACTATGAAACAAAAAAAATTGAAGCGCATCCAAAACTCAAGTGGGCCGCACGGGAGGAAATAGTAGAGATTCAGTGACCACCGTTGAAACATTAGTACGGCCACAAAAGTTTTGTATCAGCCCAAGTATTAATTTTATCTTTTCACTTCATGCCAATGTTCATGACCTTATAAACAGTTTGGATGGCATATAAACATAAGGTGGAGCCAAAGAAGGTTTCAACGGTAGGCAGTTCTTTCTCCAATTTTCCCTCTCATGTGGCTCACATGAGTTTTGGATCTGCCTCATTTTTGGTAATGTGTCCTAAAATGAACTCACAAAACGGTTGGACAGGTGGATTTTTCACTAACATCAAGGTGGGCCCCACCTATCATATCAATAGGTTGGATGGCAAATAAACATTATGGTGTGGAATCATGAAGTTTTTAATGATAGGGATTCAATCAGGATTGTTTCATATGGGTAATTAAATGTGTTAAATTAATATATTTCAAACCTTAGTTAACAAACCGGTTGTTCTAGATTCACTACTAGTTTTCAGACTTCTGATTCAAACTTCATATTCATATTTTAGATAGACTTCATATCTCAAATTTAACAAACAAATCCTAACACTTGAGCTAGAGAAGCAATTGGCTATTATAACATCCGAAGAAGGGGAAAGGCTAGCTATTAGGAAGCACCAGTCTCAATGAAGACTCTCCAAGCCATATATCATCCCAAAACCATATTTCCTCAATAATGAATTGTATTTTCCATTCAGTTCAATTGAACATCCAAACATATGTTAACTTCACTACCACTTCAGGATAAAGCGAAATTGAGGCTAAAGACATTAGAAGAAGATTTTGAAGCACGTGTCGAGTTTCTCAGCCAATCCCAATGCTTCTTCTGCATCCCAGCAAATAAAAAAGAAGTTTGAGCATGTCTTGGGATTCTTACCAAATAATGCTAGACCGAGACAGAGATCAACACCTCAACCTAGATAGAGATCAACATCTCAGCCTAAGCTTCTCTTCTTGTCAATAAAAGCTCAATATTATCGCAATAGAATGTGAGGTTAAAAGCTGCTGATGCTCCTGGATGTTGAAACGTCCAAACCAAATGGACGATTCATATGCTACAGTTTTTCATGGCATTTGAACCCGCCACACGTTATGGCTATTTCCACATTTTCCACGTGTTGTGGCCGGTGGGTTTCCAAACGTTTGAAACTGATAGAATTAATGTAGTTAATGAGGGCATTTGTGTCTTTTCACATTGGTGGGAAAAGTCTATATAAGGAGTGCTTGTAGTCCGTTTGGAATTAACTCAGTAAGCTTGTAAGCAATATAAAAAATTATATAGCAAAAGTTCCTCTTCTCTTCTCACGTGTTCAGTGAGTCTAAATCATAGGCTTTGTAAAGCCAAGAATAGTTCTGGCTAGTACAGCCAACAAATTGGTATCAGAGCAAGACGATCCCGTGCGACCGGGTATAGTTTGAAGGTTCAGATCGTGTGATCAAGGTGTTGCTACTGCTACGTAAAAAATAAAAATTAAAAAAAAAGGCGTTGTTGATCTGTGGTGTGAAGAAGTGATGGCATCCTCGAGCTAGCGGCAGATTTCAAAGTTATCTAAGGATAACTATGAAAACTAGTGCATCCAGATGAAAGCACTATTCGGGTTGCAAGATCTATTGGAGATTGTTACCGATGGGTATGTAGAACCCACAATGGAAGAAGAAGCTCTCTACACCGCTGATCAAAGGGCGGTCCTCAAAGATCAAAGAAAGAAGGACAAGAAGGCTCTGTTTCTTGTCTATCAAGGGTTGGATGAGTTTACCTTTGAACGGATTGCTGAAGCAACAACATGCAAGCAAGCATGGGAGATTTTTACCACAATCTTCAAAGGAGTTAATCGTGTGAACAAGGTTCGTCTCCAAACTTTTAGAGCCGAATTCGAGACCTCACACATGAAGGAAGATGAGACCATTTCTGATTTTTTTTCAAGGTTACTTGTTATTGTTAACAACTTGAAAAGAAATGGTGAAAAGATCGAAGATGTACAGGTTGTTGAAAAAGTACTTCGATCCCTCACAACTAATTTTGAACATGTGGTTGTTGCCATAGAATAATCAAATGACTTAGAAAATCTATCCATTGAAGAATTGATGGGATCGTTGCAAGTACATGAGCAACGAATACAAAAGAATGCTGGTTCAATGCTTGAACATGCCTTAGAGTTTAACTTGACTCTAAATGAACAAAAGAATGGTCATACACAATGGGGGGCTGTGACACTAGCAATCGTGCAAGAGGCAGAGGGCATGGATATTATCCAATCCAATCACAAAATCAACAAAAGACTATCAATTTTCGTGAAAGAGGAAATGGTAGAGGTCGTTCCATGCGTGGACGTGAAAATACAAAAAATATTCAATGTTACAATTGCAACAAGTTTGACCATTATGCTTCAGACTGTTGGAGCAAACCAGTAGATTAAGATAAGCATTCTAATTATGCAAAAGCATCAAATCATGAAAAGAAGACTTCACGCTTCTTCTTGCACAAGAAGAATCATGTGATCAACATGATGTATGGTATCTTGACTCTAGTGCGAGTAACCACATGTGTGGAAAGAAGGAGTTAATCGTGGAACTGGTAGAAGATGCTCGTGGCAATGTGAGTCTAGGAGACTCATCAAAAGTTCTTGTGAAAGGTAAAGGAAAAGTTAAAATCTATCAGAAGAATGGTGTGCCGAATTTTATCTCCAATGTGTATTACGTACCAAACATGAAAAGTAACATCCTCAGTATCGTCCAACTCCTTGAGAAGGGGTATGTCATACACATGGAAAACCATTCTCTCTCTATAAGAGATGCACACAAGAGACTTGTGGCTCAAGTCCATATGGCGAAGAATCGCATGTTTCCGCTCCATATTAACACAAAGGTTGAGAAGTGCTTCTATGGAATCGTGAAGAATGATTCATGGAAATGACATCTTCGCTTTGGGCATCTCCATTTCAATGGCCTTAAACTCTTATCCTCATCAAACATGGTGCATAGCTTGTCGGCTATTGAAGTTCCAGAACATGTGTGTGAGGCGTGCACACTTGGCAAGCAACAAAGGAATTCCTTTCCAAGTGGAGTATCCCGAAGAGCAAGAGAACCATTGCAGTTGGTTCACATTGACATCTGTGGACCATTGGAGCCAATCTCTATTGGAAGTAATAAATACTTTATTACCTTCATTGACGATTTCCGTAGAAAATTGTAGGTGTATGTAATCAAAGAAAAGTCTGCTGCTTTTACTATTTTTAAAAATTTTAAATCCCTTGTTGAAAAAGAGAGTGGTCTTAAAATCAAAACCCTTAAATCTGACAGAGGTGGAGAGTACACCTCAAATGCCTTTTGAGAGTATTGCAGGGAACAAGGCATCAAACAACAACACACTGTAGCCTACACGCCACAACAGAATGACATTGCGGAACAAAAGAACCGCACCATCCTCGGCATGACAAGAACTATGCTCAAAGAGAAAGGCATGCCAAAAAGCTTTTGGGCAGAGGCAGTTGTATGTACTGCCTACTTGCTCAATCGGTGTCCAACCAAGAGCGTAAGAAACATGATACCATAGGAGGCATGGAGTGGCTACAAACAGAGCATGGCGCATCTAAAGATCTTTGGGTGTGTCACCTACGCTCAAGTTCCAGAAGTAAGAAGAAGGAAGCTTGATGATCGTGGTGAGAAGTGCATTTTCATTGGCTACAATGAAGTATCGAAGGCGTACAAGCTCTACAACCCACTAACTAATAAAGTGGTGGTGAGTAGAGATGTATTATTCTGTGAGGAAGAAGCCTGAAAATGGAACGAGGGAGATTCAGCCAAAGAAAATCAAGTCGCGGTTGAAGAACATGAAGAAGAGAAGCATGAGAACCAGGAGCAGACACCTGTAACACCCTCTTCTGCCGAACTGTCTGCACGTAGAAGTCCAGCGATACATTCCATCTCCTCTGAAAGTATTCCATCAAAGCAAAATTTAGCTAGCACATCATCATCCAGTTCTCCTTCACCCTTGGCACCTATCAAAATGAGGAGCCTCAACGATATATACGCCAAAACTGAGGAAGTAAATTTGTTCTGCTTGTATGCGGACCACGAGCCTCTTACATTTGAGAAGGCTGTAGAAGAAGAATGCTGGAGGACGGCTATGGAAGAAGAGATCCATGCCATTGAGAAGAACAATACATGGGATCTGACTTTACTTCCTCAAAGCCAAAGAACTATTGGACTCAAATGGGTATATAAGATCAAGCGAAATGCTGATGGTGAAATAGATCGCTACAAGGCAAGGCTCATAGTAAAGGGTTACAAACAGAAATATGGGGTGAATTATGAAGAAGTCTTCGCTCCTGTTGCTCGCCTTGACACTGTAAGGATGATTATCTCCCTTGCAGCCCATTACAGTTAGATGATCTACCAACTAGATGTGAAATCTGCATTCTTGAATGGAATTCTGGAAGAAGAGGTCTATGTTGACCAGCCTGAAGGTTTTGTTGTTCAAGGGGAGGAACATAAAGTGTATCGATTAAAGAAAACCTTTTATAGGTTGAAGCAGGCTCCTCGTGCCTAGAATGCACGCATCGATAACATCTTCAAGAGAACGGCTTCGCCCAATGTCCATATGAGCATGCTGTCTACATCAAGAAAAATACTCATGGCGACATCCTCATATCATGCCTATATGTTGATGATCTGCTATTCACAGGAAATAGTCAGGCGATGTTTGAAGAATTCAAGCATGCTATGTTCAATAAATTCGAGATGAATGATGGTGGATTAATGTCATTCTTCTTGGGCATCGAACTAAAACAACAAGTCGGCGGCATTTATATATCACATAAAAAGTATGCCAAGGAGTTGTTTAAAAAGTTTAAGATGGCAGACTTTAATGCCGTGAACACGCCTGTAGCAATGGGCCTGAAGCTGACAAAAGAAGGAGAAGGAAGAAGCGTGGACTTGACTCTATTCAAGAGTCTGATTGGAAGCCTAAGGTACCTCACAATCACAAGGCCGGATATCATCTATAGTGTTGGGCTTCTAAGTAGGTATATGGAATCACCAAAAGAATCACACTAGCTAGCTATAAAAAGAATCCTCAGGTACATCAAAGGAACAATGGAATTTGGTCTTTTCTATCCATACGAAGATGAAACAATACTGTATGGATACTCAGACAGTGATTGGGGAGGTGACCAAGATAAAAGAAAGAGCACCACTGGCTATATACTCTATCTTGGATCGACTGCTTTCACATGGAACTCAAAGAAGCGGAGTGTTGTTGCTTTGTCTACATGTGAAGCAGAGTACGTGGCAGTATCATCCACGGTCTGTGAGGCGATTTGGTTGAGAAACCTGTTAAAGGAGCTGAAGTATCTGCGAAAAGTATCTACAGTCATATATGTGGATAACAAGTCGGCAATCGAGCTAGCCAAAAATCCGGTGCAACATGGAAGGAGCAAGCACATCGATATTCGATACTATTTTCTCAGAGATCAAGTGAAGCAGAAAATAGTGAAATTGGAGTACTGTCACACCACTAAACAGGTCGCGGACATATTCACCAAGGCATTACCGACTAATACATTCAGACGACTAAGATCAATGCTTGGAATGAAACCTGTTTTGGTTTTAAGGGGAGTGTTGAAACGTCAAAACCAAATGGACGGTTCAGATGCTATAGTTTTTCATGGCATTTGAACCAGCCACACATTATGGCTATTTTCACATTTTCCACGTGTTGTGGCTGGTGGGTTTCCAAACGTTTGAAACTGAGAGAATTAATGTAGTTAATGAGGGTATTTGTGTCTTTTCACATTGGTGGGAAAAGTCTATATAAGGAGTGCTTGTAGTCCGTTTGGAATCAACTCAGTGAGCTTGTAAGCAATATAAAAAATATATACATGGGGTACCCATGGCCTCTAAGTGCATCTGCTGTCCCACAGTGGGCCTGTTGTCAGCGGAGGTGGAGACGTTACCCCATCTCATCCTTCATAGTTGTCTTTTTAATTCGGTTTGGAACCATTTTTGGGCCATCCTCGGAGTTGCAATTGGGCCCAACCAAGATGTTGAAGTAAGGTTGAATGCCTGGTGGAGTGCTTCCTTAGCTTCTGGTAGACGGTCTACCATCCAGGGGTTGATTCCTCTGTTCATCCTGTGGGAAGTCTGGAAGGCGAGGAATAAGGCCAGGTTTGAGGACAGAGCGGCGCGCCCAAAAGATGTTATTTACAGGGTGGTTAGCGGGATTAAATCCATTGCTCTCGCCTACCATACTACGCTCATTCGGTCTTTAGCAAATGCCAAGTTGATGGGTATCTTGGGTTTGCCTCACACTCCTCTTCCGAAAAAGGCACCGCAGCTAGTCAAATGGACTCGCCCCCCCGACGGAGGATTGGTTCAAGCTCAATGTTGATGGATCTAGTGAAGGGAACCCGGGGAAGGTAGGGGGCAACGGGATTTGCAGAGGGCTGGATGGCAACGTCATTTTCGCCTACGTCGTTGGATATGGCCTTGGTACCAATAACATTGCTGAACTTAGAGCGATCTGGGATGGGATTAATCTTTGTCTGCAGAAGGGCTTGCGGCAGGTTCAGCTTGAATTGGACTCAAAACTCATCGTTGACTTTGTGAAGCCAAGCTAATGTGAGTTGGATCTTCTGGCTGAATCGTATCCAATCCCTGCATTTAGGGGCCCACTTTCCTCTCAGCCACATTTTCAGAGAAGCTAATGCTACAGCGGACAGCTTGGCTAAGTTGGCCTCTGTGACCCAGGCCCACTCTATTTGGTCAGCACCCACTGTCCTCCCTTGATCGGTTCGAGGCTTAGTATTTTTGGATAAGGTTGGACTGGGTGCTCTCAGGCGATCCCATTCGGACTGACGAGTTTCTTGGTTTTTCTTTGTGGTTTTATACGATAGGCAGACCCAAAATCTTTTACTTGGGGCCTGCCTGAATGTCCAGGTCTGTATATGTCTCATGGGTGGTGTGGCCACAACCCTCTTGTTGGGCCCCTGATTGGCTGTATATGTTGAATGGTTAATGAAAAAGTATTTTATTAAAAAAAAAAGGCCTGAGCCAACCTAAGGTGGGGTTGGGATTTCTAGCCAGTTGCTAAGAGCCTGGAAGCTTTTGCCAATATATATATATATATATATATATATATATATATATATATATATATATATATATATATATATATATAAAACCTCTTCTCTTCTCACGTGTCCAGTGAGTCTAAATCATAGGCTTTGTAAAGCTAAGAATAGTTCGGCTAGTACAGCCAACACCGGAAATCTAAAATGAGTGAATAGCTTGAAAATGAAATATGTTGCAGGTGAAAATATGTTGAAAAAGCACTTATAGGCTTTTAAAAATATATTCGCCGACGACAGAAAGGAAAACACGGAAAGAAAAGTGAATTCTGGTGCCAATGCCATTCATGAGGCAGTAGTTTCAGAACAAATTAAGACCAAGATTCATAGTGACACAGACTCAGAAAATAAGAGAGTCACGGACAACGGTTGTGAAGACTTAAGTCTCTGGCTTTCTATATGATAGGCTACAGAGAGAGGTTATAAATTTAAGAAAAACATGTGAGGAGAAAGATGGCCTTCGAGCAACAAAGATGAAATAATTAAGGTAAAAGAATGTAATTATTTGTTGAGGAATTTATTATCATGGTTTTTAGTTTATAATAGTGGTACCACGAATGGATGCGGATTTCCTACTAAAGACTTTCCGAGGAAGTTCGTGCGGTGGATGATAGGTGGGGCCCACAGTAATTTTTGTTAGAAATCCACACCGTCTATCTATTGTGGGAGCTCATTTTAGTAAATGCTACCAAAAAGAGGTGGATCCAAAACTCCAGTGGGCCGAAGGAGAGGGAAAAATGAAGAAAGAGTTTTCTACTGTTGAAACCTTCCAGGGATCTACCTTGATATTTATATTCCATCCAAACCATTTATAAGGTCATTCCCACCTGATGGAGTGAAAACACCAAAAACTTCACCTCTGCTATGAAACTTCATGGCCATACAAATGTTTTAAGTGTTTTATCCACTCCGATTCATCGTTTCTCTCAGATCATTTGAAGGTATAACATTAAAAATGAAGAGGGTTGTTGAGAGTCCAATACTGCATATGAGACCCCAGTTACTGCCTAAATTTACGAACATGATACTGTTTAATGACTCATTTTAAACGTGTTTGTGATGCAAGGTGTAATTACAAGCTTGGACTGAAATAGGTGCTTAAAGCACGGATTTAATGCTCAGAATTCATCAAGGCAAGGGATGGACCCCAGGGGACCAGGATCGATGGATTTACATGCCAGAGATCCAAGAAAATCGAGAAATTGAAGCTCAAGTGGCCTGAAGGGTGTCCAGAATGTAATATCATAGGGTTCCCCACCATCCGTTCGGCTCGAAACTTCATATATGGACTGAAGACTACAAATTAACTGTACAAGTCAAAATTCAGATCTTGGATCTCTGTTGAAGTTGCCCAACTGATAGATCAGCCACCAAAACAGTGATATGAGCCCACCTGATATCTGGATATTCTTCAATTTTGGTCTCAAACACTTAATATACAAGAGGAAACGAATGAGTGGAGTGGATTGATCACATGCATCACAGTGGACCCCACGTGCGACATGCGTGTACACAGCACGTTTGCACGCTAGCCGCACCGGATAGGGAGTCCGGTCAAAGAGACGTTGACCTGTCTCCTCTACGCAAGAACGGATAGCGTCCTTACGCTGTCCGTCCTTCTTTCAATTGTGGGGCCCACTAATCGTCTATTCGGACGATCTGAACCATCCTTTGTGTCCAGAGGGTGGGCACACCCCTAGCCTAGGTGTCCTTTTGACCCAATGCAAGCTTACGTAAGTTTCCAGCCGTTAAACGCAAGATGGACGGCGGAGTAGATGATCTCGTGGGCCACACCGAAATAGCTCCAAAACCGTCCATTTCCAACGATTTTTCGAGTGGAATATAATGGACGTAATGGATTTCTCTATCCCCATCAATCAGTGGGCCACCATCCATCACAGCGTCGGCTGCGTACACGTTGTTTCGCGAAGGGACGTGCGGACATCCTTGTGGGCCACCATCTGAATTGATCAGTCCGATCCGAACCGTCCAGTAGAAGCCCAAGGACATTCTCGCCTCAGCCTAGGTGGAGAATTTCAAGAAAGCATGGAGATAAAATTTTAATCGTCCAAACGGAAGAAGGACGGTGGCTTTACAAGTTCCATGGGCTGCAGTATAGAACGCCCAGGAGTACCCTATTCCAACTAAAATTTCGAGGAGAAGCTAGTGAACGGAGTGGATCTTCTGTCTGAACTCAAGAATGGGCCCCACTGGGAAATCAGCGTAAGATGTCTATTCCTGCCGCGATTTGGACTGCGAAAAGAGGTCGGTTCGACGACTATAACCACTGCCTATTCCTTCTCTATAAAAGGAAGTAAGAGAGAGAGATCTGGGGCATCCAATCTGGAGGCAGCCGGGGGAGCAGACGTCTAGAGAAAGAGTCTTAAAGAAGGAAGTAGTTCTTTTATTTTATTTTTATTTTAATGTTTCCATTCCTTATGATTTTTGTAGAACAAGTCCGGTCATGCTAGGCTAAACCTCTTAGCTAGGGCTAAGAGGAGAAGCTTGTAACGTGATGGGGAGATGTTGATTATGCCTTTTGTTTATGCTAAACTGATATTGATTTTCGTTTAATTAAGGGAATGTGCTTAGTTTTTAATGGTCTCTTGTGACTGAAATTACAATGGGTCTGCAATGGCTTTGAGCATGTTCTTTTCTTTTATGTTTATAACGTCAGGAAGCCCTATTGTTCACCATCGTCCCCTGGGCATGGTG
Organism: Magnolia changhungtana; assembly: GCA_030180095.1. Taxonomy (NCBI): domain Eukaryota; kingdom Viridiplantae; phylum Streptophyta; class Magnoliopsida; order Magnoliales; family Magnoliaceae; genus Magnolia; species Magnolia changhungtana. Next base: position 1,878,833 of record JASAUF010000636.1, read on the forward strand.
GGATGATGGTACCCTTCCTAACCTTCATATCATGTTGATTAGTTGGTAATTAGTTTAATTCTGTTGTTTACTTTGTCTCCCGGGCATGGTTTGGTGATGGAATCCATTCTAATTCATATGCCTCTCATCTCTTTAAAACTATATCAAAGTAAGTTTAGTTTGATTTTCATGATTACACCCTTCAACTGGATGAAGATGGGACTCTAAGTCCAGTTGAGTTTTTGATACAGGCATAAGATCTCCTGATCTCTATAAGTGGATCCTCTGAATCCCTAGTTTCTTTCCTCTAAATTCTCTAAATTTTAGATAAATATTTTACCATTATTCCTCAAATTACAATCGATTTAGATTTAATCTTAATCTAATTCTAGTTCTACTTAGTTTCAAATAACGTACAAGTATCAGTCCCTTGGGATTCAACCTCGGTCTCACCGAGTTTATTACTACATCACAACCCTGCAATTGGGGAGTGAACAAGTTTTTGGCGCCGTTGTCGGGGACCGACGGTTGCATTTTTCTGAAATTGACTACTTTTAGAATTAGTTTAAGATTAGGATTTTTACTAATTTTATGTTAGGATTTCTTCTGTTTGATTTATAGAAACTAACCTGTTTTTCTATTTTTGTAAGATCCTGAGATAGAAACTTCTAATTTGGTAATCCCTTCCTAATTTTTCTACTTTTTCTATTTTTAGAATTAGGATTTTAGTTTTAGAAATTTTCTTATTCTAAGCTTTCATTTATTTTAGAAATTTTCTTTTCCTTTTCAAGAACTAACATTACTTTCTATTTTAGGATTCAGATTTCTAATTCAGAATTTTCTAACTTTAGGTTTAGAACTTTTCCCTTTTTTTTTTTTTTTTTTTTTTTTTTTTTTTTTTTGTTTTTAGAAACTAGATTAGTTATTTTTCTTTTAGAAAACTTTCTTTTTAGGAATTTCTCCCTTTTTAGAAATTAGATTGATTTGTTTAGAATTTCTCTTTTAAGGAAACTGACTTTCTTGTTTCATTTTGCAGGTTTTAACTTAGGAACACCACATCTGGTAACTTCTTTCCAAAATCCTCTCTTTTTTTTCTAGATTTTTCTCATTTCTCTCTTTTAGGTTTAAGTTTAGAATCTAAATTGAGGTTATGGCTGCAAATCAATCTCAACACAACCATGATGAGAATGAGGTACATCAAGCACCCCGGCCTCGTACTTTACGCGATTATTTACAACCGACGGGGGTGAGCACACCCTCATATATGGTTTTTCCTGAGAATACGGGACATATGAATATCAAGCCAGGGGTAATACAACTCCTTCCTAAATTTCATGGGCTTGAATCCGAAGAACCGTATCTACACTTGAAAGAGTTTGATGAGATTATAACCACTTTATTTTTTCCAAACGTGTCTGAGGACACAGTCAGGCTGAAACTCTTCCCATTTTCTTTGAAAGAAAAAGCTAAGACATGTTTGCATTCACTACGTCCTAGATCTATTGGCACATGGAATGATATGCAAAGAGAGTTCATAAAGAAATTTTTTCCATATCATAAAATGAACACTCTTAGAAAATCAATCATGAACTTCGCCTAAAGGGAGGATGAAACATTCTTCCAATATTGGGAGCGGTTCAAGGATCTTGTTAGCTCTTTCCCACAACACAGTTTTGAAATGTGGCGTATTACGTACTTTTTCTATGATGGGCTGACATCCTCTATGCGCCAATTGGTTGAGATAATGTGTAATGGAGAATTCATGAATAAAAATATCGATGACGTATGGGATTACTTGGATAGACTTGCTGAAAACGCACAATCATGGGACACATACCCTAAATCAAGTACCACTTCTAAGCCCACTCAATCAAAGGAAAGGGGTGGAGTATACCTGCTGAAAGAGGATGATGATATCAACGTTAAAGTGGCTAATCTCATAAAGAAATTCGAGGCCATGAAATCAAGGAAGGATAAGGATAAAGAAGTTGTTTGCGGTATTTGTGGTTGTAATAGTCACACAAGTGAAAAGTGTCCAACCAGATCTGCCTTTCAAGAGGTACTGACTGAACAATCCAATGCCGTAAATAATTATCAAAGACCTTTTAATGGACCTACCTCTAATACATACAATCCCGGTTGGAGAAATCATCCAAACTTCAGTTGGAGGAATGGACAAACGGCTACTCCTCAAGGTTTCCTCAATCAAACTCCAAATCAAGAGAAACCTCAAGAGGATCTGGTTCAAAACATATTCGAAAACAAGAGCTACTTAATCAGAATTCGGCACAAGCATTCCATGATATCCATATAGTATTAGGAACGCTTGCGTCGTCTATTCAAAGGATAGGGTCACAATTAACAAGTGTAGGAAAGGGGATGCTTCCTACTCAACCTCTCTCCAATCCCAAGCCGCAATATGAAATAAGTGACCCTAGCTCTTCAAACCAGATGGAACAAGCTAAATCCATCACTACTCTTAGGAGTGGGAAGATCATTGACAAAGCCATTCCAGTTAGGGCTGAAAAGCCTAAGGACCCGGAAGTGGACAAAGAAGATGGATCTAGCCATGTCCCACCAGAGGTAGAACTGGAGCATCAAGAGAAGCCGGTTGCTCCATTCCCCCAACGATTGGTTGCACCAAAATCTCTCTCTAACTCTCAGGATATTCTAGAGGTGTTGAAACAGGTGAAGATCAACATCCCACTACTGGATGCTGTAAAGCAAATACCTTCATATGCCAAATTCCTGAAAGACTTATGTATGACCAAAAGACGGCATAATATTCAAAAGAAAATCTTATTGACTGAGAAAGTGAGTGCCATCCTAAAGCAAGATGCGCCACAAAAATTCAAAGATCCTGGTAGCCCAACCATATCATGTGTAATCGGGGACTATCGAATTGAGCACGCACTTCTTGACTTAGGAGTAAGTGTCAATCTGATTCCCTACTCGGTATACAAACAGTTAGGTTTGGGTGAATTAAAACCCACCCCAACCACACTACAACTTGCTGATCGCTCTGTTCGTATACCAAGAGGGATAATTGAGGATGTGTTGGTCCAGGTCGATAGATTTTACTACCACGTAGATTTTATCATCCTAGATACCGAACCCATCAGTAACATAAGCACTCAGATTCCCGTCATCTTTGGTCGCTCATTCCTTACCACTTCAAACGCAATTATCAATTGTAGGAATGGTGTCATGACTATGTCTTTTAGGAATATGACATTGGAGTCAAACATATTTTTCAATACAGGCAGACAGTTAGAGGATGAAAATGATTTTCACGATATTAACATGATTGACACTTTCGTGGATGATATGACACCTTTGACTTTACCCTCTGACCCTCTAGAGACTCGCTTGACCCACTCCCATAATTTTAATGATGACATGACTAGGGAGATGTGTGTCATACTTGATGCTGCACTGGTACTTGAAGTTAAGCGATGGAGGCCACAATTTGAAGAGTTGTCCCATACCGATGCAGTGCCTCTATCGCCTAACCTCAAAGCACCGAAGCTTGACCTAAAACTTTTACCCTCTGATTTGGAATATGCCAATTTAGGTCAAGAAAAATAAACCTAGTGGTGATTTCATCCCAGCTTGAGAACAATCCAGAGGGTATGCTCATTTCTACTCTCGAAGAAGATAAAAGAGCTATTGGACATATCATCACAGATCTCGATAGGATGAATGAACTCCTTTCAACTGAATATTTTGACTCTTTGGATGATTACTTGGCACACTTTGTAGATTCAAACGATCCCATGATACAAGAAATAGTGGATGCCTCGCAATACAATACCTCGGTAATTGTGATGGACTGAGAGGACCCTTACTCTGAAGTACTTCCTCCCCCAGATCCTGAATGTTTACCATCAAAGGAGGAGGAGCTGAGAATTGAGATTGAAACTTTGGCGTGTGTAGAGACTACACCACCTACTACAAAAATTTCTGAATTTTACTTACTTGTAGTCTCTGATTCATCATGGTATATTAACTCCAAAATTTTTTCTACCACAGGAGAATCATATGTACTTTGAACACTTCAGACGATTAAAAGAAAACTTTATGTTGAGGTCCCTCAACTTCTCTGGACATTCACGCTCCAAGACATCCAAACCTACTGCAAAATGGGCTTTTGGATGATCTTGTTGAAAAACCTTCTAAGAAATTTACCGAGATACTGGCCGACGGAAGAACCTGGATGTATGAGTGAGCAGATTTTCCATGCTTCCACAGTAGAGGTAGAGGTAGGTTTATTGCTTTCTTAGGACTAGGGCAGTTGCCTTTATTGTCTGGCTCAAGACGTTAAACTTAGCGCTCCTGGGAGGCAACCCAGCTTTCCATTTCATTTTCCTAGTTCAATGTTTGTGGGTAACATTGCTGCAAACCCTCACGAGACTACAACTCGTCTACTATGGGCAACCTAGGGGTTTAATGGCTTGTTGCATGTGCTAAATGCAATCGAGAGTACCTGCGAAAGTGGTGTAGATAGGATTTTATTTTTGTTATTTTTGTTTTGCTTCTATTGGTTTCTCTCTTGTTCTGACCCGCTCTTACGTAGATATCTTTGGAAAGCCTCTTGATTCTTTCGTCCAAGTACTATCTTCCCATCACTCCTCATTTATTTTCGTTGTCCCATGTGCATTGCATGCTCATATCTTTTACATTGAGGACAATGTAGATTTTAGGTTGGGGGTGGGAGATTAGGAAACCTAATCAGTGTTTTCTTGGTCTTGAGCAAAAATTGTGAAATTTTTTAATTTTTCTAGCATTTCTTGTGAATTTGAAGTGATTTTGATAGCCATCTAGGGCACTTAAAATTTCAAGATACGTGATGTTGGTAATATATGACTCTTGGGTTCAGTATTTGTTAAATTTCACAGTTAAGTTTGAATTGTTAAACCATAATTAGAAGTTGTAAACATTGATTGAGTCATGATCTCATATGTCACATCTCGCTTTCACATTAAGGTTTTAGTTTGATATTGAAGGATTTACTTGGTGATCATTAAGCATGGAAGGAACCAACCTAGGGATTTTGTCCATCATGATCAATTAAAGAAAAAGAAAATACCTAGCTTAAAAAAAAAAAAAAAAGATACCTTTGGAAAGGGTTGGACGAATAATTTTCACCATAGGTTTGCTCCCTGTAGGTGTAGATTTAATTCCCCATGGATGATATGTGCAAAGGGTTGGGTGTAAAGTCTTCACCATAGGTTTGCTCCCTATAAGTGAGGATTTGATTCCCTTTCTTGGCGTTTCTTTTAATGGAAAAATCAAAAGCTGGAAGAATGAAAAGATAATCTGTGAGGCAAGTTTTGGTTTAAGTCTTGGTTATCATGAATTCTCTTGTTGGTTACCAATGATATCCTGAAATAGAGAAGTGAATTTTAATGATGATAAGCCGTGATTAGACTATACAATCATGGATCCTAATGTTTAGAAATTTTTCTAATTGATGGATTAATACTTTGATCTTGATTATGAAGTCTACCAAGCGCTTGAGTATAGGGAACGTAATGCCCAACATTCATGAATCTTAGACTTCTAGTATCTTGATTGTTTTAAAAAATCGCTCGAGTTTTTAGAGATTGTCTTGTATTTCTCAACTTATTTTTCACATATTTTGCTCGGGACTAGCAAAATGCTGGTTGGGGTTGTGTTGAGAGTTAAATACTGCATATGAGACCCCAGTTACTGCCTAAATTTACGAACATGATACTGTTTAATGACTCATTTTAAACGTGTTTGTGATGCAAGGTGTAGTTACAAGCTTGGACTGAAATAGGTGCTTAAAGCACGGATTTAATGCTCAGAATTCATCAAGGCAAGGGATAGACCCTAGGGGACTAGGATCGATGGATTTATATGCCAGAGATCCAAGAAAATCGAGAAACTGAAGCTCAAGTAGCCTGAAGGGTGTCCAGAATGCAATATCATAGGGTTCCCACCATCCGTTCGGCTCGAAACTTCATATATGGACCGAGGACTACAAATTAACTGTACAAGTCAAATTTCAGATCTTGGATCTCTGTTGAAGTTGCCCAACTGACAGATCAGCCACCAAAACAGTGATATGGGCCCACTTGATATCTGGATATTCTTCAATTTTGGTCTCAAACACTTAATATACAAGAGGAAACGAATGAGTGGAGTGGATTGATCACATGCATCACAGTGGACCCCACGTGCGATATGCGTGTACACAGCACGTCCGCACGCTAGCTGCACCGGATAGGGAGTCCGGTCAAAGTGACGTTGACCCGTCTCCTCTGCGCAAGAACGGACAGCATCCTTACGCTGTCCGTCCTTCTTTCAATTGTGGGGCCCACTAATCGTCTATTCGGACGATCTGAACTGTCCTTTGTGTCCAGAGGGTGGGCACACCCCTAGCCTAGGTGTCCTTTTGACCCAATGCAAGCTTACGTAAGTTTCCAGCCGTTAAACGCAAGATGGACGGCGGAGTAGATGATCTCGTGGGCCACATCGAAATAGCTCCAAAATCGTCCATTCCCAACGATTTTTCAAGGGGAATATAATGGACGTAATGGATTTCTCTGTCCCCATCAATCAGTGGGCCACCATCCATCACAGCATCGGCTGCGTACACGTTGTTTCGCGAAGGGACGTGCGGACGTCCTTGTGGGCCACCATTTGAATTGATCAGTCCGATCCGAACCGTCCAGTAGAAGCCCAAGGACGTTCTCACCTCAGCTTAGGTGGAGAATTTCAAGAAACCATGGAGATAAAATTTTGATCGTCCAAACGGAAGAAGGACAGTGGCTTTACAAGTTCCGTGGGCTGCAGTATAGAACGTCCAGGAGTACCCTATTCCAACTGAAATTTCGAGGAGAAGCTAGTGAACGGAGTGGATATTCTGTCTGAACTCAAGAATGGGCCCCACTGGGAAATCAGCGTAAGATGTTTATTCCTGCTGCGATTTGGACTGCGAAAAGAGGTCGATTCGGCCGACTATAACCACCGCCCATTCCTTCTCTATAAAAGGAAGTAAGAGAGAGAGATCTGGGGCATCCAATTTGGAGGCAGCCGGGGGAGTAGACGTCTGGAGAAAGAGTCTTAAAGAAGGAAGTAGTTCTTTTATTTTATTTTTATTTTAATGTTTCCATTCCTTGTGATTTTTGTAGAACAAGTCCAGTCATGCTAGGCTAAACCTCTTAGCTAGGGCTAAGAGGTGAAGCTTGTAGCGTGATGGGGAGATGTTGATTATGCCTTTTATTTATACTGAACTGATGTTGATTTTCGTTTAATTAAGAAAATGTTTTTAGTTTTTAATGGTCTGTTGTGACTGAAATTACAATGGGTCTGCAATGGCTTTGAGTATGTTCTTTTCTTTTATGTTTATGATGTCAGGAAGCCCTATTGTTCACCATCGTCCCCTAGGCATGGTCGGATGACGGTATCCTTCCTAACCTTCATATCATGTTGATTGGTTGGTAATTAGTTTAATTCTGTTGTTTATTTTGTCTTCTGGGCATGGTTTGGTGATGGAATCCATTCTAATTTATATGCCTCTCATCTCTTTAAAACTATATCAAAGTAAGTTTAGTTTGATTTTCATGATTACACCCTTCAACTGGATGAAGATGGGACTCTAAGTCCAGTTGAGTTTTTGATACAGGCATAAGATCTCCTGATCTCTACAAGTGGATCCTTTGAATCCCTAGTTTCTTTCCTCTAAATTCTCTAAATTTTAGATAAATATTTTACCATTATTCCTCAAATTACAATCGATTTAGATTTAATCTTAATCTAATTCTAGTTCTACTTAGTTTCAGATAATGTACATGTATCAGTCCCTTGGGATTCGACCTCGGTCTCATCGAGTTTATTACTACATCACAACCCTGCACTTGGGGAGTAAACAAGGGTTCACAGATCCAGTGGACCACACCAAAGAAAGCTGCGGTGATAATGACAGCCACAGTTGAAACCTATCTAAGGGCCATTGTGATATATATATATATATATATATATATATATATATATATATATATATATATATATATATATATATATATATATATATATATATATTTACCATCCAACTTATTCATAAGGTCACGTAGATGTGGATGAAGTAAAAAAAACAAATATCATCTTGTTCCGAAACTTCTCTAGCTCCTAGGAAGTTTTTAATGGTGGACGTTCAATCCCCAATTTATGGTCCACTTAAGCCCTTTAATTGCCTCATTTTTTTTCTCATACCCTTAAAATGATCCGAGAAAAATGATGAACGACGTGGATAAAACACTTACATCATGGTGGACCCCACAGTGCTAGCCCGGTTAACTAGCTTGACTTGGCCCGAAAAAACTCGAATCGGCCCAACCCGGAATTGAGTTCACGTCAGGACAGGCTAGTTTCTGCAGCCCGAAACTAAGTTCGGGCTGAGTTCGGATACGTCCAAGTTCGGCCCGACTTGGTCCGAAACCCGACTCGACTCGTCCCGACTCAGCCCGACCCGTCCCGACTCAGCCCAAACCCTCTCCCCTGCTCGCTCTCTCCCTGCCCGACCCACCAAATCTCTCTCTCTCTCTCTCTCTCTCTCTCTCTCTCTCTCGTCCAACCAACAGAGGCTGTCCGCCTCTCTCTGCTCGTCCGTCCGTCCAACCACCAGAGGACCTCCGCCTCTCTGCTCTTCTTGCCATCCGTCCAACAGAGCTCGCGTTCTACTCCATCAAATCCCACCTCCTGTTCTTCTCCATCAAATCCAAAATCCAAAATCCAAGAAGATAGTGCAGGCCCCACCTCGTGTTCTTCTCCATCAAATCCCACCTTTTTTTAAGGTAAATTCCTCTCTCGATTATTTTCTCTTAAAAGAAACTTGAGACAGGAATCTTTATCTCCTTTCTCCCTTTTTTATATTTTCATGAGAATTCTCTTTCTTTTGTGTTTATACTTGGAAATTAATGCATGCCCATGAATTTATTTGGAATTTTGGGGTTGAGTTTTTCTCATAATGCAATGAAGAGCTTAAAAAACAGTTGTTGTTGATATTGTAATGTTGCCGTAGGGGGCCTTTTAGTTTTTCCATGTTCTTGTCTATTTTCAGTCCAATCTGATGTTCTTGCTTTGTGGATTGATTGTTCTTGCTGTTGATTTGAGGTGGGGATTTCAACCGTTTGATGGAAATGTGTTGGGGTTTCATCCACTTCTTGATCTCGTGTTCATGCAAGTTTGTCTTTTTGGTGTTTATGCTCTGAACAACTGCGTGCTCATGATTTTTATGGAAAATCTGAAGTGAGTTTTATTTGGGTAGAGAAGAGCTTCAATCATCCGTTCTGTAGACACCAATCTGATGTTGATGATCACTCTATCATGTCATTTTAGGGCCACAATCCATCCACAATGGGGTAGCGTACATGTCCGTGCTTGTGCTGTGGATATGTTGCAGATGCTCCTTTATGGCATGGGAAGTCACACCGTTATCTACTCTTTGTCCTATTAATGCAAATGCCAATTCTATAATAGCGAAGTGTTGGGTTTCTTCTTTCTTTGATCATTGATCTGACATTGTTTCTCTAAATATTCTTTTTGTAGTTATGCTTTATTTGTTATCTTGATATTGTTTTTGTGGATATACTTTATTTATTCTAACTCGAAGGTTCGAAACTGGCCCGAACTCAGCCTAAACTCTCCCGATTGCTGTCGGGCCGGGTTCGGCCTGGAGATGTTGGCTCGGTGACCAGGCTGTGCCGGGTTCGGGCCTGGTGTGACTGTTGAACTGGCTTGGACGGGCTGAGGCCAGTTCGACTCAGCCCGACCCATGTACACCCCTAGGTAGGACGCAATCCGCGTCCCTGAGGGGACATCAAATCACGCGGATTTACTGCGAAAGCCTTTCGCAAGAAATTCCTGCGGAAGGATTCTAAGCAGGCTCACTGTGATGATTCTGAGAAATTCAATCAGTCCATCCGTTTTTCAAGCTCATTTTAGGCCATGCGACCAAAAATAAAGTGGATCTAAAACTCAAATGGGTCACACGAGAGTAGATAATGGGATTTAGTGAGCATCGTTGAAATATTTATTAGGTCACAAAAGTTTTGTATTGGTCTATTTTCCTGGTGTTTTCACTTCATCACAGTGAAAATGACTTTAAAAACGGTTTGGATGTCATGTAAACATTAAGGTTGAGCCTGGAAGGTTTCAACGGTAGTAATTACTTTCCTCACTGTTTCATCTTAAATGCCCAATTAAGTTTTGGATACTCCTCATTTTTGGTCGCATGTATTAAAATGAGCCCGAAAAGTACATAAACGGATTGGATTTCTCATAGACATCAAGATGGACTACCTTGCATACCACTGCAGTAACTTCCTGCAAAAGCCGGCCACCGTGATTTTTTTTTTTTTTTTTACTGTCTAACCTATTCATAAGCCGCTCTGTGGGTCCCACTGTGATGTAAGTGTTTTATCCACGCCGTTCATAGATTTTCTATCATCATTTTAAGTAATGAATCTAAAAATTAAGCAGTTCCACTGCTCTAGTTGACCACATAGTGGGGATTGAACGTCCACCATTAAAAACTTATTGGGAGCTGGAGAAGTTTCGGATAAGCTGACATTTATCTTTTCACTTCATCCATGTCTAAATGACCTTATGAATAGGTTGGATGGTAAAATAAAAAAACATCACGGTGGATAATGCAGCTTCCTTTAGTGTGGTCCACTAGAGCTGTGTACCTGCTTCATTTTTAGTATCATAACTTAAAATGATACGAGAAAATCCATGAAAGCTTTGGATAAAACACTTACATCAGTGGCTTCACGAAGCCCTGCCCGGACGAATTATGCAATCCGCGTCCCTTTTCCTAAACGCGCCTACCTCGCTGTCTCCCGCTGGGAACGAGCAAGAGCTTTAAGTGACCACCGTGATGTATGGGCCTTATCCACGCCGTCCATCCATTTTTTCGTATCATTTTAATTGTAAAGTCCAAAAATAATCTGATTCAAGGCTAAAGTTTACCGCACCACAGGAAGCAGCAGAGATAATGATTCTCACCGTTGAAACTTTTCTAGAGCCCACCTTAATGTTTATTTTTCATCCAACCCTATTCATAAAGTTACATAGACCTGGATGAAGAGAAAATACAAATATAAGATCCATCCAAAACTTATGTAGCCCCAAGAAGTTTTCAACGGTAAGAGTTTAATCTCCATTGTGTAGCCCACGTCTGTCTTGGATCTACCTAAAATTTAGGCTAATACCCTAAAATGATAAGAAAAACTGGATGTACGGTATGGATATGGCCCATACATGACAATGGCCACTCAAATCTCCTGCCCGTTCCCCGCTGGAGACTACAGATTGCGTCTCCTTTTCCACCGTAAGAGATTTCTATCAGCCTATAAAAACACTGCATCCGATAAGAGAGAATCCGAAGAATTCGAAGAGAAAGAGTGAGAAAGCTGAGTCGACTTTGATTCAAGGTTAGCTCAGGTAAGTTGCCTTATGCAGATTGTCATTCTAAATAGATTAGATTTTATAATTTTCTAGTTAAACCGTATGAATCATTGAGTTGACTCATTGAGTTGAGGATATATGCTGAACTTATGTCAGATTTGAATCTCAACCAAGTCAAATCGAAGTCGCATCCAATTGATTTTATTAGTTTAATTTACTTCCTGCAATTTTATCTTTGTAAATTTCCTTCTGTTGATATTGTTAAAGTTCTACCATCCTCGCTTTGGAATTTTAGTTTATGGTTTTCAAAGTCAATGATTTTCTACTAACTATATCTGTCCAAGCTGATGGATGGGTCAAAATTCTGAAAATCTGAAAATCTGAAAAGTTTACTTATGTTTGAGTCGTAAAAGGCAAGATGGAAAGTGAGATCTCAATCAGGTGTTCCATATTGGCACGTATGCTAGCTAATGGCCAGTGATCCATGTTTTGTAGGCCCTACCATGATGTATATGTTTCATCCATGCCATCCATCCATTTTTTTTTTATTTGAGCCAAAATAATAATAATAATAATAATAATAATAATAATAATAATAATAATAATAAGAAGGTAGATCCAAATCTCAAGTGGACTACACAGGGTTGATTGAACGCCCACCATTAAAAACTTACTGGGAGCATAAATAATTTGGATCAACCTGATATTTGTTTGTTTCCTTTCATCCACAATTCTATATGACTTAATAAATAGGTTTGATGTCAAATAAACATTATTGTGGGTCGTAGGAGGTTTTTAATGTCGGACATTGGATCACTACTGTTTTCCCATGGTGTGGTTAATCTGAGATTTAAATCTGCCTCATTTCTGGTCTCAAACAGTACTAAAATGATCTATAAAGATGGTTGGACAGTATGGATATAACAAATATATCATTGTGAGGTCTAGAGAGCACCAATCACTAGCCACCTAGCTAGTGGTAGCATTACTAGCCAAACCTCAGTGGAGCACTGACCATGCTGCCGGCGTTGCATGCACACCGTCCATCCCTTTAGATGGCTGATTTAAGGTATAAATGAAGCAGATTCAAATCTTAAGTGGACCGCACCACATACAACATTGATGATTGAATGCCTGCCATTAAAAACTTCTTTAGGGCTACCGGAATGTTTGTTTGCCATCCAACCTTTTGATAAGGTCACAACGACCCAAATGAAGGGGTCACACAAATATCAGCTTGATCTAAAACTTGTGGCCCCAGAGAATTTTTTAATGGCTGGCGTTCAATCACCTGATTGCCCTGAGGTGGGTCTACCTGAGATTTAGTTTTGCTACATTTTTTTTGTCCCACATCCTAAAATGAGTAGGAAAAACAGATGGACTGCGTTGATATAAAACACGTACTTTATTGTGGGCCCACTTGTATTTTGAATCTTCCTGTTTCCTAAGCTCACATCCTAATGAGAGCCAGAGAAACAGATAGACGATGTGTATATAACACAGCCATCAGGGTTGGGCCCCACAGAGCTTAATGTTTGCCGGCGGCTCCGTTTTCAGAGCTGTAGAACGCCAGTGGTACAATAATGAATATTAAAAAAAAAATGCATGCGTTCTTTATTTTTCTTCTTCTTCATATATCCACGTTTATTTTTATTCTTATTCATAAATACACAGTCATAGAAAGGGAGACTAAGGAAGGAGATGGCGAAGAGGGATAACTTAGAGAGATTAAAGTAGAACAGAAATATGTGGTCAAAACTTCCCACAGAAATATTCATCAATATTCTAAAGCGTCTATCGTTGGTTGATTGCATTCGTGTCAAAGCAGTTTGCCTTACTTGGCGGGCCGATGTGATAAAGATGGTGGACTGCAATGCTCACCTTAATTACATCGCATCAAGTTGCAATGATTCTTCCTAAAAAAGATCGAAAACCTTAATATACAGAGTACTCAATTTACCAAACAACAACGTTTACAGGCTAGATCTCTCGCGGTTTAGTCCTGCAATTTGTTTAGGATCTTCTGATGGATGGCTGATACTAATGGATAAGAATACTAAGGGATGTTTTCTATTGAATTTAAGATCCAATGAACAAATCCAAGTCCCTCGTCAAGCTAAGGTTTGTAAATCAGGCAAGTACTGGAATGTGGAAGATTTTTGGAAGCACGGCACAGGTTAAATGCTAAGGCCATTTTATCATTTCACCCAACTTCACGTGAATATATATGTGGTTGCGATCGCATATTTAGAAAATACATTGGCATTTTACCGAAAAGGAAATCCAGCATGGACAGTCCGAGAATCAGATGAATATCGATGCATAACCGATATCAAATTTTACAACAATCGATTACATATAGTAAAATACTCCACAGAACTCATAATATATGAGTTGGGTCTCCATCCCAACTTACCTAAATTGAAGCTATTTCTGGGTCCCGAAGTAGAATATCCTTGCGGTGCTGGTAGCACTGATGTGGCACAAGTCTTTCTTGTGCAATCATGTGAGGAGCTGTTAATGGTTATAAGAATATACCATTGGTTGCCGGAATATAAACCAGAATGTAGGCAATATGATAGATTTCGGTCCACATTTCGCGTTTTTAAGATGGATACTGCAGGTCCTGAGGGATTAAGGTGGAAAACTTAAGTGTTCGAATGCTTATTTTAGGCTGTTCTAAGTCTATTTTGGTTATGCATCATCTGACGACGGTTACAAAGGTAATTGCATATATTTTGCAAATGCTAATGCAGGCGATGATTCGGGTGTCTTCCACTTAAAGGATGGTAGTATAGAGGCATTTCCTCCTAGCATTTCTTATCAGATTCTGTCTCAGCAAGGGTACCTGGTGTAACAATTTTTATATAATTAATCACGTATCATATTTGCTTTTTTTTTTTTTTTACCCTTTAATTATAATTGTATTTGCATTCATATAATTTATTTAAACTTGAGAATCATATGGTCATAGCATATTTTATTCAATTGTTCATATCTTGATTTAAATATTTTGATAAGTTTTGTGTATAGTGGCTTTGCGGGGCCGACGTTATGAGTCTGTGCCATCTCCTCTCTAAAACGAAATCGGATTGTGTACTGAGTTACTCAGTAGGCTTTTATCGTACTGAGTAAACTCAGTTGGGCCCACTGTGAATTTATGTGGTTTATCCACACTGTCCATCCATTTTTACTGTTAATTTTAGGGTTGATCCCAAAATTGATGTAAATCCAATGCTCAAGTGTACCATTACACAGGAAACAGTGTGGAATAATGATTTCCACCGTTGAAACCTTCCTAGGGTCTAAAATCGGGAGATCCTAAGTTTATATCCTAAGTTTAAGTTTTGTGTATGGTAACCGGGAGGGACGTAGATTGTGTCCTACCCCCGCCGGGATGGTAATCCGTCCAGGCAGGGCTTTGTGGGGCTCACCTTGATGTAAGCATTTTATCCACACTGTTAATTATTTTTATATGATTATTTTAAGATATAAGCCAAAAATTGAGGTAGGTTCAGGGCTTAAGTGGACCACAAATTGTGGATTAAACTGCCACCATTAAAAACTTCCTAGGAGCTAGAGAAGTGTCAGATCAAGATGAAATTTGTGTTTTCACTTCATCCAAGTCTGCATGACCTTATTAATAGGTTGGGTGGTAAAAAAACATCACGGTGGCCCTTAGAAATGTTTCAACGGTGGGTGTCATTATCACTGCAGCTTCCTTTGATGTGGTCCAATGGATTTGTTTATCTGCTTCATTTTTTGTATTAAATCTTAAAATTATCATATAAAAATGATTAACGGTGTGGATAAAATATTTACATCACGGTGGGCCCCACAGAGCCCTGCTCGGACAGATTACCGTCCGGGCGGGGGTAGGATGCAATCCGCGTCCTAACCGGGACAGTATGTATAAAGTCCTTGTGCGGGCCCACTATTATGTGGTTTTGTTGAGTCCGTTTCCACTAACGATGACCATTAATTTGTTGAGTCCCATTGTGGATGTAGCACTCAATGAACAAATATAAGGAAATTTTTTTTATGTTGAATGTATTGATATGTCTCTATTCCTAACTACATGTCTTAGTGCCGCCACAAATAAAAGATCCTAAGATGGATATCTAATGCATAGTCAATCCATGGTGGGACATAATAGATCAATGGTCTAGATTATCAACTATGGACACTAATGACCTGATTTTTTAAATTGCTCCAATTTGGATAATCTCTCTCTCTCTCTCTCTCTCTCTCTCTCTCTCTCTCTCTCTCTCTCTCTCTCTCTGTTGGTGGAAAGAGAGATTTCTGGTGGATTTTTTCTTATCAAGCAACCATTTACTCCAAAAGCTTAAGCCGTCAGAGTGTGGTGTATCAATGTATATCAAGAGACCTTATCACTTTAACACCCCCCTGCACGTGTGGGGTGGGAACTCCGCATGGGAACATACTAGCAAGGGTGGAGGGACACTCACACCATAAATAGGTCGGGCTTGATTTTTCGGTCCTTGGGCTGGATCTGATTTTTTCCTGACCCCTCGTGGGAGAATAATATATTAGCGAGGTATATTTGTTGCTCTTGAGATTCGAACATAGTAACTTCCACTCTGATACCATGTCAATTTGTTCTTGCTATATTATTTCTTCTTTGCTATATGGTATCAGAGAGGAAGATCTTGTGCAGTTGTGATCTAATTTATCCTTAAGGAAGAAGGAAACGTGCTGTCTCATTTTTCATTTTCTGTAGATTTTTTTTTTTTTTTGCATACTTTATCTCTGTTTTTGTTCTGATCCTTTCTCCTTTATCAATGGGTGAATCGGATGCAAATCCTAGTTGGAAGCTTTCATCAGTCCTCTTGAATGGTATTAACTATGTACCTTGGTCAAGGGCTATGACCTTATCTCTTGGTGGCAAGAAAAAGTTGGGTTTCATCAATGAAACGAAAGTTTGTCCTGTATCTACTGATACAGGATATAAAGATTGAATCTCCACTGATCAACTTGTCAGATTTTGGATTCTTAATTCGATGGAACCCTATATTGCTGAAAATTTTACATTCTCTGAATCTGCAAAAGAGTTATGGGATTTAATAGCAGATTTATATAGAAGTCAAAATAATGTCGCTCGCATTTTTGAACTTAAACTTGAGATTGCTAGAGCACAACAAGGCGAAAAAATGCTTAGCGAACATCTTGGGAATCTGAAAAGGATGTGGGACGAATTGAACATGTACCGCCCACATACTACTGATGTGAAAAATCTTCTGAAAAGAGATGAAGAAGATAAAATTTTCTCATTGCTCAGTAGCCTGAAGCATGAATATGAAAATATCAGGATTAGTATATATTCTTATGGATGCTACGCTTCCTTCTTTTTCCAGTGTTCGTGCTATTATTCAACGTGAAGAAACTCGGAAGAAGACTATGAATTCTGAGCAAAAATCTTCATCTGAGAATGTTGAATCGAATGCTCTTTTGGCTGAGAAAGAAGATAGAAGAAAACCTTCTGGTAGTGAAAAAGGAAAAAATACTTATTGAAATAAGGACAGAAAAGAGCATTACCGTTGTGATCATTGTGGTAAAAATGGGCACACCAAGGATTGATGTTGGGAATTATATCCTCACCTCAAATTGAACATTAATAAGAATAAGAAGGATTATGTTGCAAAAGCCGATACATCGATCTTAATGAATCGGTTAAGTCATCTTCTTTAACAAATCAGTAAGTCCATGTCTTTTGAACAAGGTCATTCTGCCTCTACTCATGCTTCGGGTAATTTACAAGCTTACCTCACTTCATCTTCCAAAATTAATTCTTGGATTATTGATTCTAGAGTCACTGATCATATGGCCAATAGTCCTTCATCTGTGCATAATTTTATTCCTAAGTCTGATAAGAATGATGTTTCCGTTGCTAATGGGATTACAGTTCCTGTATTAGGGAGTGGAAAAATTGACTTTTTTTCAAACAGTCCCACTTCTGATGCCCTTGTTGTTCTGTCCTTTCCAGTCCAACTCCTTTTTGTTGGGAAAATTACTAATTCTTTGAGCTGTGATGCTATTTTCTTTCTTACTTCTGTCATCTTTTAGGATCGAGTGTCGAAGAAGACGATTGGTGAAGGAACTTATTCATATGGATTGTACTTGCTAAATCTCACTGATAAGGCATGTTATACCAGCGGCCTGGTGGAAAGTCACATCTTACATAAACGACTTGGACATCCTTCCAATCATGTCTTGACGAGACTTTTTCCTTCTATTTCGATTGAATCTAGTGTGTGTGATGTCTGTCAATTTTCTAAATAAACTCGTTTACCATTCGTTAGTTCTTTGTCTACGTCTATTGAGTCTTTTGAACTGATTCATTTTGATTTATGGGGTCCTGCTCCAATTGATTCATATGATGGATATAAATATTTTGTATTATTTATTGATGATCGATCTCATGCTATATGGTTATACTTACTAAAATAAAAACTGAGGTGTTATCTGTTTTCAAAGATTTTCATAATATGGTGATTACTCGATTCAATGCCAAAGTTAAAGTTTTTAGGTCTGACAATGGTACAGAATATACCAAGGACCTTTCTCTGAATATATTCACAGCGAAGGTATTATTCACCAAACTAGTTGTGTGGGAACACCACAACAAAATGGGGTGGCAGAGAGAAAAAATCGGCACATTTTAGAGACCGCAAGAGCCTTCATGTTTCAAATGAATGTTCCAAAAAGATATTGGTCCCATGGAGTTTTGACTGCAACATATTTGATTAATCGATTTCCTAGTCGAGTAATCAATTTTCAGTCACCATTGGAAGTCTTGAACAATCGGAAGCCTGCCATATCTCATTTGCAGGTATTTGGTTGTGTCTGTTATGTGCACCAACAAGCTATCCATCGTGATAAGTTGGATGCTCGATCAAATCGGTGTGCATTTTTTGGGTGTTCTTCCACAAAGAAAGGGTACATATGTTACGACTTGGCATCTACAAAGATTTTTATTTCTCGTGATGTACGCTTTGTTGAATCTGAATCTTATTTCCAAGCACAAAGTGATTACTGCAGGAATCGGTCCCAGGGGGAGTACTTGTATGATTTGGTATCGCTTCCAACAGTACCTGATGATGTCATTGCCCAAGCTATACGTCCAGAAAATGAAGTAACTCATACAGTTGAAACAACGATATCTCAAATAGCACCACCTCCAACTCAACGGAGATCCAGTAGAGAGATTCATCCTCGAGAAAGAATGAAAGATTTTTTTACTCACCATGTTGTTTCTTATCCTATGCAGGCTTATTTGACATATGATAATGTTATTCAGTCTCATTCTACTTTCTTGAGTGTAGTATCTAGTGATCAAGAACCAAACACTTTTCGAGAAGCTAATTCCAATCCAGTTTGGAAAAAAGCTATGAAAGAAGAATTGCATGCACTTGATGAGAATAAAACATGGGACATTGTTAAATTGCTTCCAAGAAAGAAAACAGTTGGGTGTCATTGGATATATAAAATAAAATATAAGAGCGATGGAACCATGGAACGACATAAGGCGAGACTGGTTGCTAAAGGATTTACTCAAACTTATGGATAAGATTATAAAGATACATTTGCACCCATTGCGAAGATGAACACATTTCGAGTTCTTATATCCTTGGCAGTTAATCAAGATTGGAAATTATTCCAAATGGATGTAAAAAATGCGTTCCTGCATGGTGACATAGAAGAAGAAATTTATATGAGCGTACCACCTGGTCATCCACAAGAATCTAAACTTGGTTTAGTGTGCAAACTAAAAAAGGCTATATATGGGCTTAAACAGTCACCACGAGCTTGGTATGCTAAGCTCAGTTCTATCCTCATGATTAATGGGCCGGCCTACAAAGGAGTGCTGTAGATCCTTCTTTATTTGTTAAAAATGGTATTTCAGGTACCATTATTGTTCTAGTGTATGTTGATGATATAGTGATTACAGGTGATAATCAAGATGAAATATCAAAGCTCAAGACTCTCTTACACAAACAATTTGCTATCAAAGACTTGAGAGTTTTAAAGTATTTTCTTGGATTAGAAATTGCCTACTCAAAAAAGGGCATATTTCTTAATCAACGAAAATATGTGTTGGACCTATTACAAGAAACTGGAAAATTGGGAGTAAGACCGTCAGACACTCCTACTGACAATGGCGGTAAGCTTGGTAATGATGGTGAATTATTTTTTGATATTGGTCAATTTCAAAGATTAGTTGGAAGACTAATTTTTTTAACTATTACTCGGCCAGATATCTCATATGCAGTTAGTTTGGTCAGTAGATTTATGCATGCACCAAGAGTTAATCACATGAACGCTGTTAACAGAATCTTGCAGTATTTGAAGGGTTCTCCAGGAAGAGGTATATGGATGCGTAAAAATGGACACAGTTCCATTACTGCTTATACTGATGCTGATTGGGCTGGGTGTCCAGTTGATCGAAGATCTACAACAGGGTATTGTACATTTGTTGGAGGTAACCTGGTAACATGGAAGAGTAAGAAACAGAATGTTGTTGCGCGATCAAGTGCAGAAGCAGAATATCGAGCAATGGCTTCAACCACTAGTGAAGTTATTTGGCTCCGGGCCTTATTGTAGGATTTGGGTTTTGGTTCATCCCAACTAACAAAAATGTTCTGTGACAATCAGGCTGCAATGCACATTGCTTCAAATCCAGTTTATCACAAGCGAACTAAACATATTGAGGTGGATTGTCACTTCGTTCAAGAAAATGTACAAGCCAATGTTATTCGTTCTCTTTTTGTTCGTGGCGACCAACAGTTAGCGGATATTTTCACTAAGGGACTATTTGCTGCCAAGTTTCAAGAGATATTGTCTAAGTTGGACTATTGATATTTTCACACCAACTTGAGGGGGAGTGTTGGTAGAAAAGAGAGATTTCTGGTGGATTTTTTCTATTTATGGATTGATTTGATTCTCTACAGTTATATTTTTACTAAAATAGGTTGCTTCATTGTCATTATAAATTGTAGCTGTAATCTCCATTGTCACCATGAATAAGAATATCTCTCATCCTCTTTTCCCGTGCACGTAGGATCGCTACACTGGCGGCCGAAGCACGTAAATCATGTATGTATTTTGTTCTTGCTATATTATTTCTTCTTTGCTACTCTCTCTCTCTCTCTCTCTCTCTCTCTCTCTCTCTCTCTTGGGGTACAATGCTCTCAAGGCACTGTAAATTGTAGTGTCCTAGTTACATTGGGACACCTAGACACTCCAATCCATTGATCTACACTATTCAATAGGTCCAACTAATATTTCATGAGCAACCATGAAAGCATCACACTGGTTTGGCAAATATGAACCATTTGAATCAATGACATTCAACATGAGCGGTGGAGATCATCTAAAAAACGAAAGGCCTATTAAACAATTTGATCCATCTATTAGTTAGGGTGGCTCACTACTCTAAAGAATCCATTTTGTTAGGCAAGCCTAGCCCTCCTATCCATGGTTTAGAAAAAAAATGATGGCTAGAGAAAATAAAAGGCCAAGGTTAGTGCATATTCCACAATCAAAAGGAATGAAATACAGATGGCCACCTGCACTGAACCAAAGGTCACTCCCTTAAATTAGGGAGCCCACTCCCTGATATACATTAATACCCTATATGGGGCAGCTGAAAGGGACTTACTATAATCCCTGCATGTGTAGTGATGTTAGCATGACATGAATACATACTTACAATTAATTTTAAACCAAACTTACTTATCTCAGATAATTTTATTTTATTTTTTTTACTTATCTATTGTTCTAAGTTGAAAAATTAACTTATTTGGTGGTATCCAAATGGGCCTTTAGTTATTTGAGAGTAGGGCCCTAGGTAAAACTGTCTAGTGAGTGGCCCACATGTATTAATTAAAGTCTGCCGTCCATAATATATTCTCCCACGAAAATCAAGTCTGGCGTGGGACCGGAAATCAAGCTAGGCCTATTTATGGTGTGAGTGTTCCTCCATCCTTGCCTAATATATTTCTATGCGGAGCTCTACCCTGCATGTGTGGGAGAGTGTTAAAGTCCCTTGATATACATTGATACACAATCCTCTAATAGCTCGAGCTTTTAGATCAAGTGGTTATTTGCCAACATGTTTCCACAAGTGTTGATGGGCTATCCTAGTGGTCCGTTGGCCTTCTATGGGCCTGATTTGAAGTGGATGGGCTTAAATGGCCCTAGCCTACGTCTAACATTAATTTAGACTTGATAAATAACTGAGTCTAGCTCAGGCTAACCTAATTCAGGCCTGTATTGTTCAACATATGGTCAGGCCCAGATGAGGCCCAGGCCAGCCCGCTGGCTTTTTCTTTTTCTTTTTTTTTTTTTAAAAAAGAAAAACTCAGGCTCCAGCTCAGAATAAACATTTCGAGCCAGCGGGTAGGGTTGGGTCAGACCTGAGCTGAGCTGATAGTTATTGTATACAGTTCAAACCCGGACCGACGTATAAACAGACTGGAATTTTAAGCCAGACCCCGCCCTTGAGCTTGATACTCTTACCCAAGCTTGAACTGTGGTAGGGCAGGCGCGAAAGCCCAACAGGCCAGCCTGGCCATAACCAACCATACACATTCCACTATTACTGTCTTTAAGGGGACGTTAAATCCCATTTATATATGTAAATGAGATTTGGACACGTTTGTGAAGATTTATGTAAACATTTTCACACTTACATATATGAATAACTAAAAAATTTCACCCCATCTTCCATTAGAAAGTGTCTACATATGTAAATTTCTCTTTTTGGTTTTACCGCATCAATATATCCATATTATCTATTTTCGGAACAATTACTTGGATGGTTGTCTTAAGGTGATTTTAGAGGGATAGACAACCAAAGGTGGAGCCCACGTGATGGACAAGTCACATCAATGGTTAGACGTCTCTAGTATACATGATATGGACCGTCCATTTCCTAAACTTAATTTAATAGTTATGCTCAACCAATCAAAGTGATTTAAAAGGGGCACGTAATCAAAGAAAGGCCGTACATGATAGATATTCAACATCACGGTTAGATCTCTCTACTATACTTAATATGGACGGTCCATTTCCTAAATCATGAACCGTCGATTTTCTAAATCATGAGCCGATGGTTAGATTCATGTGTTTAAAGTGATTTGAGGATGGGTAAAATCAAAGGTAGGCCTTGCATGATGGACGGTCTAGATCAATGTTCAGACCTCTCCTGTATACTCAATGTCTATTCCTTAAACCACTAATATGATGCTTGGGATCATCTTATCAAAGTGACTTGAAAGGTATGGGCAATCAAAGGTGGGCCCTTGATGATGGCCGGTCCACATCAATGCTTAAACCATTTTTTTGTAGTCAACATGGACCATCCTTTTCTCAAATTACTAATTAGATGGTTAGGATCATTTGATTAAATTGATTTAAGAGGATGGAAAATCACAGGTGGACCCCGCATGAGATGAGGAAGAAGTTGAGTGATGAGGATTCTCAGGTGGAAGAGTTAGTTGTGAAAGGGAATCAGGGACGTGGGAGATCCACAGAGCGATCTCGGTCTGACAAGAAGAAAATGTCTAGATCGAAATCGAAGACACAATGGTGGATATTTATTTTGTGGCATAAAACGACACTTCAAGAGAGACTACTAGGAATGGAAAGATCACATAGGTTCAATTTCATTGTAATAATCAAAGCCCTATCCATCTGACGATGAATCAAGTGTATAATGCGAGAACCAAGGATATCAACCCGAGGTTCCATAAGATACATGACCTCATTATTTCAGGAGAGATTCTGTTTTAGAAGATTCACAACGATGAGAATGTCACGGACATATTGACAAAGCCGGTGACCACATAGAAATTCAAGCACTACTTGGGCATGATCAATCTTACTAGCTATTGATGAGATTAGGCACCCTTGTATAAGGGTGTGGATGCATGGAGCTGCGTTTCAGGTGGACAATGCATGAAGTGGTTTGCGCTTAAAGTAGAGTTCATACGGGAGATTTTTAGTGTCACTTGGCAGAATACAAGTCAAGGTGAAGATTATTATGCATGATGCCTTGGATTTTGTCAATTTGTTGTGTGGAGAAGCCTTATCTTAATTTGACCAGATGTATTATTAGTTTCACCGAAAACTAGGTGGTTTCTCAAGTTTCATGTTGTGATGATTTGTATGTTTTTGGTTCGACCAAAAAGTGTAATCGGTTTGGTTCGGTCTGACAAAAATATTATATCTGGTCTAATTGAACATGTTACATATATTAGCACAAATTTGGGTATTTAATTCTGGTTGTGATTAGGACTTGTGTAATACAAGTATTTTCTCTCTAAGGGCAATGGTCTGTGAGGTAGGAGGAGTTCTAAACACTTGTAAGGGTTTGAGAATGAATTTTCTCAAGAGGTTAGGTGTGCATCGCAAAGATAGATTCAGGTTTCATTTGTAATTGAAGAAGGTGAGTGGTGTAATCTTTAAGGTTTTGATTATAGAGGATTTCTGTCGCTTTGTGCCATAGTTTTTTCTTACAAGGGTTTTTCATGTAAGCTATCTTATATTCTATATTTTGCTGGCTTTATTTTTTAGTTATTCTGCTTTATTGGATTATTCTATCTTCGTTCAATGTGTTTTCGCAAAGCGTACAGCTTAACAATAGTATTAGATGTGAATTTCTAAGACTTAAACTTGATCTGGATTTATTAAGAGCTGAGAATTTCAACAATACTAGACATGAACCATCCATTTCCCAAAAGATTTGAGGATTAGAATCATCCAATAAAAGTGATTTGAGATGGAAAGATGAGCTGGCAATTGATAATCCATGATGAAAACATCCCTCAGTGGAAAGATCTAATAGGGGGCCAAAGTCTGGAAAGAAAGCACAGCAAGGGTTCAGGTTCAACAAGAAATAGCCAAACCACTCTATATCTATCCATGGGATCTTCCAATCTCTGTGACTTTTAGTGCATGGGTCATCCACTTTAAAGTCCATCATATCAAGGGTTTTAATTGACTGAACAATGGCTCCAGTTGCACATATACAAACTGGGAATTGGAACATGAATTTTCCCGGTTGCACTTTAAAGCCCATCAAATCAAGGATTTTCTTTAGCCAAACCACTCTATACCCAGCCTACGGCCGAGCATTGTCTAATAAATAAGATACTTATGCGGCGCCCTACGCAAGGAATGAAGAATGCTTCGTAACCAATCCACCGAAAACAATCAGAAATTCAGAATTTCTTGTTTCTGGCCATTTGGAGTTAAGAGAGAGAGAGAGAGAGAGAGAGAGAGAGAGAGAGAGAGAGAGAGAGAGAGAAGAAGGAAAAAGGGTGGACGGCCCACCAATTGCAGGGTCTATAATCGTCAACCTTAAGCTAAACAGATATTTCCTTTTAAAAGTGATTCTTTCTTTTCTTTCTTTTCTTTTCTTTTGTTCTTTATTCTTTTTCTTTTATAAAGTTTGCTAGCCTCACAAGCGACCTCCTCCACCAAATGTACATTCACACGCAGCACACGTGCCAACGTACCATAAAGTGTTTTTAGGACATCTGACTAATGCATAAGATGGCTTATTTGTGATCTTGACCATGCACAAAAATCATATGGTCCATAAATCAGGTGGGACATCCCATATTGAAAGGACTGTCCAGTCTACAGTTTTCAGGCTAACAGGCAAAAGATTTATGTCAATTGGATGATCTGATCCATTCATAGGTTGGATTTCTTTGTGATAGCCTTCGATTTTCCAAGGCATATGTTAGGATTGCATGACACAAGTGTTTCTTTAGAACCGTAGACAGTCCATAACGAAACCCAATAAATAGATATCTCAGATAGTTGGTTGTACCTATTTTTGTATAAAATATCTGGACCGTCCATTTTATAAACTATTGATTAGACAGTGAGAATGCATGATTAATTAGATGGGTGTGATTTTTGCACGATAGCCCATGAAATGTCTAGTAGACCCAATGCATACTCGGACTAGTCAAATGTTCTGATGCAACTGGAGCACTGTAACCCATAGCACCTGATGGAGCTTAGCAAGACAGGGAATTAACACAAGAAGACATCCAACAGCTAAAGGTTACGACTGCAAGTGTCTGCACTTTAAATAGGAACCATGTGATGAATATGTAGATTGTAGCAAATTCCGATCTAGTAGATCTTGATGTAGAGTGGGTAGCAGACACTTTCATGGCCAAGATGGACCATAAAAGGCCCGATTGGAGGTGGAGGTGATCGGGACCATCAGAACCTTAAAACAGTCAATTGGACCTGGCAAATTAACCGGAATGAGTTTTTCTACGTATCATATGTGATTTTGGGTAGGAGAAACTACTTTAGCTAATCAACCCTGATATGCCAGGTTGCTTGCGTCAGATTTGTGAGATTCCATCAGTCGAAAGTTCATTTTATTTCCATTTTTACCATAAATAATAAGTTTTAATTTGACGTAATTTTGTGGAGGTGGCTTCAGTACATCTGTATGTATAGAAGTTACAAACATTGCGACTATAGTCATTAGATATGGGTTTTTTTAATGATACAAACCGTTCATTTGATAGGGCTCTACTACGATCAGGGATTACTGAAAATGATACGGAAGGGAACATTTTCAACCCTTTGATTGCTCTATGGTTATTTTAACCGTTCATCTTTAAAGCAAAAGAACCAAATTATAAAAGAGTTGAAATAATCAATTGAGAGCTTTTACTAGTTAATTTTCCACCGTAAATAGCGAGAATATTCATATAAACGGTTAGGATTAATGCAAGATGATACTCTGATTCGATGTCCAAAAGTCCTTGCGTATTGTACTGCATTACCACGGGATGTATCGGCAAAAACCTCTTCTTTGTTACCTAGTGCAAGTGCACACGCGCGCAGAGAATGAGAGAGATGATTATTAATCAGGGTAGTGGATTATGTGTTAACCAGGTAACACCTTAATGAGTGTAACCCTTACTGTGTGGAGCCCACCTTGACGAGTTTAAGTATATCCACTCCGTCCATCCATTTCCTCATATCATTTTAGGACAAGATCCAAAAACTTAAACAGACCCGAATCTTAATTGGACCACAACACTGGAATCAGTAGTGAATGACTGTTAAAAAGCTTTTGTGGACGATAAAAGCTTTGGATCAAGAAACTATTTGTAATTTCCCTCCATACGGGTCTGTTTGAACTTATCAATGGGTTGGATGAAAAATAAACATTATGGTGGGCCATAGGAAGTTTTTAATGGTTGAAATTCAATCAGCACCGTTTACTGTGGTATGATCCACCTGAGATTTGGATATTCTTAAAATTTTGGACTTCTTGCTAAAATGGGATGGAAAAACGGATGGACGGTGTGGATATATAAAAATAATCAATGTGGACCCACAGTAAGGTGTTACCCGTGTAACATCTAATCAATCAACTGGGGGACAGGATTTTACACTATATAAGTCCCTGAAATCAGATGGAGAGAGACAGAGAGAGTATGAAGAGAGGAGTTTGTATCACTGTAGGAATCCTTGTAATACTCCTTGGGAGTCTCAAGGGTGGTGGGAGCAGTGAATGGAGTGAGGTAAGTATACCATGCAATGGTTCCATTTCAGAATGCTATGAAGAGTCTGAGTTCTTCATGGACTCTGAAATCAGTAGGAGGATTCTTCAAGCGATTAAGGGAATCGACTACAATGCGTTGAAGGGCGACCAACCTGCAAACAATGGAAAGCCACAGGGTCAATCCTATACACGATCTTGTACTTATGTCGACATGTGCAGACATTCACCTCCCGGACCCAGTTGATCAGATCAGAAGAGAAACACTAAGCAAATGTTTACCTCAAAACCCAAACCTGCCCATCTTATGCTAATGGAGTATGTGAGGGTGCATCTAGCTTGTAGGGAGGTGTAGAAGCATTACAAGTCTTCTATGTGTGTGTTGTGTGTGATGGTTAAGTAGTAGGAAGATCTTGGAACACCCAAGATTTGTGGCGTTTACTATGATGCTTGTGTGCCTATCCATTCTATCCATCGGTTTTTACATCTTATTTTTAGGCCTGTTTGATTTTCCAATTAGTAAAGAAGTCATTATTACTTTATAATTGTAAATGCAATGATTGTCAGGAGATGATGACTCTCCTGCCCCATGTTTGTTTTTTGCACTCTTTTCAGTACAATATGCATCAAATCGTTTTGTGGGTGTTTGGGTAGAGGGTGTAATAGTCATATAAGACTTATGGTGTCCAGCACCTCCTCTCTCATACGAATGCAAATCTTGTTTGGATATGACCCTGCATCATACTCAGACTGTAGTTCTTGACCATTGCATGGATCATGAGACGCAACAGTGTTTGCTTGTACATACACAAATTTAAGCTAACGATGCTCACCTTTACACTCCCTACCGGATGTGACCATTTTTGGTCCGAATCGTGCATGTCACCGTTTTTTGTCCGAATCGTGCATGTCACTGTTTCATGCATGCCGTCCATCCATATCTTTCCATGTTTTGATTTTTTTCTTGTACAACATATCGAAGGAAACTGAGTCAACATCCATCAGTCCAATATCAAGCACCAATTCCATATGACTACTCCTATCAATAGAAATGCTCTTCCGAATGTTCACCAACTAAATTATATATGAAATTTATAATTCCCATATGGATCACCATTTTCTCTAACAAACAATTGATATTCAAACAACATGTCCTACAAGGCTCGTCTCTACAAGAGTAAGACAACAGAAAATGGGCTCCATTTGTACAGAAGGCTCCATTTGGTATATAATAAAAGACTCAAGAGATAATAACAAATTATCATGAAAGATAAATCAAAATAGCATTTCTAAGAACCTTATGTACTAGGGCCTGTCATATCATCGATAAAGATCAGTAGAACATGGGCTCCATTTGTAAGGGTCTATCGAATTCGGATGCCTCAAGTCAATATTGTTCCTCATTTTTTTAAATTTTTTTATTTTTTTTGTTTATTATATAGGAGTGTGAGGATTGTAGGGTCCTGATCTTTAATGATCCACACTGATTGGGCATATGCTTTGGATGGCTGATTCATAAGGCACATCATGGAAGGATGATGCCCAAAAAAATTTCTATTTCAGTTTATGCTATCCATCCGATCATTTGTGATTTCTTCAGTTGGTCATTGTATTATTTTCCTACTAACTATAAATTGGTAGACCACTTGCACAATGATTAAGATAATTTTTAGTGAAGTGATTTTCAAGGTGTTTCCTTCCAGGGTGGGACCAATCAGATCAACAGTGTGGAAATTGTAACTTTCGTAGGTGATCCTGGACAGATTATGACAGTACGACGGGGCCCTAGCTTGCATAAGCTGTGAATGATGTTTTCGATTTGTATGCTATTAATAAGGTTTGATCATGACATGAGCTTGCAATAAGGTTTGATCATGACATGATGTGAGTAAGATTACTCTACTTATCAAGGCCAAAAGCCAAGAAGCTGCAATGGAGAGGTTGAAGAATGAAGTATACATGCTTGCCAATACAGTTTTGTTTCTACTTGTAATATTCATTGCACACATGAATTTTCCGATAAACGTGATTAATTTAAAAAGGATAGTCCATTTAGCAGTTCTCAACTCGAGTAGAATCATAAGTCAGGTCCACCTGTCTAGGGATAAAAATTAGTCAATTTCTGTCACAGTAGAAATTTCCAGCAGTGGTAACACCAATATTGCATTATAAAATGCCCCCAAAACGCACCCACATTTCATTTTTCCAAATGGGGCACACCGGCACTCTGTCAACATCATATATGTAGTTAAAGTTGTTTTGGAAAAAAAGAAAAAAGAAAAAAGACTGAGCTTTTCAAATGCCTGCAACAAACCCATATTGGGGAATTTGACAGAAGCAACTCTGGACATCGAAGCAGACCTAAATGTTGTTCTTGACAGGGTAATGAGTTTCATGAAGAGATGCAAGATGCATGCCAATGATATTCATGACAAGAGGCTTGATCCTTCTCGGAGAACGGGCATGATACCCATGCCATCAAGTGGGCCACATTTGATCGAGGAAAGCTCAAATAGTAAGGTAATGACGCAGGAAAGGACCACTACCAAAAAATGGAGCAAAGGCTATGGACGTTGAAAGCATTTAGCTACGGATTAAATCCGTAGCAAATATAGCTACAGATTTAATCCGTAGGTAAATCCTAACTGATCTATAGCTAAAGCATACCTCCTCACCCAAAGGTTATTAAACATAGATGGTGCTTAAGGGGCTCCATGGGGTCTATTGGAATATATGTGATTAATCTAAGCCGTCCATCAATTCTGATATATAATTTTAGTGGATGAGCTCAAAAATTATATAGATTAAATGTCTAAGTGGACCACACCATAAGAAATAATAAAAATTAAATATCTACTGTTAATATGTTGTGTGGTCTCCTTACAGATTCGATCTAACTCATTTTTTGTATCAGCACTTAAAATAATAATTTAAAATTAGTGGACGGAGTGGATATATAAAATACATCGCAGTGGGCCCCACGGTCCTAAAACCCAATGTCTCGAAGGGGCCGTCCGTCACGTGCCCCTCCAAAAACCAAAGCGCCCTCTTCAAAACCAAAACCTGTCCGTCCGTCCTTTTCTCCCGCAGCCAACAGACGGAAACCCATCTCTCAATCTCTCTCTCTCTCTCTCTCTCTCTCTCTCTCTCTCTCTCTCTCTCTCTCTCTCTCTCTCTTGCACTCAGCCTCTCTCTTTCCCTTGCCCTCTCTCGATCTCCTGCTCTCCCTCTCCCTCACCCTCTCTCCCTGTCTCTTGGCCGCATTCCCCTCTCTCTATTTTCAAAACCCCCTTTCGCCACAAGAAGGAGAAGAAGAAGGATACATCGCCGGCATTGAAGAGGATGGACCATCCTGCCTCAGATTGCAAAGGATTGGAGGGATGGAAGCACATCCCTCCCAATCCCGCCTTGAAAATCTACCATCTTCGTCTCGGGCTGATTGACGGCGTTATTCTTCCCTGGTGACGCTGGTAGTGGGTAACGGCTATAAAAATGGAGGTGGGGTAGAAGGACTTCCGAGGCATATCATCTTCTCTGTCAGGTAACCATTTTCCTTCTTCTATCTGATTTTTATTTTCAGAACCCCTTTTCTGTCATTACTGACGATTCTGTTCATCTGCTGCAAGAAGAAGAGAAGGAGTCACGAGTCATTGGATTATTATGGACATCCGCCGTCAACACATCTGCAGAAAAGTAATTTCTTCGATCTCTTATACATTTTCTTTTATTTTTCTTTTTATCCAGTTGGTTGATGCATGTTATCTGCGAAATTTCTCTTATTTTTTGGATTTGAATCGAAAATTAGATAATGCCATAAAATAATGATTTCTGGTGTATGCATGGTTCTTGGAGATCGATTTTTTGTAGGAAACCTTCATCATTGCCCCAGATTATAAAATCTGGATCAGACGACTATTGGGAGAAAATGGGAGTTGTTTTGGGTTGGGACAAATGTTATTTTTCAGTTTCATCATATGAATTGCTAGAAATTTGGTTCCATTCTTGATCGGCGACTATGAATTTGAAGTTTTGATTTCGTTATTGAAGCATGATTCCTCATTGGTCAAATTTGACTTGGAGATATGGAGGATTTTTTAGGGTTTTAAGATCTCCATTTAGAAGTAAGATTTCTACAAAGTTAATCTATTTAACATGGTCTTTTGCTTTGATGCAATAAAATTTATTGCAGACATGGTTGGGTGCATGTTTGAGCTTGAGTTCAATCGGTTAGTTTGTAACACTGGTAGAAGGAAGATCAGATTTAGTCCTGCTGGTTTAGTAACGAATAAAAATTATTTGAGGAAAAGGCAGGTGGAGTTTTGAGCCCTTTTAGAAAGACTAGAGCAAGTTAAGATCGTGCACTCTGTTCATGCATAACAAGGGATTCGTGCTTTGTGATTTGAGGTGGGTTGGCTTACAGACATGCTGCTTGAGCTTGTTATAATATGCACACACACACACACACACACACACACACACACACAAACACATATTCAAGGCGTATCAACTCAAGCTAAGAAGGACAATTGCAAGTGTGGATCCCTACATTGTATCTGTAAGATCACGCCAAGCTTTTAAGTTGATTGGAAAGGTTGAAATGTTTGTGTTCTGTGATGTTAGACTAGCCAATTGGCTAGTTTTAAAATGTTTTGAATTTATATGTATTTATGGCTTTTAAAGTTTGTTTTTTCTTTTTCTTTTTCTTTTTTAATACTCTTAATCTTTCTTTTCTTTTTTTAAGAAAGTTGTGGAAATGAAATTGACTTCCAAAGATGTGATGTTTGGAAATAGGGGAAACATCACATCTTTGGAATTCAATTTCATTTCCACAGTTTTCCACCAATCCGAAAGAATGTTGTAGTCTGAGAAATGAATCACATACAGGCACTGCAAACCCAGGGGCAAAAATTAGGCTAGTGCACACATATATTTGTTTTCATTAATTGATCCATTCCACCTCAACACTAGTGCCCACCTGATTTTTAGGTCATACTCAATTTGAGCTTTGCTTTAAACATTTGTATTCTCATTATTTTCTCTAGTGCCCACCTGATTTTTAGATCAGACTCAACTGAGTTTCATTTAGTTCTTACAAATTCCATTTTGTTGTACATTTCTCCATGTTCGGTTTATCACTCGTCTACTGAATCACACATTTATTTTAGCTTGTGGTGTATTCTAATATTATGCGGTCTCTATTTCACTTGCAAGCGGTGTTTCTGTAATTTGTAGGAGTGTGATGCTAGCATTATGTTCAGGCTGTACACTTCTCATCTTTATCTATGATTAACACCCATCAGGTTATCAAGCTAACCCTCACATTTATATTTAATTCTTGAGTTGTGAATTAACTCCTTTATGGGGATCCAAGGACATTCTTGATTCTGAACTGAGGTTTCAGCTTGTGCTCATTTATCATTTTGGAATCAGACTTAACACTAGCTTGATGGATAATTATACTTTCCTTTCAACAAAATCTATTTGTTGCTGATAAGAACAAAAGACTCGATGTTCGCTTATTTTATTCGGTCAGCAGCAAGAAATCTTATTAAGAAGTGGAAAGAAGAAATAGAGGTAGAGAAGAATGCATAATGTGGAGTCAATCAAAGAGCTGGGAAACATTCATGATATTTTTTGCCTACAGAAAAGAAGATCCTTTTTGGATGCTTGCATCCATCAATCTTAGAGTCATTAATCTAAGGATTTTCCTCAGATCCAATGTTTGGGGCCGCCAGGGTTTGGCAAATCTCATGATAGGTGTTGCTCCCACTTTGAATCATGCTTCCAATTTCTCCTGCTTCTTCATTGTTTATGCTTGCTAACATTTGAAATGGATGGTTCCCTATTCCTACACTCAAATTTGTGCCACTTCCTTGAAATGAAAGAAAATAATAAAAAAAGAGAACCTAGAAAGAACATTCACATTGATCCTGTAAGGACCTACTACTTGTAGTCTACACTGACAAATAATTGATTGACAAAACATAAACAATCATGCGAGAATCATCTTAAGGCATAGTAATTTGTATCAGTATAACTGGCTTTCTTAAAATAAATTTTTTTTTTTTTTTTAAAAGAAGATAAACATTCACATTGGTATTACAAGGACCTATTACTAGTAGTCTAAACATTAACACATCCATCCAATCTTCTTCTCCTTTCTCTCTCTCTCTCTCTCTCTTATTTATTATTATTATTATTTGTCTGTCAGCACCAAGTCGATGAGAGATGATGGAGGAATTAATGTGATCAAGAAAGCCATTGAGAAGCTAAGCTTGTGACACAACGAACACATTTCTGCATATGGAGAGGGCAATGAAAGAAGATTGACGGGTCGTCATGAAACTGCAGATATCCTCACATTTTCTTAGGTAAGAAAAACAAGTGGGATGAATACACGAATATTGGGAAAAACTAGCTTAGCCATTTTGTTTTCTTTTCATTTTTCTGCAAATCCAAATAACTCGGTTAAGGTCGAGTGGTTATCAAAAATTTTCAAATGGTTTTGATGTCATACAACATACACACTCGATACTGGACTTTAAACATTATTCATATCTCATCCAAAATCTTCATGGAACTTTAATTAGGTTAATCTAGGATCATTAGATTGGTGTGGTTCTTTGTGCGTGGCCAAACAGATGAATGGTCCAGATTGTTCACTCCCCAAGTATAGGGTTGTGATGTAGTAATAAACTCAATAAGACCGAGGTCGAATTCACAGGGACTGAAACTTGTACGTAATCTGAAAGTAACCAAAACTATGATTAGGATAAGATGAAACCTAAATTGAATGATTGTTGATGAATAATGGTGAAATATTAATCTAAACTTAAAGAATTAAGAGAGAGGGAAACTAGGGATTCAAAGGATCCACTTGTAGAGATCAAGAAGATCTACGATTGATTCATGAACGCAACTGGACTTAGAGTCCCATCTTCGTCCAGTTGGAAGATATAAACTGGAAATCAAATCTGAACTTTATTTAATCAAGTTTTCAAGAGATCAGATAGGTGTGAATTAGATCGGCTTTCATCACAAAATCATGCCCATGAGACAAGACAGACAACGAAATTAACCTAGTCACAATCAATCTGTATGATGTATGAACGTCAGGAAGCGTTCCGTCATCCAACCATGCCTAGGAGACGATGATGAACAAC
Source organism: Magnolia changhungtana (assembly GCA_030180095.1). Taxonomy (NCBI): domain Eukaryota; kingdom Viridiplantae; phylum Streptophyta; class Magnoliopsida; order Magnoliales; family Magnoliaceae; genus Magnolia; species Magnolia changhungtana. The sequence goes on from JASAUF010000636.1 coordinate 1,912,982, forward strand.
AGGGTTTCCTAATCACATAATCAAAACAATAAAGGAGAAAAACTCAAGTCATTGCGGATCTAATGTAATATTAGTCACATTAAACCATTAAAAAACTAGAATCATTCTAACAATCAAACCAATTAAACGAGTTCATCATTCATAATCCAAACCGTAGAATCCCATCACACTACAAGCTTCACCTCTTAGCCCTAGCTAAGAGGTTTAGCCAGACATGATTTGGCTCAATCTCTTAAATAATAATAAAGAAAGTAAAAACAATAAATAAATTAAACTATAGAAACAAACTCTCTGGCTCTCTGCGTTCTCTGACTTCAAGCGCTGCCTCCCCCAAAGATGCTCCCTCTCACGTTCTCTCTCTCTCTCTCTCTCTCTCTCTCTCTCTCTCTCTCCCTTTTATAGGCTGCTGGAGTCCTCGCTAGGTTTTCGTAACCTCTGTTTACGTAGGACATCTTACGCAACAGGGCGAGCTTCTCTATTTACGCAGGAGAACGTGTGCCTCTTGTGTTGAAGTGTTGGTGGGCCCACTTCGGTTAACTTTTGTGAAATCCACTCCATCCATTGTCTGGCCCTCAAAATTTCGACCAGAGAAGAGTGGTTTTGATTGCCTGTTGGCGCGACCCGGATACGAAATTCCGCTGAAATCGGTGCAGGGCTGTCCATTTGTGACCTTTGAACCCAGCACGTGTGTGAGCATGAATGCACAGGGTCAACATGGTTTTGACCAGCTCGCAGCCCTCTGCATGATGGACGGTTCGGATTGATCTCTTGGGCCATGATGATGGCCCACTCAGATCGTCCACAGTCTCTGTTTCGCAAATGGAAATAGAGGGTGCGATTAACTGTGATGGTCGGTGGGCCCCACCTTGATGTTTAATGAGAATCCATTCCGTCCACTGGAGTCCCCACTGAAAACCATCCGGGAATACCCACTTTTGTCTAATTTCAATGTGGTCCACTGAACTTCGCTTGCTGCCGTCCCTCCTCTGTTTAACGGCTAGGATCTTGTACTAGACTGCATGGTGGCAAAGAGACACCTAGGTTAGGGTAATACCCACCTCCTAAGACATTTAAACGGTTCAGATCATTGATTCGGAAGCTGAATGGGCCCCACTACTCAAAACTGGCGGACGTCAGTCCGTCCGCTGGTGTGATTGCGCAGAGGAGAGAGAGAGTTTGGGTGTGAGTCGGTCAGCGCACGCTGACCGACTAAATAGCGTGAGGTGCACGTCCAGTGCATGTACACTGTGCACACACACGATGTGAAGTGGGTCCCATCTTGATGTATATGACGAATCCGCTCCGTCCATTCCTTTCCTCACCTCATTCAACACGTTAAGACCAAGATTGACGCATATCCAGATATCAGGTGGGGCCCGCTTCAGGATTTATGGGTTGATCTGTCCGTTGGGCTAATTCTAGAGGGATCCAATAGCTGAAAATTGATGTGTACGGTTCATTTATGGTCTTCAGGACATGTATGAAGTCTGGAGCTGAATGGATGGTGGAAACCCTATGATCTTGCATTCTGGACATCTTTTAGGCCACTTGAGCTTAAAAAAATAACAGTTTCTCGATTTTCCAGGATCTCCGGTGTGTAACTCCATCAATCTTGCTCTCCTGGGGTCCGTCCCTTGCCTTGGTGACTTCAGAGCATTAAATTCATGCTTTTAGCACTCTTTTTCGGTCCAAGCTCCTAAACTCACCCTGCAGCACAAACACAATTTAAATAGGCCTTTAAACATTTTCATGGTCATAAATTCGAGTAATAATTGGGGTCTGATATGCAATATTTGACCCTCATCACAACTCCCAACCAGCATTTTGCTAGTCCCGAGCAAAATATGCGAAAAATAAGTTGAGAATTATAGGACAATTTCTATGCAACCGAGTGAAATCTTGAAAAATGATTCAGATACAAGAAATCTAAGATTCATGAATGTTGGGCATTATTCTCTCCTAGACTCAAGCACACGGTAAACTTTATAATCAAGTTCAAAGTATTCATCCATCAATTAGAAAAATTCCAAACATTGAGTTCCATGGGTATATAGTGTAATCTCGGCTTATCGATCATTAAGATTCAATCCGTTATTTCATGATATCATTGGTAACCAACAAGAGAAATCATGACAACCAAAACCTTAACTTAAAACTTTCCTCACAGATCATCCTTTCATTCTTTTAGCTTTTGATTTTTTCATTAAAAGTAACGCTAAGACGGGGAACCACATCCTCACCTATAGGGAGCAAACCTATGGTGAAGACTGTTCACCCATCCTTTTCACATATCATCCGTGTGGAATTAAATCTACACCTATAGGGAGCAAACCTATGGTGAAGACCACTCGCCCAATCCTTTCAATTTCTCAGGTTAGTTCCTTTCAAGATTAGTGGTCACCAAGTTAATCCTTTAATATCAAACTGAACCTTAATGTGCAAGCAAGATGTGTCCTGTAAAATTATGACTCAATCAATGTTTAAAACCTCTAATCATGGATTAACAATTCGAACTTAACTATGAAATCTAACAAATAACGGAATCTAAGAGTCACAAATTACCAACATCACTTATCTTGTAATTCTAAATCAAAGATGGCTGTCAAAATCACTTCGAAATCACAAGAAATTTCAGAAAAATTTAAAAATTTTCACAAATTTTGCTCAAGACTAAGAAAAACACTGATTAGGTTACCTAATCTCCCACCCCCAACCTAAAATATACATTGTCCTCAATGTAAAAGATATAAGCATGCCATGCACATGGGACAACGAAAGTAAAAGTGAAGTGATGGGAAGATAGTACCTGGATGATGAATCGTGAGAGACTTTCCACGAGATTGCAGCATGGAATCCAATCAGTATGAGAGAGAAAGCAACACAAAACTAAAAATAAAATCCTACCTATACCACTTTCGTAGGTGCTCTCGATTACATTTAGCATATGCAATAAGCCTTTAAACCCCTAGGTTGCCCCTAGTGGATGAGTTGTAGTCTCGTGAGGGTTAGCAGTAATGTTACCCACAAACATTGAATTAACTAACTAGGAGAATGAAATGAATTGAAAAGATGGGTTGCCTCCCAGGAGAGCTAAGTTTAACGTCTTCAGCCAGACCAAAGCAACTACCCTAGTCCTATGCAAACAGGAAACCTACCTATACCTCCATCAGACTAGGAGATCATTCTTGGTAAACAGGATCAGTCAGAGGCATAGACATGTCCTCTTAATCAAATTTCTCGACAAATGGCTTTAAGCGATGTCCATTTACTTTAAACTCCTTGCCATTGTCGGGGTCTCTTACCTCGATGGCCCCATGAGGGTATGTAGTGATAACAGTAAAAGGGCCGGTCCAACGAGATCGAAGCTTACCTGGAAAGAGATATAATTGAGAGTTATACAAGAGGACTTTCTGGCCTGGCGTGAATGATTTTCGTAGAATATGTTTGTAATGCCCGAATCTTCAGGACCCGAGTACACGACCCGTTTCCCAAAAACCCGAGTGTTAACTTTAAAGGATGGTCAAATTTATATATATATATATATATATATATTTTCTTTCGTCTATCAAAGTAAGCAGATAAGCGTAGAATGGACAAGTAAGCATAAAGGAAAGTTCCATTATCATTTAGATCATACAAAAGAGTGCCCATAATGACTTATACAGACCAACGTCTCGAATATAACAAATACAAGAATCCACATGATCTAGTACAAGAAAAATAACATAAGAATGTAAACATAAGCCGCAAGACTGCGCAGCTCCTCGAGGTAGATGTAGTCATGCAACCTTGGCACATGTACCCGGCTCCTCATCAGCTGAACCTGAAAGTCACTTAAGACATTTGTGCTACCTGTACGGTTATATATTTGATGGATGAGTGGCCAACTCAGTGTGAACTCCCCTCAAGATTACACACTGCCACATTAGGCAAGCATAGTTATGAAATAAAGCATACAAAATAGTACATGATGCAGATCTTATTATATGTATAGATGTATGGAATGCGTTCACGCCCCAGGGATGCTCATCCGTGCGGACAGGGCCGCCACCCATGCAATGCGTTCACGCCCCGGGAGTACTCATCCGTGCGGACAAGGCCGCCGCCCATGCAATCATCGAACCTGGGAAACATCATCCAGTCGGAACAATACGTACATCACGTACGATAGCAATAGATGCTGGTTTGTGCGATGTATGTATGATTAGCCAATCCGTTATTAATCCAATTACAACCAGCCATTTTAAATAAGCTCAAAGGTCACTACGGGGAGCACATGGCCCAGCGTAGGTCGACAGCTCGGGCATAGGTCCCATACCACCATCCCCGGCTCATGAGGCTACCACCTTAGGATGTTTAACGGAACCTCGCCGACTAGTGGCGAATCATATTATAATATATGGGGCTTACCATCGCATGGTTGCACGGTATAAAACATTGGACCTATATAGGAAAAATATTAAATAAAACCACGTAGGGCGAGTATCAAAATATGCCACATAGGGCGAATCCTTAAAAACTATTGGGCACAACAACCCTGGATGGTAGGCCCACATCAATGATCCATCTAGACCACTGCTCAATAACCACTAAGTCGAAGGTCCATTACGATCACAACTAGTCACGTTACATCCCAAGTATGGGTGTACATTCATATGTGGGAATTTCTCACTAATGTACCAGTTTAAGTTCCACAAGCAATCCACAAATAATCCACAAGCATGAACAATTATACAGGATAATCGTAAAGCATGTAAGACAGCAATTCAATTTTTACCAGCTAACACATGTGATTATAAAGGGAGATAGCAATTACGAATTTAAATAAAAACTATAACTTAAGCTAATGAGAAGATGGAAAGCTCAAGGGGAAGAATCATCACCTTATACTTGAATCGCTAACCGACGTTGCTAGAAAGCACGAGCACCCTCAAAGTTGAGTCCTACCATAAATGGCGAAGTTGTACATGAGATCATTATTCTACCAAGTGTCTATGGTCAAGATTTACACGACCTATGATTTGGATTACTTTTAGGGTTTTGACATAAGATTAGGGTTTTGACCTAAGGTTTAGGCTAGATTTTTAGGTTTTGGTTATGGGATTTGAACCCCATTTTGTGTGGCCATTTATGACACTATCAATGGAAGAATTTAAATAGGTAAAATTAATCAAGTGAATTGATTATTAATTTTATGAATATTAACAATGGCTACTATTATATTAAATTTATCTAATACAACCCACGATGGATAATAATATTAATAATTCCAAAACAATTATTAATATTAATAATGTACTTAACATTTAGCCCATGCAATACTAATAGTTATTTTGATGAAAATAAATTGTATGTTCTAACATTAATAATAATATTTTAAAAATGACAAGGCAAAGTATTAATATTTTAATAATGTATTAACTAACATCCGTATGGGAAAATTTACTAATAATTAATCATATTTAAATTTAAATAAACCTAAAACTGCTAATAACAATTAACATGAAAAATCAATCTGAGAAGAGTGGGGACTCACATAGGATGGGGCTCAACTCGACCCCAATAAGGCCTGAGCGCGGCCCAACCATGACCTGGCCCAGCTGGACTCAGTCCCTACCGAGTTGACTCGGTTCCAGCTGAGTTGACTCAGTCTTCTCTCTCATTTTCCCTTCTCCTCTCTCTTCTTCTCTCCTTCCTTCCTCTACTCTTTCTGTTCCCTTTCTTCCCTTCTATATTTCCCAAAAATCCCAGCCATTACACAGGCCTGAACCGGGCCGAGTCGGGTCGATGCACACAGCAACTCTCTCTCTCTCTCTAATTTTCTTCTCTTTGCTTTTCTTTTCTCTTCCTTATGGCCAGAAAACGTCTGGATTGACTAGACCCATCCCTGGCTGGGACCGGACTCGGGTCAGTGAGTTCAGGAAGTCGGGCCGGCTCAGTTCGAGCAGGTCATGGTGCGGTGCAGCAACCGCACCACCCCATTTCCTTTCCTTTCTTCTTCTTTCTTCTTTATATCTTCCCATCCTTCCTTTCTTTTCTCTCATTTCTGATTTAGCTGGAAAGCTCCAGCAACACCTCCAGGTGATCGGCCCCAAGCTCAACAGTGAGTCGAGCCGAGTGGTGCAACGACCGCACCTTGAACCGACACTCCTACTTTCTTCCCACCTCTTCTTTCTCTCTCCTCTCTTTTCTTTCTTTTCTCTTTTCTTCCTGGCCTTCCGTGAGATTTGGAGTGGACAAAACCCATGCGAAAACAGGGTTGCTGGCCTGGACCGGACCAAACCCAGTTTGGATTCAAACGAAGGAGATGATCCGCCATTAATGGTGGATTCGAAAACACCACCAAATCCTTCAATCTACTTCCTTCAGATGGTCCGTATGGACCCTACGAAACTTGTGGATAAGCTTTCATGAAGCTTGAAGGGGTTTAAGTTGGTGGGTTCGCATGAAGAAGCTCTCGGCCGATTTTTCGAGTGCAGCTGCAGAGATAGAGAGGAGCCCTAATGAAATCCAGTTCCAAGCTCTCATATAGGGTTTTTCCAATGAATCCTAGACCGTAGGATTGATAACAAAAGGTCCGGATTTGTTCTACTAGAAACCGACTCCAAATACAGCTGGTAAGAGAGAAATCTACCCGTTGTTTTGCTCAGCCATGAGTGAAAACCCTAAGGAATTTGGACGGCCAATATCTCTCCATTTTGAACGATGGGGATGCAAGGGATAGGACATTCACACGGATCGCTCTCCTGGCAAACCGAAACAGAGATGGCAGATTTCTGTTTTTAGATATAGTGTGTTTGTAAGGTCATTTTGCAGTAAGGTTTGAGTGTTCATACGTATCGGGAAACTTGGTATAGAAGTCAGGTTATGGTCAGCCTCCCTCCCTGAAGCTGATGGACAGTTCAGATCACATTTTTGGATGATGGAAGTGGGCCCCTGATCGAAAACACGGACTTCGTCCGTTCACTGTCTAAACGAGAGAGAGAGAGAGGAATCCTTCCTCTTTCAGCAAAACGCGGGTCAGCCGTGTCTGACCGAGCACCCTGGCTCAGTGCACTGCGAGTGCACGCCCTAGTGTGCACACACCCATTGAGTGGCGTCAACTAGGATGTTTTTGAGAAATCCACTCCATCCATGATTCTCTGTGGGCTCATTTGGGTCACCTGACCGGAGATGAAGAAATTCCAAAGCTTGGGTGGGCCATACTCCCAATTTTACTTATTTCTAGCTCTAATTGTAGATTTCGGTTAGTTTAATGGTTAGATCACCTCAAAATTAAACGTCAATGGTTAAAAGAATTCTAATAATCCTAAGGTGTGTTCGGACGTATTATAGAGGTCGATTTGTAACTCAGGTGGGCCAACCTTTAATCGACATGTGCCTGTATTCACGTTTAACCAGGGAGTGTGCATTAATTTCACAACTTTCATGAACGGTTGGAGAAAATTTAGGTGGGGCCCGCTTGTGATGACTTATGGGGATCCATTCCATTCACCGTCTTTGGCACGCCGTGCTAACCCATGGTCCCAAATTTGAAGTAGATCCGAGCTTCAGGTGGGCAGCACGATCCCGCCGTGTAGTGAGAATTCACACGGTTAGAACTATAATGGTAACTCACGTTGACATGCATGTAGTGTTACCATATTTACAATTTTACCCATTTTCTTTTTAAAACTTCTGCCGTCTGTAACTCATAAGTCTACCGTCTAAATGTGATGAAATTTGACAGGTGATCTTTATTTTTCACGCTCTTTCCGTCGCCCAAATTTGAGCTATGATCTCTCAAGGATGACTAAGATACCACTTCAATGGGCTATACTACTCTGGGGTTTCAATGTCATGTTTATATATGTCTATTTGTAGTATTATCCGGTAGTTTGGACCTGTGTTCTAAGATCTTCAAAATGACCGATTCATCCTGATATTCGGGTGGCTCATTTGGCAGATCCAAACATGATGGATGGTCAGATGAGCTTCTAAAAATAAGAGGACTTGATGATTAGAACTTTATCCTTGAATGTAGGTGAATGTATTTAGTAAATGGATGGACATAATGTAGATTTTTGGAGTGATTAGGGGTAGGGCTTATATAACGTTAGATTCGAGCAACTTTCTTTACTCATGAAGGTTTGTTAGATTCTAATTCTAATAGTGGGCTAAGCATATTCATATGGCGTGAACAAGATGGACGGATCAGAATCTTGATCTGATAAGTGTACGAACGGATGTAGAGGTCAAGTAGCTGATTTACTATGATCTAAGAGCTGAAATTTGAGGTGTGCGGTTAATTTGTGATAATTAAGCATAATATAAAATTTCATATGAGACGGACCATGGGAATCATGTGATCTAGTGTTCACGGGTCTAAGTTAGTAGCAATTTCGTAATTACTGTCGATCTATGAGTTTTGGGAAATCTAATGACTCCATACGGTTATAGACATGTTTCTAGGCAATTCTTACAAAAGAACGTATATCTAAATCATTATGGATAAGTAATTATTCATCACGTCATCTAAGGAAAATTACTTATGTTAAATCACGTGATGGATGAGCTTGTCTTGAAATTCAACGGTCAGATGGCTTGATTTATGAATGAAGATCACCCTCAACGGTTAAGCTAGTGTCAGGGAAAGGATGTAAGGCTAGAATAGTTGGATTGGTATCGTACACATGTATGTGTCACGTTGAATCTTATGGTAACGCTCGAGGACTTTTGATGCCCGAGCATCGAAAAGTATGGGGCGTTACAATGTTGGTCATGAAATGCCTTCATCCTGTCCTTGTAAATTCTCGAGTTCTCATACGCGTCGTTCCGGATTTCTTCGAGTTCATTCAACTGAAGTTTGCGTAGCGAGCCAGCGCTGTCCAGATTGAAATTCAAACTTTTGATCGCCCAGTAGGCTCTATGTTCCAACTCCACAGGCAAGTGGCAAGCTTTCCCATAGACAAGTCTAAAGGGAGATATTACAATAGAATTTTTAAATGCAGTACGGTACGCCCATAAGGCATCGGTCAATCGAGTTGACCAATCCTTACGGTCAGGGTTAACCGTTTTCTCCAAATGTGTTTGATCTCCCTATTGGAAATCTCAACTTGCCCACTTGTCTGTGGGTGGTATGGGGTGCTCACCTTATGAGAGATACCGTATTTCTTCATTAAACTCTCAAATGGTCTATTACAAAAGTGTGAGCCCCCATCACTAATGATAGCTCGAGACGTTCCAAATCGAGAAAGGATGTTCTCTTTTAGGAATTTAATGACCGTACGATGCTCATTATTCTGACACGGAATAGCTTCGACCCATTTAGTGACATAGTCTACAGCGAGCAAAATATATAGATTTCCAAAAGATTGGGGGAATGGTCCCATGAAATCGATGCCCCAACAATCAAATGCCTCGATGATAAGGATGGGATTCAAGGGCATCATATTTCGACGGGACAATGCTCCCAATTTCTGACAACGCTCACAAACTTTGCAAAACTCATGAGTGTCCCTGAACATAGTAGGCCAATAGAAGCCATACTGTAGAATCTTGGCCGTGGTCTTTTTTGCAAAAAAGTGACCACCACAGGCCTGTGAGTGACAGAAGGAGATGACACTCTGATGCTCATCGTCTAGCACACATCTCCTCAAGATTTGGTCTAGGCAATATTTAAACAAGTATGGATCATCCCAGAAGAAGTTGTGCACCTCGGTGAAAAATTTCTTCTTATCTTGTGCAGTCCAATGTGTCGGTATGGAACCTGTGGTAAGATAATTAGCGATATCAGCGAACCAAGGTGAATGAGAGACTCTGAACAATTGTTCATCAGGGAACATGTCATTGATGTGTGTCGTCTCAAGGGAATCAGAGGGATTAAGGCGAGAAAGATGGTCAGCCACTACGTTTTCTACTCCCTTCTTATCTTTTATTTCTAGGTCAAATTCCTGGAGTAGGAGGATTCATCATATAAGGCGAGGCTTAGCATCATTCTTAGACAGAAGATACTTAAGCGCTGCGTAATCAGTGTAAATAATGATCTTAGATCCAATCAAGTAGGACCTAAATTTGTCCAAGGCGAACACTACGGCTAAGAGTTCCTTTTCCATAGTCGAGTAGTTTACTTGGGCAGGATTTAGAGTCTTACTTGCGTAATAAATAACGTAGGGTTTCTTATCTTTTCTCTAGCCTAAAACCGCCCCAAGAGCATAATCAGACACATCGCACATAAGTTCAAAAGGAATGCTCCAGTCAGGTGGCTGTATGATGGGTGCGCTAGTCAATATGCCCTTAAGCTTAGTGAAAGCTTCTTGATATGGTTCAATCCACTCGTATGGTGCATCCTTTTGAAGTAGATTACATAGAGGACGAGGGATGAGACTAAAGTCCTTTATGAATCTTCTGTAAAACCCGGCGTGCCTAAGAAGGATCACACGTCCCTTATGTTCTTGGGTGGAGGTAGGTTAGAGATAAGATCGATCTTTGCCTTATCCACCTCGATTCCCTTGGATGAAATAATGTGTCCAAGGACAATTTCCTTATGAACCATAAAATGACACTTCTCCCAATTAAGTACCAAGTTCTTTTCTTCACATCTTTTCAGCACACATTTAAGACTTTCCAAGCACTCGCTGAAAGATGGACCGAAGACAGAGAAATCATCCATGAAGACCTCTAAATATTGCCCCAACATGTCAGAAAAAATACTCATCATACATCACTGAAAGGTGGCAGGGGCATTACATAGTCCGAATGACATCCTTCAGTAAGCAAAGGTGTTGTAGGGACATGTAAACGTAGTCTTTTCTTGATCTTCAGGGGTGATCTCTATCTGGTTGTAGCCCGAATACCCGTCAAGGAAACAGTAATAAGAATGACCAGCTAACCTTTCCAAGATCAGATCAATGAAAGGTAAAGGAAAGTGGTCTTTCCTCGTGACGGTATTTAATTTCCTGTAGTCAATGCACATCCTCCAACCAGTAGTGACTCTAGTCGGTACGAGTTCATTATTGGTATTGGCTACGATGGTGATCCCGGACTTCTTAGGAACCACTTGAGTTGTACTCACCCATTGACTAACAGATATAGGGTATATGATACCCACATCCAATAGTTTAAGAACCTCGGCCTTAACCACTTCCTTCATGTTTGGATTTAGTCTACATTGTGGTTGCTGAGCGGTCTTCGCATTATCCTCAAGATATATGCGGTGAGTACAAATTGAGGGGTCGATTCCCTTGAGGTCCGCGATTGTCCATCCAAGGGCTCCCTTATGTTCTAGGAGAGTAGATAGGAGCATACTCTCTTGTTCTTTCTCAAGGTGGGCAGAAATCACCACCGGTTATGTCTCATCTTGACCTAAATATGCATATTTCAAATCAGAGGACAAAGGTTTTAGGTCAAGCTTCGGTGGCTTGAGGTTAGACGGTAGAGGCGTTTCATCAGGTTGGGGCAAATCTTCAAATTGTGGCCTCCACCGGTTAACTTCAAGTACCGGCGTAACATCAAGCATGGCACTCGTCTCCCTAATTATGTCATCATCAAACTCATGGGAGTGGGCCAGACATGTCTCTAGAGGATCAGAGGATAAGGTAAGGGGTGTCCTATCATCCATGAAAGTATCGATCATGTTAATATCGTGGATATCGTCATCTTCCTCTAACCGTCTGGCCGTGTTAAAAAAGATATTCATTTCTAATGTCATATTCTCGAAAGACATACTCATGACACCATTCCTGCAATTGATAATTGCGTTTGAAGTGGCAAGGAAAGGGCGACCAAGAATGATGGGAATCTGAGTGCTCGTATTACTGATGGGTTCGGTATCTAGGATGATGAAATCAACTGGGTAGTAAAATCGATCAATCTGGACCAACACATCCTCAATTATCCCTCTTGGTATACGAACAGAGCGATCAGCAAGTTGTAGTGTGGTTAAGGTGGGTTTTAATTCACCTAAACCCAACTGTTTGTATACCGAGTAGGGGATAAGATTAACGCTTACTCCTAAGTCAAGAAGTGCATGCTCAATTCGATAGTCCCTGATTACACATGATATGGTTGGGCTACCGGGATCTTTGAATTTTTGCAGCACATTTTGCTTTGGGATGACACTCACTTTCTCAGTCAGAAAGATTTTCATTGAATATTTTGCCATCTTTTAGTCGTACATAAGTCTTTCAAGAATTTGGCATATGAAGGTATTTATTTCACGGCATCAAGTAGAGGAATATTGACCTTCACTTGTTTCAACACCTCTAGAATATCCTGAGAGTTAGAGAGAGGTTTTGGTGCAACCAACCGTTGGGGAAATGGAGCAACCGGCTTCCCTTGAGGTTCCGGTTTTAACTCTGGTGGGGCATGGCTAGATCCATCTTCTTTATCCACTTCCGGGTCCTTAGGCTTTTCAGCTCTAACCAGAATGGTTTTGTCAATGATCTTCCCACTCCTAAGAGTGGTGATGGATTTAGCTTGCTCCATTTGATTTGAAGAGCTTGGGTCTCTAACTTCATATTGCAGTTTAGGATTGGGAAGAGGTTGAGCTGGGAAGCTCCCCTTATTCCCAATCGTATTTTCAGCCTTAAGTCCTTGTATTACTTTTGTAAGGTCTTAGAAGGCCTATAGCATACCCTGATTGAAAAGCTCTTACTTTTGAAAATGTTTCAGAACCGAATCCTCTTGAGGTTTCTCTTGAGTTGGATTTTGATTTAGGAAACTTTGAGGTGTAGCGGTTTTTCCATTCCTCCAACTGAAGTTTAGATGATTTCTCCAACCAGGATTGTATGTGTTAGAGGTGGGCCCACTGAAAGGTCTTTGGTAATTGCTTACAGCATTGGATTGCTCATTCAATACCTCTTGAAAGGCAGAGATAGTTGGACAGTTTTCAGTAGTATGAATGTTGCAACCACAGATGCTACAAACAATTTCCTTGGCCTTATCCTTCTTAAATTCCATGGCCTCGAGTTTCCTAGTGAGATTAGCTACCTTAGCATTAATATCATCGTCTTCTCTCAGGAGATACATTTCACCCTTTTCCTTGGACTGAGTCGGCCTAGACGTAGTACTAGGTCTAGGGGAGATGTCCCATGATTGTGTGTTCTCAGCAAGTTTATCAAAGTAATCCCACACTTCATCGACTCCTTTATTCATAAACTCCCCATTACACATCGTCTCAACTAATTGGCGCATGGAAGATGTCAGTCTATCATAGAAAAAGTTCGTGATGCGCCACGTTTCAAAACCATGTTGTGGGCATGAACTGACAAGATCTTTAAACCGCTCCCAACATTGGAACAATGTTTCATCTTCCCTCTGGGCGAAGTTCATGATCGACTTTCTCAGGGTGTTCGTCTTATGGTATGGGAAAAACTTCTTAATGAACTCCCTTGTCATGTCATTCCATCTGCCAATTGATCGAGGACGTAGTGAATGTAACCACGTCTTGGCTTTCTCTTTCAAAGAAAAGGGAAAGAATTTCAACCTGACCGTGTCATCAGACACCTTAGGAAAGTATAAGGTAGCTATAATCTCGTCAAATTCTTTTAAATGTAAGTAAGGATTCTCTGACTCAAGCCCATGAAATTTAGGGAGGAGTTGGATCACCCCTGGCTTGATATCCATGTGTCTTGCATTCTCAGGAAAAACCATGCATGAGGGCGTACTCACCCCCGCCAGTTGTAAGTAATCTCGTAAGGTACGAGGTGGGGGTGCTTGATGCACCTCATTCTCATCCTGGAAATCTTCTACCCTAGGTTGGGGTAGAAGAGGTTGATTTACAGCCATATCCTCAATTAACTCATGGGATTTCGAACGATGTCTAGTCCTACGATGGACAGTTAACCCCTCAACTAATCCTCCTTCAGTCAAGAGACGTCGAGTATTGTTACGAGCCCACTTGGGCATGAAATACTCACAGCCCTCAATCAAATTCTAAACCTAATCCTAAGAAGGGAAATAAAAATCTAAAAAGAAGGAGAGGGTTGGAAGGAAGTTACCAAATTGGAGTCCCTAAATAAAAACCTGAAAAATAAAACAAAACAAGTTAGTTTCTAAAAATAATATCCTAAGAAAAAGAAAGATAGAAAAAAGAAACAAGGAAGAATTCCTAAATTAGAAAGTAGAAAATTTCTAAAGTAAATTAGGAAAGTCCTAAACTAGGAAGTAAGTGAGTAATGAAAGAAATTTAAAAAAATAGAAAGTAGAAGTTTAGAAAGAGCTTACCGAATTAGAAATTTCTAATAAGCCTACAAAACAGGAAAGTTAGTTTCTAAACAGAAAGTCTTTAAATAGAAAATTTCCAAAAATAAAATAGGAAACAAAATTAGATTCTAAAAGAGTTAGAATTAGAAAATTACTAAAAAGGAATCCTAATCTAGAAATAGCAAGGAAGAAATTAAGAAAGAAATTACCAATTTAGAAACCTATCTCAGAATCCTACAAAATAAGAAAGTTGGGTTAGTTTCTCAAAAGAGAAAACTATCTAAAAATAGAAAGTTACTTGAAAGAAAATTTCTAAAAATTAAAGGAAAACCTGGAATCAGAAAATTCTAAAAATAAACCCTGAAAATCAGAAAAGTCCTAATCTTAAACTAATCCTAAAACCAGTTAACTTCAGGAAACATAGCCGTCAATCCTCGGTAACGGCGCCAAAAACTTGTTCACTCCCCAAGTATAGGGTTTGTAGTAATAAACTTGGTAAGACCGAGGTCGAATCCACAGGGACTGAAACTTGTACGTAATCTGAAAGTAACCAAAACTATGATTAGGATAAGATGAAACCTAAATTGAATGATTTTTGATGAATAATGGTGAAATATTAATCTAAACTTAAAGAATTAAGAGAGAGGGAAACTAGGGATTCAGAGGATCCACTTGTAGAGATCAGGAAGATCTACGATCGATTCATGAACGCAATTGGACTTAGAGTCCCATCTTCGTCCAATTGGAAGATATAAACTGGAAATCAAATCTGAACTTTATTTAATCAAGTTTTCAAGAGATCAGATAGGTGTGAATTAGATCAGGTTTCATCACAAAATCATGACCATGAGACAAGACAGACAACGAAATTAACCCAGTCACAATCAATCTGTATGATGTATAAACGTCAGGAAGCGTTCCGTCATCCAACCATGCCTAGGAGACGATGATAAACAACAGGGTTTCCTAACCGCATAATCAAAACAATAAAGGAGAAAAACTCAAGTCATTGCAGATCTAATGTAATATTAGTCACATTAAACCATTAAAAAACTAGAATCATTCTAACAATCAAACCAATCAAACGAGTTCATCATTCATAATCCAAACCGTAGAATCCCATCACACTACAAGCTTCACCTCTTAGCCCTAGCTAAGAGGTTTAGCCAGACATGATTTGGCTCAATCTCTTAAATAATAATAAAGAAAGTAAAAACAATAAATAAATTAAACTATAGAAACAAACTCTCTGGCTCTCTGCGTTCTCTGACTTCAAGCGCTGCCTCCCCCAAAGATGCTCCCTCTCACGTTCTCTCTCTCTCTCTCTCTCTCTCTCTCTCTCTCTCTCTCTCTCTCCCTTTTATAGGCTGCTGGAGTCCTCGCTAGGTTTTCGTAACCTCTGTTTACGCAGGACATCTTACGCAGCAGGGCGAGCTTCTCTATTTACGCAGGAGAACGTGTGCCTCTTGTGTTGAAGTGTTGGTGGGCCCACTTCGGTTGACTTTTGTGAAATCCACTCCATCTATTGTCTGGCCCTCAAAATTTTGACCAGAGAAGAGTGGTTTTGATTGCCTGTTGGCGCGACCCATATACGAAATTCTGCTGAAATCGGTGCATGGCTGTCCATTTGTGACCGTTGAACCCAGCACGTGTGTGAACATGAATGCACAGGGTCAACATGGTTTTGACCAGCTCGCAGCCCTCTGCATGATGGACGGTTCAGATTGATCTCTTGGGCCATGATGATGGCCCCCTCAGATCATCCGCAGCCTCTGTTTCGCAAACGGAAACAGAGGGTGCGATTAGCTGTGATGGTCGGTGGGCCCCACCTTGATGTTTAATGAGAATCCATTCCGTCCACTGGAGTCCCCACTGAAAACCATCCAGGAATACCCACTTCTGTTTAATTTCAATGTGGTCCACTGAACTTCGCTTGCTGCCGTCCTTCCTCTGTTTAACAGCTAGGATCTTGTACTAGACTGCATGGTGGCAAAGAGACGCCTAGGTTAGGGTAATACCCACCTCCTGAGACATTTGAACGGTTCAGATCATCGATTCGGAAGCTGAATGGGCCCCACTACTCAAAACCGGCGGACGTCAGTCCGTCCGCTGGTGTGATTGCACAGAGGAGAGAGAGAGTTCAGGTGTGAGTCGGTCAGCGCACGCTGATCGACTAAATAACATGAGGTGCACGTCCAGTGCATGTACGTAGTGCACACACGATGTGAAGTGGGTCCCATCTTGATGTATATGACGAATCCGCTCCGTCCATTCCTTTCCTCATCTCATTCAACACGTTGAGACCAAGATTGACGCATATCCAGATATCAGGTGGGGCCCGCGTTAGGATTTATGGGTTGATCTGTCCGTTAGGCTAATTCTAGAGGGATCTAATAGCTGAAAATTGATGTGTACAATTCATTTATGGTCTTCAGGACATGTATGAAGTCTGGAGCTGAATGGATGGTGGAAACCCTATGATCTTGCATTCTGGACATCTTTTAGGCCACTTGAGCTTAAAAAAATAACAGTTTCTCGATTTTCCCGAATCTCTGGCGTGTAACTCCATCAATCTTGCTCTCCTGGGGTCCGTCCCTTGCCTTGGTGACTTCAGAGCGTTAAATTCATGCTTTTAGCACTCTTTTTCAGTCCAAGCTCCTAAACTCACCCTGCAGCACAAACACAATTTAAATAGGCCTTTAAACATTTTCATGGTCATAAATTCGAGTAATAATTGGGGTCTGATATGTAATATTTGACCCTCAACACAGATCCCATAAATGTGAGTGCTTGTTAACTAACTTGGACATTGATGTTTATAGCACCAGGTCACACACATCAATGCTGGTACGCATGGGACACCCAAGCCATGTATCAGGTGGAACCAACAGTGTATTTCATTTTAGGCTAGTTAATTGTCATGTAGAACAGTTTCTAAAAAAAATAAAATAAAATTGGATGGTTTAGAACAGTTTCAAGTTGAAAATTGTTTTCGTCCATCTGTTGTTTTCATATCATACCTGCAGTGAAGAGAAATGGGTTGGATTTTATAAACGGGTTGTGTACTTTTATAAATGGGTTGGATTTTGTTAAATAAAATGAAATTGCTGATTTTATTAATGTGTTGTAGGTAAAGATATTGGCCGGAGCTGTGTTTGGTTCAAAATAATGTGATATTGGCTGCTATTCATGGTGGTCCGCACTTGGTGAACACCAATAATGTGATATTGGCCGGAGCGGTGTTTGGTTCAAAAATGAGCCCTTCGCTGATGATATTCCACAATTTGAGGTCCCTATTGCTGTGATCCATCCTGTTCCAAGTCCAGTAAGAAATGAAAGTATTTTTATTTCTCTTGATGTGGGCTCATCTATTCTGCATTTTTCAGCTAAGACACATCATTCATTCTCCTTCTTACAATTAGGATACAAAGATACTCCAAATAGTTAACATATTTGCATCGTATATCATCCTATACTTCAATTTCAAGTGTAAATATGAAACTCATGGCATATCAATGTTACAAGTGGTACAATAGACCAGTCGGGGCTGTGTGTGAGGTTCCAAAGGGAGCCACAAGGGTTGTTTAATGACTAATGGTATGCATTTCACTGGTTGGCAGTTTCTTTCCAGCTGGCAACCAATCACGTCTAGAAAGCACTTAAATTTTTAATTGATTGTTTTGTTTGCTTCTCCAACTGGAAATTGGCACTGTTTATGGTCA
This sequence comes from Magnolia changhungtana, assembly GCA_030180095.1. Classification (NCBI taxonomy): domain Eukaryota; kingdom Viridiplantae; phylum Streptophyta; class Magnoliopsida; order Magnoliales; family Magnoliaceae; genus Magnolia; species Magnolia changhungtana. The sequence goes on from JASAUF010000636.1 coordinate 1,930,888, forward strand.
TCAATCATTATATAGCCCATGTTGCATGAGAATGCCATTAACACTTAAAGAAAGAAGGCAAATGGAATGCTTCAGTTTTGTTTGCTTCCCCAACTTTCAAAAAATGTTTGTGAATGAAGAGGCTCTAATCTTGAATGAAGGCAAATGCTCGGCTATGAAAAAATGTCACATAGTTTATGTGCAACTAATACTTACAGAGTTCTCATCTGGGACCTTTCCAATATATGATTAGGTTTTATTTTTTAATTTCTCAATGATATTGTCTTAAAAGTTGAACTGAATGATGTGCAATTTCAGTTTTAATAATTCATTGCTTTGAAGCATTTATGGACATTTTTGTTATGTGTATACATGATTTGCGCATGATATTATTTTCTTTTTATATATATATAAATTTTATCTCCAATGAATGTTGATGCCCACCTAGGATCTCTTACAAGTATGCCATGTCGGCCCATTGATGCTGTGAAGGAAACACTGTTCACATGTAGTTTCTTGAAATTTCGTGTTATACCGATAATGGTAGAGTGAGGGTTTCAACAACAAATCTTGACTCTGATTTTTCTAGACATGTACTTGTGAGTTTGATTTATCTGGCATTTAAAGTAGCTGCTAATTATTTTAATATCTAGAATTTTGTTTGTCAGGAGCGCCACAACTACAATATAGTTGTTTATTTATTTATTTATTATTTTAAGATGTTTAACTGGGAGGTCATGAGATTGATTTCCCATGTGGTGTGGGTGTGAGTGTGAGTTTGTGTTTTAAAAAAAAAAAATCATCCTTCATTCCAATTGGATTATTTTTAATACATTTTGCTGGAGATGGACAAATATCTTTCATGTTAAAATCATCCTTGCAAGTTGTTGGCTTCGACTCGGGTTCTCTTCTAGAAAGATGAGTGCAAAATAAGCTTTATTGACTCCTTTGCCTATGGACTTTTGTCAGTGGACACGATTTCATGCCCATGTATAAATATGTTGGAATATATCTACATGCTACATGGAAGGAAGAACCTTTATCTACATATATCTAATCTCTTCTAAAATCTACCTCTCATTTGTAGGGATATGAAGATATCAAGTGAAGAGTGATGCCAGAGCTTGTGCTGAGGCTACAATGCTAGAGCTGCAAATATTTATCCCAACGTCCAATTAAGGTTGGTTTCTCAATTTTTTTGTTTTTGTTTCATGCAAGCATTCGGCATTCCATGCTAGGTGTCACTTTAGGTGGTCCCCACATTGTAAGGATTTTATTAGACTTTTGGCATGCAACTGGATGATTAATAGCATGACTTAGTTGTAACTTGGAACCAAATCTTATGGTAGATGTAAATCTGACTGTATATGCACCTTTAGCCTACTTTGAACCATCTTGATAGTTTGGGAAGAAGTGAGCATCACACACATGTCGAAGCAAATGAACACAGAGAACTTTAAATTAAGAGTAATGCGACATTCAAAACTATTCTTGCTGAATTTTCTTTATACTATGCAGAAAATGAAGAAATGATCACTCTTTAGATTTGGATGTTGAAATGCTTCATATTTCAATTGATACAAACATCAATTTCTTTAGGATTAGACCTGTCTCCATCTTCCTCCAATGGTTCAACTGTTTTATGAAACTTAGTTAATAGAGCAGGATTAGAAGGCAGCATTCACAATAGTTGTCATTGTGGTTACAGTTATTCATTATGTGACAGGTTTTCAGGTGAGATGAACGAGTTTCAAAATAAAATAGTCTGCAGTTTTGAGAAGCGATTCCCAGGATGTATGTGTTTTAAGGGTCATTTGCACCTTAGAAGTATATAATGGAAGGTAAGGAAAACCCTCGAGTTCCCTTCTTTAAATTATAAAAAGATATTTGTGCTGAATCTCATGCATTGGCAATATTAGGCATGCTCATGAGCAGAACATGTATAATTCTGTAAAATTGATGGAGCAGAACCGGATGTGTGTCAGAGCTATCCGGATGTTGAGCAGGGGTCCCTGGAAAGTGGGAACTACTGTTATGACCATAATAAAGCTGTCCATTTTCTATGGACATCATCGGAGTGGCCTGACCATTTAGACAGGTCGTGTTTGTGTATTTGCTCAAAATTAATGGAGTAGACCTGGATGTACGTCGGAGCTATCCGGATGAGCGAGGGTCCCTGGAAGGTGGGAACCGCTGTTATGACCATGATAAAGCTGTACATTTCCTATGGACAGCATTAGAGGGGCCTGACCATTTGAAAAGGCCGTGTTTATGTATTTGTTCAAAATTAATGGAGCAGACCCGGATGTGCGTCGGAGCTAATCCGGATGAACGGGGGTCCATGGAAGGTGGGAACCGCTGTTATAACCATGATGAAGTTGTCTATTTCCTATGGACAGCATTGGAGTAGCCTAGCCATTTGGACAGACCGTGTTTATATTTGTATTTGCAAGTACCAAACCCTTAACCTAAACCACACCCTAAACTTATAACCTAAACCTATTCTCAATTCCCTAAAGCGATAACCTATAACCTATAACCTAAACCTAACCCTAAACCAAAACCTATAACCTAAACAAACATAAACCTAAACCTAAACCTATAACCTATATTTATAACCTTAACCTAAACTATAACCTTAACCTATAACCTATACTTATAACCTTAACCTAAATCTATTCTTAAATCCCAAAACTTATACTTATAACCTAAACCTAGACCTTAACCTAAACCTAAACCTATACTTATAACCTATAACCTAAACCTTAACCTATAACCCAAACCTTAACTTATAACTTATAACCTATAACCTAAACCTATACTTAACCTTAACCTATAACCCAAACCTAAACCTATAATCTATAACCTAAAACCTAAACCCAAACCTAAACTTAAACCTATAACTTAATTATAACCTAAAACCTAAACCCAAACCTAAACCCAATCTCGAACCCAAACCCGATTTCCTAAACCTAAACCTTAACCTATAACCTATACTTATAACCTTAACCTAAACTTATTCTCAAATCCCAAAACCTAAACCTATAACCTAAACCTAGACCTTAACCTAAACATAAACTTATACTTATAACCTATAACCTAAACCTAACCTAAACCTATAACCTATACTTATAACCTTAACCTAAAACCTAACCTAAACCTTAACCTATAACCCAAACCTAAACCTATAACCTATAACCTAAAACTTAAACCCAAACCCGAACCCGACTTTCTAAACCTAAACCTTAACCTATAACCTATACTTATAACCTTAACCTAAACCTATTCTCAAATCGTAAAACCTATACCTATAACCTAAACTTGGACCAAAACCTAAACATAAACCTATACTTATAACCTAAACCTAAACCTTAACCTTAACTTAAACCTATTCTCAAATCCCAAAACCTATACCTATAACCTATAACCTAAACCTTAACCTATAACCTTAACCTAAACCTATAACCTAAATCTAAATATATTCTCAAATCCCTAAACCTAAACCTACACATAATCCTAATCTCACCTTCCTAACCTAAACCTAAACCTAAACTTGAAAACCCCAACCTAAACCCGATCCCGAACCCGAACCCAATTTCTAAACCTAAACCTTAACCAATTCTCAATTCCTAAAAACTATACCCCATAACCTAAACCTAAACCTAACCTAAACCTATAACCTTAACCTAAACCAAAACCTATAACCTAAACCTTAACATATAACCTATAACCTATAACCTAAACTTATAACCTATAACCAAACCTTAACCTAAATCTAAACCTATAACCTAAACCTATAACCTAAATATATTCTCAAATCCCTAAACCTAAACCTACACCTAATCCTAATCTCAACTCTCTAATCTAAACCTAAAGTTAAACTTGAAAACCCAAACTTAAACCCAATCCCGAACCTGAACCCGATTTCCTAAACCTAAACCTTAACCTATTCTCAATTCCCAAAAGCTATAACCTATAATATATAACCTATAACCTAAACCTAAATCTTAACTTAAACCTATAACCTAAACCTAAACATTAACCTAAACCTAAACCTATAACCTTAACCTAAACCAAAACCTATAACCTAAACCTTAACCTATAACCTATAACATATAACCTATAACCTATAACCTAAACTTATAACCTATAACCTAATATTAACCTAAACCTATAACCTAAAACCTAAACATAAACCTAAAACCTAAATGTATTCTCAAATCCCTAAACCTAAACCTACACCTAATCCTAATCTCAACTCCCTAACCTAAACTAAACCTAAAAAAACCTAACCTAAACTCGAACCCGAACCCGAACCCGATTTCCTAAACCTAAACCTGAACCTATAACCTAAAATCTAAACCTAAACCTAAAACCTAAATGTAATCTCAAATCCCTAAACCTAAACCTACACCTAATCCTAATCTGAACTCCCTAACCTAAATCTAAACATAAACTTGAAAACCTAAACCTAAACTCCGATCCCGAACCCAAACCCGATTTCCTAAACCTTAACCTATTCTCAATTTCCAAAAGCTATAACTTATAACCTATAACCTAAACCTAAACCTTAACCTAAACGTATAACCTAAACCTATAACCTAAACCTAAACCTAAACCTATAACTTAACCTAAACCAAAACCTATAACTTAAACCTTAACCTATGACCTATAACCTATACTTATAACCTATAACCTAACCTTAACATAAACCTAAACTTAAACCTATAACCTATGACTTATACTTATAACCTTAACCTAAACCTAAACCTAAACCTAAACTTGAAAACCCAAACCTAAACCCGATCCTGAACCCGAACCTGATTTCCTAAACCTAAACCTAAAACTATAACCTAAGACCTAAACCTAAACTTAAAACCTAAATATATTTTTAAATCCCTAAACCTAAACCTACACCTAATCTTAATCTCAACTCCCTAACGTAAACCTAAACCTAAACTTGAAAACCCAAACCTAAACCCGATCCTGAACCCGAACCCGATTTCCTAAACCTTAACCTATTCTTAATTCCCAAAAGCTATAACTTATAACATAGAACCTATGACCTAAACCTATAACCAAAACCTATAACCTTAACCTAAACCAAAACCTATAACCTAAACCTTAACCTATAACCTATAAGCTATACTTATAACCTATAACCTAAACCTAAACCTACACTTGAAAACCCAAACCTAAACCAGATCCCGAACCCGAACACGATTTCCTAAACCTAAACCTAAAACTATAACCTAAAACTATAACCTAAGACGTAAACCATAACCTAAAACCTAAATGTATTTTCAAATCCCTAAACCTAAACCTAGACCTAATCCTAATCTCAACTCCCTAACCTAAACCTAAACCTAAACTTGAAAACCCAAACCTAAACTCGATCTCAAACCCGAACCCGATTTCCTAAACCTAAACCTTAACATATTCTCAATTCCCAAAAGCTAAACCTATAGCATATAACCTATAACCTAAACCTAAACTTTAACCTAAACCTAAACCTAAACCTATAACCTAAACCTTAACCTATGACCTAAACCTTAACCTATAACTCAACCTTAACCTAAACCTAAAACCTAAACCTAATCATATAACCTAAACTTATAACCTAAAACCTAAATGTATTCTCAAATCCCTAAACCTAAACCTATAACCTATAACCTAAATGTATTCTCAAATCCTTAAACCTAAACCTACACCTAATCCTAATCTCAACTCACTAACCTAAACCTAAACCTAAACTTGAAAACCCAAACTTAAACCCAATCTCGAACTCTGAACCCGATTTCCTAAACCTAAATCTTAACCTATTCTCAATTCCCTAAAGCTATAACCTATAACCTATAACCTAAACCTAAACCTAAACCTAACCTAAACCTAAAACCTAAACCTAAACCTAAAACCTAAATGTATTCTCAAATCGTTAAACCTAAACCTACACCTAATCCTAATCTTACCTCCTTAACTGAAACCTAAACTTGAAAACCCAAACCTAAACCCAAACCCGAACCCGATTTCTAACCTAAACCCGAAACCTAAACCTAAACCTAAAACCTAAATATATTTTCAAATCCTTAAACCTAAACCTACACCTAATCCTAATCTCAGCTCCTTAACCGAAACTTAAACTTGAAAACCCAAACTTAAACCCAATCCCGAACCCAAACCCAAACCCGATTTCCTTAACCTAAACCTTAACCTATTCTCAATTCCCAAAAGCTATAACCTATAGCATATAACCTATAACCTAAACCTAAACCTAAACCTATAACCTAAACCTAAACTTTAACCTTAACCTTAACCTAAACCTTAACCTATAACCTAAACTTATAACCTATAACCTAACCTTAACCTAAACCTAAAACCTAAACTTAAACCTAAAACACGAAACCTAAATGTATTCTCAAATCCATAAACCTAAACCTACACCTAATCCTAATCTCAACTCCCTAACCTAAACCTAAACCTAAACTTGAAAACCAAACTTAAACCCAATCCCGAACCGAATCCGATTTCATAAACCTAAACCTTAACCTATTCTCAATTCCCTAAAGTTATAACCTATAACCTATAACCTATTACCTAAACCTAAACCTATAACCTAAACCTAAAACCTAAATCTAAACCTAAAAACTAAACTTAAAACCTAAATATATTCTTGAATCCTTAAACCTAAACCTACACCTAATCCTAATCTTAATCTCAACTCCTTAACCTAAACCTAAACTTGAAAACCCAAACGATTTCGTAAACTTAAACCTTAACCTATTCTTAATTCCCTAAACCTAAACCTAAACTTAAACGTAAAACCTAAATGTATTCTCAAATCCCTAAACCTAAACATAAACCTATAACCTATAACATTAACATAAACTTATAACCTAAACCTATAACCTACAACATTAACCTAAACTTATACTTATAACCTAAACATATTCTCAAATCCAAAAACCTATAACCTAAACCAATAACCTAAAGCTAAAACCTATAACCTATAACCTATAACCTAAACCTATAACCTATAGCCTAAACTCAATTCCCTAAACATTAACCTATAACCTAACCTAAACCTAAACCTATATAACCTACACTTATAACCTAAACTTAAACCTAAACTTGTAACCTTAACCTAAACGTAAAGCATAAATCTAAGCCTAAAATGTAAATGTATTCTCAAATCCCTAAACCTAAACCTAAACCTATAACCTACAACATTAACATAAACTTATAACCTAAACCTATAACCTACAACATTAACCTAAACTTATACTTATAACCCAAACCTATTCTCAAATTCCAAAACCTATAAACTATCTAGAACTCGAGGCATTACCACTAATCACTGGCATGTCCTACTTATAATTGACAAGCAAATGGAGATTTTCTTTTCATGATGGTCAGCTCTGCTTGCACATTTTTCAAGTCATAGATACTCGTGGTTAGTATCTGTTCCACTTGGGAAGTGGGTACTTGTGGCTACTGATGGTCCTCCTTACGGAAATCGTCCAGACGTTTATTTTAGCCCTACAAACCATATGGTGAGACCATTCCTTTTGTGTCAATTTCATTCCTCTTTGAGTTTTTATTAATTCATTAAGAATAAAAAAGAAAATGGTTATACACGATGCACTTCTTTCACTTTGTCTTTCTTTCCCCCAATGGTTACTCCAATTTATGAATGCCATGACTCTTTGTAGGATGATGGAATATACGAAGTTGTTGCAGGAAGTGACTTTGTCATTACTAGAATTGCATTTCAAGACAAATCTTCAAATGTCTACATAAATGACCATGGAAGTAATTTTACAGAGGTCACTAAGAAATTGAAAGGAAAAGGAGTGGACTTGGACAACAATCAATTTTTGATTCTTCAGGTAGGTGATGGGCTGATGGCTGAAAAAGGCCTATTTACTTGTGAAAAAAATATCATACCATCAAAATATATCTTCGTTTTCAATTCTTTATTATTAAAATTTCAGGGTAAAGTCAAACAAATTTCTCTAATGAAGCCAAAGATTTGTATTTTCAGCATTATTATAATTACAATTGATTGAATGAAGGATTGTAATTGATTGTAATGGAATAAATGAATGATTGTAATGGAATGAATGAATGATTATCCAGGTGGTAATTAAATGAAAAAATGATTATATATTTTTTTAATGTACAAAATAGCTACGGATATTGACCGTAACCGTTAATCTGATAGCTGTAGCCATTATTGAATTTGGCACATTGCTACAACTACAAATAATATCCGTAGCTGTTTAAGCTTATCGCTACAGATATAATTGCTACGGATTGTATCCGTAGCTGTTTTAACCTATAGCTACGGATTTAATCCGTATCTATAGGTTCCAAACCTATTGTTACGGAACCTACGACTACGGTCGTGCCATGGACTAGCTACGGACAAAAACCGCCATAGACCTATGGCTACGGATTTTATCTATAGCCTTTGCCCATTTTTTTGGTAGTGGACGTGAGGTTGAGCATCATCTTCCTCAGGAGGATAACTATTCCGAATCCACGAAACTTCTTTAGACTCCTCACAGAGACTTCTCGAATCCAGGAGGAAAGAAAGTAAGAAAATAGAAATAAATTTGAAATTAATTGATGAATAAATAAAAACAAGTTCACAACCCTTTAAATAAGGGTATCAAGTAATGAGAAAGAAATCAGAATCAAACTACAACTAAAACTCCTCGAATTTGTGACTTACTATAAATAGTAAACTTATTATTTATAGACGATCGTGATGTCTACTAGTGCGCAAGGTTTTCGGCCAAAAATTGTAAGTGTCCTATTTGGCTTCACCAAACTGTTCTCCTAATTTTTCTAAGCTCTTTTCACATTGGACGCAACTCCTAAAGCCCAACAGATGAAGAGTTATAATCAAACTAAAACTTAATGTTTATAGTAAAAACGAAATTAAAATACGGAAACGACCGTCGATCTGGCGGTATTTCACAAATCCAGCTTGTCGACTTGGGCCACTCGGCATAGCAAGGTTGGTTGGCTAAAGTAGCTTGTTCTACCCCTAAAATCATATATTTTACGTCTGATAACTCATTTCGGATTGTGAGATACACCTGATTTAAGGTTCGATGGTCTGGATCACTTCTATCATCGATCGGGCCTTTTCTGATCCATCTTGGCCATGTAACTGTCCGCGACCCGCTCTACATCAGGTTAACAACTCTACAATTCCTGAAGATGTATGTAATAATGAAGATCGAAGTCTATCTATCGAGGATAATCACGGGTCCCTTATGTGGGGAGTCTGCAGGGTAGTATTGATCAGCCCAGTGTTGGATTGAAGAGGAAACTACATTAGAAGCCAGGAATTCGAAGTCATGTTGCAATTCAGAAAATGAGATGGAAGAAGAAAAAGGTTCCATTGAAAAAAAAAAAAAAAAAAAAAAAAAAAAAAAAAAAAACATACCTTCCAAGAAACCTTCCTATGTCCCACCTTGTATACAAGCTCCGATGTTGTTCCTGACTTTTGACCTTCATAACAGAGTAGAAAGTATAAGGAATGGATGTGTGCTTCTCTCTCCAACAATGAGCAAAGTATATGAAAGGAAAACCACCTAAATATATTACCTTGGTAGAGTAAAACTATGCAACTCAGGCCTCAAAGGGATTAGACATGAAGAAACAAAACTCTAGCTTATGTAGTTGAAAAGTGAGGCACCGAGTACAATCGTGCTCTTGCGGACCACTAGTCGATATGGTTGTCATATCCACAGACGTCGTCATCATCCAGTCTACTCCATTCGATTACTTGTAGCGAAACAAGGATTTGACGCCACCTTTACATTCATTTCCCTCCTATTTCTACGCTCATCAAATGCTGGTATTGAATATGTGAAAAGTAATTATTACTCATTTACGTTCCAAATGCTGATAACGAAGAAAACCAAACAGGCTTACAATTTTATAAAAGAAATCTACTGATACAAATCTCGGGTGGGCCACACTACAGGAACAATGTAAAATCCTGAATAAAGTTGTTGGGTTTTTTCTTTGTTATAAGAAAGAGTACGAGCTCACCACCTATAACTTTATTGATTAAAACAAAAGTACTATACATCCTAGAGACATCTTGTAATAATAGACCCTACAACAATTAAACATAGCCACAAACCTTTCCAATCAAACATAGCCACAAACTTTACCAACTCCATCAATCTCCACAAATGGTGTAGAGTGTGGTCGCGGATTTCATGGCCAAGATGGATAAGAGAAGGCCCGATTAGATGCGGAAGTGATCAGGATCGTTAGAACTTTAAAATAGTCGTATATCGCAACTGGAATGAGTTTTTCAATGCACCTGTAGACACTGAGAATTGGTGCCCATACTGATTTGGATGTTATGGGTTTGTGATGGGGGTGATTAGGCTAATTTGTGGATGTTGGAGTCGTCACTAGCTAATTAATCTCGAAATCCCACAATTGGTTAGAACCCGCAGAATATTTAAGGTTTAAGAAATTCGAAGACTCTCTTACTTTAGATTGACTCTTGGTTTGCGATTCGAGATTTCGGGTAAGGGACCTCAGTTACAAAGAGGGAAGGGGTTAAGCACCCTCTCTGCCCGTACAAATGTACAGTCTCTACTTAGTGTGGTAAAGCAATCTTAAGGGATGATGGATGATATGGTCGTGATGGGACTAGGCACACATGCGGATTTCTGATATAGTAAGATCCGAGATTTAGGCAAGCCACAGAGCATACGTCCAACGACGTATCTAGAAAGCGAATGTAATGATGCTTATGTAAAAAGGTTTTTTTTTTTAAAGACTAGATCTCTAGGAATTTCTAGTGTGACAGGCTCTGATGTACGTCAAGTCACAGAGCATACGTTCACTAGAGTTCTAGAGAAGCAGGGAGGTTGAGAAGGGAATAGGTGTCATGGTGAATGCTTGTATGCAAAATGAATGGATCTTTGAGTAGGCTAAGATATAGATTGAACCATGATTGATCTAGGCTAGGCTTATGAATTGGAAAGGTTGAGAGAAAGGCTAGGGGGTGGCTTGAAAGATTAGGGCTTTGAAGCCTCGGGAGCTCCTTCCCTCTCCTTCACTCTCTTCCTTATTTCTTCCTCTCTTTCTCTCTCTCTTTCTCTTTTTTTTTTTCTCTCTCTCTCTCCCTTGGATGAGAAGGTGTGTTGGAATGAGAAGAGGAGAAGGCTATTTATATCCTTCTCCAATGGCTTTATGGTAATTTTTGGCTATGAGAGGGGTAAAAGATGAGGTGGCAAGTTATGGTTGGTTAAGGAGAGGGGAGTGTCATGTGACGCTCTCTCATTAGCTCTTGGTGTTGGTAAAATGGCACATAGTGAAGGTTGGAGGGATAATTTCTTGAGAAAGTTGACTTCTGAATGTTGGAACAGCTGTCCACATGTGGGCCGCGAGTGGTGGCACACTGAGTACCACCGGCGGTAGACAGACTACCGTCCGGGCCTCGCTCGGTTCGGGCTCATGCGTGGGGGCTTTGTTTACCATGTTGGTTCACCTGGTGGTCTTCTTTTGGGGTGTGCAGCTTAGATAGGTGGGCTTAGGTTTGGGTAAAGGGATCTTAGTTAGGTTGTAAGGTAAAGATGCGTTGTATATGGATTGGATGGTCTAGATCAAGGTTTAGGGCCTCAGTCTAGGAGTTGGAGGTTTTTGGGTTGGGGTTAGGTTTAGGCTGGGATTAGGGTTTGGTTCAAGATATGATCATGATTCTTGGACTGTCTTAGCCTTCTCAAGATGTTAGCCTGAGTGAGGTGTCTACAGATGCCCCTCTTTGACCGAGGTTGTGAGCAACCGAAGGTCAAAGTGAGTGGACACCCCACTCTTCTGGTCAGAAAAAGGTAGTGATTCGAATATATTGTCTGTCATTGTATCATTGTCAGATGACTGTTTGGAGAAAGATGATTTGCACATATCACGAGGGTTGAGGAAAGCGTTGTAATCATCCCCTGCGATTCGTCGCGGCTTTACGGGTCACCGATCACAACCCTTTCATGTCAGATTGTTAATAGCATTGGAGGGTAAGTCTGAAAAGTAGGGCCTCTGCGCGTTGGTACGGCTTTACGAGGATTCTTGTACTATTTGGTCTGTCGTTCCTTTGCTACGTAATCACCCTAAGAGTATTCGATCCATTTGATCGTCAAAGTGGTTAGCTGTCCTGCGCATTGGTGCTGCCTTACGGGAAACTCACTACGCCGATTTGGACTCATTCAAATTTTGCAAATATCCCGGAATAGGTATGTGCAGGTAATCCTTGGCCATGCAGTCTACTGATTCTGATACTTTGGTTACAATGGATTGTTGTCACCTCGAGTTTGATTATTTTTACCAGAGATAGATATAATCATTTTTACTAGCATCCGTACGACTGTCCAGATATAGAAATTTGGCTAATCATACATGTATCATGTATGGATTTGATCATCTTCCGGGGAAATCGGGAGAGATCGAATCTTATTTAGCTATTTGCACTAACCGCAACTGGAGAATATGGAAGATCCCTCAGTGTACTGCGTGCCACATGCATTTTTTGAAGTTTTTGTTTGAAATCTAATCTCTTTGGAACTAGATTCCTTGGAGATTTTATCTTAGAAATATATTTTAGATTTTTGGAAAATATTTGTTCGATTTCACGGGTGGGCGTCGTCGTCTAGTTTTTTATTGTACAAGTAAAATGGCCTCCACTAATAAATGGGGCTGATGGTTTAGGAGAATCATCCTCTTTGGGGCCATTCTCCCTGGGGATTTTATATTTATCCTTATATATTTATATATTTATTTATTTATTTCTTGCACTTTTTGTTTTTTTTTTTACACATTTTCCAGCAATATATCGCGATATTTTAAAATGGAAAAGAGAGTTTTTATTTATTTATATATATATTTATTATTTTTTTATTAGTTTTTATCCAGCGGTCCAAGGGAAGGACCGGTCAATGCAATTTGCCATGGGGGACAAAGACGTTGTTCCATGCAAGAAGCGATCATTCATTGAGTCCGGCCATCACGGCCAGTCAAATGGATTTGTTGGTCTGCATTGGTGTGTCTTTGGTTTGAACGGTGAACCTCCCTTCTATATTTGAAACACATCTATGGACGTCTAGGGACTCCATTATGGTCCCTGGATAAAAAATTTTGAAGGATTTTTTCTTGATTTTTTTTTTTAAGCTTATATTCCTGTATTTTCTTTCTTCCTCATTTCCAAGTAATCTTGGTTAATGGTCTCTTGATGGATCTTGGTGGACCAATTATTCAAAGGAGCTTTTGATGGGTTGGATTTTCCTTTGGGTCTTGGGAGGACCATGATCAGGACCGGTGATCCACTTTGATTTGATCTTAGTCATTGAATCTTGTTGGATTTTCTATTTTGGGCCAAGTTGTTGGCCGGATTTTTTGTTATATTATTATTATTTTTTTTATGGAATGGGGTATGATAAGAAAAGGGGCCCCACCCTGTTATTTAAAATTTTTGTTTTTGTGTTTTTTTATTATTTTAATGATCTGAACCTTTGGATGGATGATTTAGGGTCCGCTTGGATGTATGGGTGGTGTGGACTTTGATAATGGCCCCTTTTGTGGATGATGATGGACCAGATTTTTGAAGTGGTCCCCACATCATGATCTTGGTGTGGCCAGATACATGGATTTGTTATGGACTTGTAGGTGTGGATGATGATTTTTTGAAAACGGGCCTTTGGAAATGGATCTTGGAAAAAATGGGCTTTTTGAAAATGATCCTTGGGCCTTTTGAAATGGGCTTTGTGAAATGGGCCTTTAGATATGGGCTTGGTGAAGTGGGCCTTTTTTATATGGGCTTGGGCCTTTGCTTTGAAAATGAGCCTTGGAATGAGTCTTTTTAGAAATGGGTCTGGGCCTCAGAATGGTCTTTTTTGAAATGGTCCTGGACATGGGCTTAGGAACGGGCCTTGGCTTTGAACATGAACCTTGGAATGGGTCTTGGAATGGGCCTTGGCTTTAAAAATGAACCTTGGAATGGGACTTGGAATGGGCCTCTACTTTTGACCATTGACTTGTACTTTTTGACTGGGGCCTTTTGAGGTCTTGGTGAGAAGGGCACTTACCTGTGAGCCTTGTTTGTGCAGCATGCCTCACCGTGGTAAGAATGAGGCTGTTCCTTCTCACCATTCGATTGATCCATGCTATCTACCGCGAGAAGGTCGGCATCTTTCTGATATAACTCGAGAAGGTGGTGGGCCAGCGATTCTCAGAGGGCATGGGGTTAGGACACACTGGCCTGATTGGTTTCATGATCTGCAACCTCTGTTTTTTGAGGCGTTGGAGCGTACTCCATTCACCCACCTATTTCGAGTTCGTCTGAGTAAGACAAACATGCCTCTTTTATCAGCTTTGACTAAACAGTGGCACCCTGAGACTCACACCTTCCAGTTGCCTTTTAGGGAGTAGGGGATCACTCCTTATGACATAAAAATGCAGTTGGGTCTTTGATATGATGGGGGATCCATCCCTTTTGAGGATGACCTCCCGGTACCTTCCGTGGATGACTGGATGGAACTGTTAGAGATGATGCCAGATGCCACAGATTTCTCCAGTCATCGATTCAAGTTACTGTGCTTATTGTCGAATTTTGCCCGACGCATCCCTGAGACTGAAGTCGAGGCCGTGGTGAAGGCTCGCGCTCTGATTTTGTACACCATGGGAGCGATGATCTTTTACCATGGGAACGAACTGGTGAGTTCTTATTTGTTGTCGCTCGTGCCAGATATCACTTTTCCCACGTCGTACAACTGGAATGCTGGCTTCCTGGCCCATTTATATAAAGGGCCAGACAAGGTCAGCCGTTGTATCAGCCGATCTTTGACTGACTTATATCCAGTCATTGAGGTACTTTCTCGGTGCCCTTTCTGGACTTTTTTTTTGGGATATCCTAGTGCGCCCTTTTCTGATCGTGGTTTTGCACAGGTCTGCTTTTTCGATCATTTTCCCTATCTAGCACCCACCTTGATCTATCATTCGCCTCCCTTTCCTTGCATGATGCTGTGGTACAAGGATAACCGCAGCCGTACACACCCTTTTTTTGATCTCACCTGGAGGTCGAATATCGATGCCCTTGTCTGTAAGTGCTATAGTTTATATCCCTGTTGGTTGTCAAATTTGTGGTGACAAAAACACTGTTATATAACTTGCATAAGTGAAGCTCTCTAAAGATCAACATTCATAAACAAGCAAAGCTCACAACAAGCAAAGATTACAAGTACAAAGATCAACCTTGACTTCAAGTATTACTCTCAAGACAAGACTCAAGAATGCAAGACTTCAAGAAGAGTACAAGGTAGTTCGTATAGAACTACACTTTCGAGGTTGAGCCACATCAAGATTTCAAGGCTTAAAAGGTCACTTGTTCCTAATGTTTTCAATGTCCTTACTTCTTGATTGGAGTTTGTTTGACCATAGGTTGACCTTAGAAGTAGGCCATTTTGGATACATAAGTCATATGTATATGACACTTGTGTTTGGGCAGTTCGGAGACTTGTCCTAGGCTTTCTTCGACTAGTCCTAACTCAGCTTTGACCAGTCCAAGAAATTCCTCGATCAGTCGTAAGTTTGTTACAAAATTCGGATAATTTCTGTTAGTCTTCGACCGGTCCCGAATGCATTCGACGATCAATAAAGGCAGTGTCGATCGCTTCTACGACGACCGAAAATCTTTGATTCAAAGTCCAATGATAAATTACAAGGTCTTCGACCAGTTGAAGGAGACCTTCGACCAGTCGAAGGTGACCTACGACCAGTCGTAGAACGGTCAAAGTTTATCGCGCCCGATTTTTTCAAATCTGTTATTTCTTCGACTAGTCGAAGAGCTCCCTAGACCAGTCGAAGATGCGATCTGCTCACCTATAAATAGAGCACGAAACTCAGAAGAATTCAAGCAATTAATTAATCTTTTCAAGCCAATCTTCGTCAAACTTCTGAGAGATAATTTTGTGCTCCATCTAAGCTAAGTGTGCTTATTTTATACTCTCTTTCTTTAGCTTTATTTAATTGATTTTGTTTCTGCTATTCCAATCTAATTTGAAAAGAGGAATTGTTATTCCATTTCTTTGGAATCAAAATCAATTAAGGCAAGCCCTAGTTGGTCTAATTTAAAATCTATTAGAACTAGAACCATTATAATTGAGTACTGGATATTGAACTTGAACATTCAATCATTTACTCTGATTTGGTTCTACCGGGCTGCTGCAACGAAGGAGATAATCAGGTATTTTACATTTAATTGTAAATTCCTTTCTGTTTTAGTTTTTTTCAAGATTTGCCAGAAAAATCTTGTTGTATTGGTTATCTGAGGAGAGCCAGGAAAACTCAGAAGTGGGGTTTTTTTTTAATTGTGTAAGCCCACAGACAAAAACACAATTGTAAAGGTTTTGGGTGAACCTGTGAAAACCTATTTTGTTAGTGAACGCTAATATCCCCTGTGTGAGGATATTAGGAGTGGAGTAGCATTTTGTGTGGCTGTTGTTTAACAGTTGGTGAACACACAGGCGAACCACTATAATCCCTTGTGTTGTGGGTGAATGATTTACATTTCTAATCTTTAATATTCATTTGTGGGATGTATGTGTGGTGGTGAATGTTGTAATCATTTAATTCAAGCATTGTGGGAATTTTGTAATAATTTAGAATTTACTTTCTGCTATTTCTTTATCTGCTTGAAATTCAATTTCTTTTAAAGTTGTTCCAGCAAGGTTGCCCTGCCATTTTTATGGTGTATGGCTGTCCCTAGAACAATACATTTGTGATTACACTTTATTTCAATTTGTGCTTAATTCTGTATTCCTCTTTGGTTTGAGATTTGATACAAAGATCTTTCTAAAAATAAGGTTGTCCTACCATAAACTCTGGTTTTTGGTGAAAGGTTGTCCTTAGAACAACATTTGTATCAACCTCTCAAGATCAGATTTTTGAGGTTGTTTTACTTTCCTGCATTGTGATTTATTTTGGCTATTATATTGTTTTTAATTCCGCTGTTATAACATTTATTTGGCATAGTCCTATTCACCCCCCCTCTAGGACATATAGCTAGGCCTTTTCAAGTGGTATCAAAGCCTAATAGCTCGTTCTTATTGCTTTTTATTTGGATTTATTTCCTGAGCTAACGATCCAAGTTATTTAAAAAGATGTTAAATTTTGATAGCCTTTCAGTCACGAGGCCTCCACCATTTGATGGCTCCAACTATGCCTATTGGAAAGCCAGAATGAGAATCTTCTTAAAATCAATGGATGAAAGTGTGTGACGAGCCATAGTGACTGAATGGAAAACTCCTACCATTGAAGTAACTGAATCCGACGGTTCAAAAACTATGTCTGTACCTGCTTATTATTTATGGACCACTCTTCAGAAAAGTGAGTATAGTACCAATGCTAAAGCACTAAATGCAATCACTTGCGCACTATCACCGGATGAGTTTAAAAGAATCATATCCTGTGATACTGCAAAACAAGCCTGTGATATACTAGAAATGACACACGAGGGTACATCAATTGTAAAAAAATCTAAAGTCCAACTCCTCACAACCAAATTTGAAGAAATTCATATGGAGGAAAATGAAATGTTTATGGACTTTTACACTAGACTAAATGACATTGTAAACTCAATGTGGGGTCTTGGTGATAAAATCCCAGAAAGTAAAGTGTGTGCAAAGATATTACGCTCACTTCCTGAACGGTTCAATTCTAAAGTAACCGCGATCCAGGAACTTCGTGATACGGATAATATGAGGGTAGAAGAACTAGTTGGTTCTTTATAAACCTACGAGTTAAACTTTAAAGCTCCTAAAGGTAAATCAATTGCTCTAAAATCCTCTAAATGTAATTCTGAAGAAAAATTTGATTCAGAAGATGATATGGCTCTTTTGGCTAAGAAATTCTACAAGATTTTTAAAAGCAAGAAAAGGGTTGATTTCCAAAAATCAAACGATAAGAAGAAGTTTAGACTCAAATCTCGAAAATCTCTGAAAGATAGTCAATGTTACAACTGTCAAGAATATGGGCATTTGGCAAATAGATGTCCCAAAAAGGACAAACCCAAGAAGAAGAGTATGTTGGCTACGTGGGATGAATCATCTGATTCTGAAGCTTCTTCTGAATCAGAAGATTCTGAAACTGAGTTAGGGAATGAAGTTAAAGCACTTATGACTCTAGCCAAATTCACATTTTCAGATAATGACTCAACAAGTGAAGAAAATCTGAGTAGTGAATATGAAAATGAAGATGATCTTCAAGATGCTTACAATGCCCTATACAAAGAAAGTTGTAAAATTGCTGTTAAACTTAAACTTCAAAAAGAAAAGTTTTCTAAACTCAAAGAATGTTTTGAATCACTTGTCTTAGAAAAATCACAAATTTCAGATTGTTTTGAAAAATCAAAATGCGATTTGAAATTCAAAAATTCTTTAATTGTTGATTTGAAATATGAGATTGAAAATCTCAAAAAGGAAGTATCTTCTCTTCTGAGTCAAAAGGACACATGGAAATATGCCTAAGGTGATCCAAAATTAGAAAAACTCTTATCCGGATTAAGAAAATGTGGCGATCTATCCGGGCTGGGCTATGATAAAAATTTATCTCCTAAACAAAAGTATACTCCTTCTATGTTTGTGAAAGGAAAGTCCTCAAACTCAAAAGGGAAAAATACTTATCAAGGTTTTTCTAGAAATTCAAAAACTCTTCAAAAACCTAGAAGCAGCCATGTCAACTTTAATCCGAAACGAAATCCACTAGTTAAAAAGATAGTAGATTTACTCAAGGAGCTCCTAAAATCTAACTCTATAGGTTATTCTTACAACTATAAACAAAAGAAGACCAACTATGTTCCTAAACCCAAAACAGTTATGAAATGGGTTCCTAAAGTCACCTGCTTGGTTGCTCACATTGCCTTCAAAGCATCAAGTCATTCAAAGTGGTACCTAAACAGTGGATGCTCCAGGCATATGATAGGTGACAAAGCTTTATTCACGGATCTAAAAGATATGACTGATGGTTCAATCACATTTGGTGATGGTAGCAACTGCAAGATTATAGGCCAAGATACGGTTCAACTTTTTAATCTTCCTGTGTTTAAAAATGTTTTATATGTTGAAGGCCTAAAACATAACTTACTTAGCATATCTCAGATATGTGATAATAACCATAGTGTTCGGTTCTCTAATCAAAGCTGTGAGATACTAAATAATAAGGGTTCTGTAATATTAACTGGACAAAGAATGTCTGAAAATTGCTATATCATTAACGAATCTAACTCATATAATCAAACATGTTACATGGTCCATACAGACGAGACTGATTTATGGCACAAACGTCTTGGACATGTTCATTATCGAAATTTATATAGATTGAGCAATCAAGAACTTATAAGAGGTTTACCCAAACTTCAGAAATTAGATAAAAATATGTGGTGAATGCCAAATAGGCAAACAAACAAGGAACTCACACAAAAAGGTGAATTCAAATACCACATCAAAACCACTCGAACTTCTTCACATGGATCTAATTGGACCTACTAGAACGGAAAGTCGTGGTGGTAAAAAGTATATTCTGGTAATAGTTGATGACTTTACCAGATACACTTAGGTAGTCTTCTTAAGGGATAAATCTGAAACCCTTGAAGAAGTAAGAAAAGTTCTTAAAAGAATTTAAACTGAAAAATCTACTCAAATCAGTAAGATTCGTAGTGATCATGGATCTGAATTTGAGAATAGCAATTTTGAGAAGTTCTGTTCTGACCAAGGAATATTACATGAATTCTCAGCTCCCAAAACTCCACAACAAAATGGAATCGTGGAAAGAAAGAATAGGGTGCTTCAAGAAATGGCTAATGTCATGTTGAATAGCATGAAGCTCTCTAAAAATCTTTGGGCTGAAGATGTAAATACAGCTTGCTATATTATTAACCGAGTCTATACTAGCAAAGATAATAATAAAACGGCTTACGAATTATGGTTCAATAAAAAACCTACTGTCAAATACTTTCGAGTTTTTGGCAGCAAATGCTATATTTTATGAGATCGTGAAATTTTGGGAAAATTCGATACAAAGAGTGATGAAGGGATTTTTCTAGGATATTCCTTAAACAGTCGTGCTTATAGGGTTCTGAACAAAAGAACCGGTGTGATTCAAGAATCCATCAATGTTGTCATTGATGATCACTTAAATAAGCCAATCTCTAATTCAGATAATGATGAAGTTCTAATCATTGATAAACCCAATACTTCATCAAATCGGACTGAATCTGAATTGAGGACTATTAAAGATCATCCAACCACTCAAATTCTTGGAAACCCTCTCACTGGTGTTCGCACCCGTAGACAACTTGAGGATTTATGTAATTATGTATGTTTTACATCCCAAATAGAACCATCTAATGTAAAAGAAGCTCTTGCTGATGAGAACTAGATTGTTGCAATGCAAGAAGAACTTAACCAATTTGTAAGAAATGATGTTTGGTATCTCGTACCAAGACCTCAAGACAAACACATCATCGGAACAAAATGGATTTTCAAAAATAAGTCGGACGAATGTGGAAATATAATTAGAAACAAAGCTAGACTAGTGGTACAAGGTTATACTCAAATAGAAGGAATAGATTTTGATGAAACTTTTGCACCAGTAGCACATCTTGAATCTATCAGGCTATTTATATTCATTGCATGTTTTAGAAAGATAAAAATATATCAAATGGATGTGAAAAGTGCTTTTTCTAAATGGCGATTTACATGAAGAAGTATATGTTAAACAATCAATGGGTTTTGAAGATCCCAAAAATACTGATCATGTGTCGACTGCTTCTAATACCAGTCGAAAATCTTCGATTTAAAGTCCAGCGATAAATTACAAGGTCTTCGACCAGTTGAAGGAGACCTTCGACCAGTCGAAGGTGACCTACGACCAGTCGTAGAACGGTCAAAGCTTATCACGCCCGATTTTTTTCAAATCTGTTATTTCTTCGACTAGTCGAAGATGCGATCTGCTCACCTATAAATAGAGCACAAAACTCAGAAGAATTCAATCAATTAATTAATCTTTTCAAGCCAATCTTCGTCAAACTTCTGAGAGATAATTTTGTTCTCCATCTAAGCTAAGTGTGCTTATTTTATACTCTCTTTCTTTAGCTTTATTTAATTGATTTTGTTTCTGCTATTCCAATCTAATTTGAAAAGAGGAATTGTTATTCCATTTCTTTGGAATCAAATCAATTAAGGCAAGCCCTAGTTGGTCTAATTTAAAATCTATTAGAACTAGAACCATTATAATTGAGTACTGGACATTGAACTTGAACATTCAATCATTTACTCTGATTTGGTTCTACCGGGCTGCTGCAACGAAGGAGATAATCAGGTATTTTACATTTAATCGTAAATTCCTTTCTGTTTTAGTTTCTTTCAAGATTTGCCAGAAAAATCTTATTGTATTGGTTATCTGAGGAGAGCCAGGAAAACTCAGAAGTGGGGTTTTTTTTAATTGTGTAAGCCCACAGACAAAAACACAATTGTAAAGGTTTTGGGTGAACCTTTGAAAACCTATTTTGTTAGTGAACGCTAATATCCCCTGTGTGAGGATATTAGGAGTGGAGTAGCATTTTGTGTGGCTGTTGTTTAACAGTTGGTGAACACACAGGTGAACCACTATAATCTCTTGTGTTGTAGGTGAATGATTTACATTTCTAATCTTTAATATTCATTTGTGGGATGCATGTGTGGTGGTGAATGTTGTAATCATTTAATTCAAGCATTGTGGGAATTTTGTAATAATTTAGAATTTACTTTCTGCTATTTCTTTATCCGCTTGAAATTCAATTTCTTTTAAAGTTGTTCCAGTAAGGTTGCCCTGCCATTTTTATGGTGTATGGCTATCCCTAGAACAATACATTTGTGATTACACTTTATTTCAATTTGTGCTTAGTTCTGTATTCCTCTTTGGTTTGAGATTTGATACAAAGATCTTTCTAGAAATAAGGTTGTCCTACCATAAACTCTGGTTTTTGGTGAAAGGTTGTCCTTAGAATAACATTTGTATCAACCTCTCAAGATCAAATTTTTGAGGTTGTTTTACTTTCCTGCATTGTGATTTATTTTGGCTATCATATTGTTTTTAATTCCGCTGTTATAACATTTATTTGGCATAGTTCTATTCACCCCCCCTCTAGGACATATAGCTAGGCCTTTTCATTGTCCCTGATGATGTGAGTGATTTGTCTTGCCCTTGTGCTTTTTCTACTTATCTTTCAGCCCTTAACTTTTCTCCTTTTTGCAGTTTCATACCAAGTCATATCTCCAATCGAACGCGGCGCTTACTCTTGGAGTTCAGGAGGCTTTTCAAGCCTCACGGCAACGTCGCATTCTGGAGGATCCTCGCGTGACGAAATGGTACCTCGGGGAGAGGCTCTTTTGGCAGTTGACTGGTACCCCTTTGGTCCCACTTAGTCCTCCGTCCGGACCATCTGATTGGAGATCCGTGCCTAAGAGGGAGTTGACTGCTGCCCTGGAGGGTTTTGATGTGAGTGCCTTCATTGACCCAGACAGAGAGTACAACTCCTAGTGTGAGCAGTATGGCATTGGTCCGATTTCGCAGTCTGGTTTTGCCCCTGATGGCGGTGCATGTTTTACTGGAGGAGGGATCTTGGGGCCTCACTTTCGTCGCAAGGATACGGATACCTATCTTCCTGTTGATGATTAGCCTCGTTGTATTAGCTGTGTAACCCTCCTATTTGTATGAAATCTCAGTTGTTCCTTGTTGCTTTATTAAATTATTGACCATTTTCTTAATCCTTTTTTATCATTTGGATGTGCGTTCTTTAATTTGTGCCCTTTGTGGTCAACCCTACCCTAAATTTCACTCAAAAGTGGCCCCGGGCAGTAGTCCGACTACCGCCGCTGACTTTTTTCCTTCCCGTTCTGCACTGCCAGCGTTACAGTGATGCAAAAAAAATAAAGTCAGATCTGACGCAGTTCTTGGAGTACCATGGGCGGTAATCGGAATGCCGCCTCCGTTCATCTTTTCTTCCAATGAGTACCCTCTTCTCTGTTCATTCCTTCTGCCTCCCTTTTTGGTCATTCCTGTCTGTTCCGATTATTCCCTTTGTCCCATCTTCCCTCACTCTCTCCATTGTCCTTTTCTTCTTTTGTCTTCTTCCTTTCCTTTTTATAGCTGCTATGGGTGACCGTGATGAGGGGATTGATGGATTTATTAATGATGGGGAGGTAGGTGGGCCCATAAATGATGGAGAAGACCCATTTATGGATGGATTAATGGAGGTTGGTGGAGGAATAATGGGTCATTCGAAAGAGGTAAATATTATTTATGGCATGGATCCCTCTTCCATTAATGGTGGTCATGAGGGTGGATTGATTGGATTGGATGGGTTTGATGGGCCGCCAGGGTTTGTAGATGTTACTATGATGAGGATGGATGGTTTAGAGGGTGAGGATGGTATGATGATGGCGGCGGATGGCTTGATTGATGGAGGGATGGTTATGGGTAGTGTGAATAGTGGTATAATGATCATGGACAGTGTGGATGTGGTGGATCAAGCTTGGATGGGTGGCGGGTTCCATCTTAGCGGTTTGGATGGTTTGGATCTGACAAGTGATGGATTTCTTGTGGATGGCTTGGATCAGATCTTTGGTGCAGATTTCGGGGCAGTGATGGGACAGTCAACTTCTGTCGGGCTCCATAGTACAGATCCTGTTAACTACTGGGATGCACTAGGCGTTGCAGCTCCCAAGGCTTGTTCATTTCGGACCGCTCCTGATGTAGCGATCGTTGGTGGCTTGGGCCCGCCTGTTGCAGCTTTTCAGGACACTTTGTGGGATGCGATGGGCGAGGCTGGCTTCTTCCATCATCATGAGATAGACCTGTTAGACGAGGGGATTCCTATTTTTGACGACTTGCCTGTAGATTAGGGGTTTCAGATTGTAGAGGGAGTGCCTGTTCGGACTTACCGTTTACAGCCACGCGGCACCTGTTCTGAGAGTTTGCATATCTGGATCGAGAGCCTGACCGAGTCTGAGATTTTTGAGTTGAGCTCCATGGGCTTCCGAGAAGTTCTTCACTTCCACCGGGTTCACCTAGATTGGTGGTTGTTGAGCGCAGCTTTGTACGATTGGGTTCCCTCTCTGAATATATTTTCCTTCAATGATCTGGAACTGGGTCCATCATTGGAGGAGTTTTCACATCTATCTGGGCTTCCCCTGACCCGGGAGCCTTATGTTCCTTCATCCGAGCCGGTCCATTCCACTGATCTGATCTCCTGCTTCAGATTTCATACTGCTCTACCTACTACAGAGGGGGGAGTCGGTGAGCTTTCACTCGAGGTCCTGTATAATCGTTGTTCCACTGCCCGAGGGGGGCCTGGGTCCGATCGCCAACTTCAGTGCTTGAATGCACTGATATTTTGTGTCTTGGCTGAGTTGGTTTTCTCAGGGTGGAGGCAGTCATCATTGGCAGTTTTGTTAGATGTATTCTGCCGTATCTTACATCATAGGAGCATTACTTTCGTGGTGCTGGCGGTGCTCTTTTTATGGCTGACCGAGTGCTCAGTTAGATGTACCCGCATCCTCCGAGGCTACTGCTCGTTCCTTCAGGTACTCTCCCCCCTTTTACTTTCTCTTGCTTGGCGTCGTTATTCGCTTGCCCTTGCCTTTTGAGTTATGCCTTCTTACAGGTGTGGCTATGGGAGCACCTATACATGACTCCTCCGCTTTCGTGGCCGGATTCTCGCCATGATGATGTGCTGTCTTTGTTGCTTGATGGCCTTTCCCTTGGTGCTGAGGCCATTGAGTCCTTATACCGTCATATGCTCTCTCAGCTTCAAGGGTGGGAGATTAGCTGAGAGGGTACCTGGCTTTTCCACTCGCCGTTAAACTATAGTGCGGCTCGCAATCCCTTGCTGTTGCTAGGTCTTCGAGGGTATTGCTCTTATCATCCCATTCGTTTTCTTCGACAGTTTGGTTTCTGGTAGGATATTCCAGACTTCGCCTTTTCTGGATTTAGGCACGCCCCTCTTCCTTCTGATTTGATTGCTCTATATAGGCGAGTCTGGATTTCTTGGCAGGGCTCTCTGGATGCGACAACTCTAGATTTCGAGTCTTGGACCCCTTCTATGGCGACAGTACCGTATCAGCGGTGGGTTGCGGAGCAGTCACTTTATCGTCAGGTCCCTGGCTGGCATTTGGCGGACGAGGCTGCTGATCAAGACATGGTGGGCAATCTTGCTTCATCCTCTTCATGTGTCGTTGATTCGTTCAAGGCATTTGAGGAGTGACCCTTTATTGATCCGTCTTTCTTGCTGGTTACACATGGTCATCTGATCAGCGAGATTGCTGTCCTTCGTCACGCTTGTGAGGATATGGTTTATCGATTGGCGATGGGGCGACGGTATGATGAGGATATGCTTGCAGCACATCGCCTAGATAGGGATGAGATCTTTTACCTGCGCATGGAGATAAAGAGGCTTAGACAGAGATTATCGATGTATGAGAGATAGGAGCTCACCTGTGATCCTTGGTTTTTTATTATCGCTTATCCTGTACGAAGGAAAATTGTGCTCTTTTTTCTTGTGTTAAGGAAAGAAAGCAGTGTTCTTGTAAAAAGACTTAAAAGAAAGGAGAAAATTTTTATTTTGTGCCAAATTTGTCAATATTCGCTTGTGTTTGGATTTACGTTTTGGATGATTGGGATCAGAATCTTGGGCTTAGCCCACGTTGTATGTAGTAGTCTAGATTGTGTTCTTAAGGTCTTAGTTCCTTGAGAGGGTGTCTAGGATCACATTTCGTGGATTTGAGTAGAGTTTGATAGAGTACTGATCCGAAATTAATCTTTCCTTATATCTCATTGTGGTACTTGCTGCCTCGGCTTCTTCTGTACCTGCACTTTTATTTTATTTTTATTTTTTATTTCTTACCATTTTTCCCCGTAGCGCCCTTTCAGATTTTCACTACGTCCGGTTCTTCCCGTCATTTTTTCCCATAATGTCCTTTCAGATTTTCACTATGTCTCGATTTTTTGCTCTTGCCTGCCCCTTGGTAACTGTGTTGTTTTTACCCTTAGTGTCTTTTTAGGTTTTCACCAAGTCTACTACACGCCCGTTGTTTTTACTCGAGCCGCCCTTTCAGGTTTTCAACTCGCCCCTTTTGCTTAAACATGCATTTTTTTTTTGAGTGCTGGGTGTGATGGAGAGACTTCCTTCATAGCCAGCCAACTGGTGACCTTTCTATCCTTGTCTTTGAGTATAATCGTAAGCTGTTTTTAGTTAGATTATTTAGGGATGTGGGATGGACTTCGTCTCTTCCCGTTTGGGTTTTCTTCTTTTTGGGATTTTTTTTTTTTTTTTTTTGCTTTCTTTCTTCCTTTTTTTTAAAACCTTGGTTTTCTCTCCTTTTTTTGTTGTGGGAGATATGACAGGTGTTTCTGACAGGAGAGGTGACAGCTGTATATACACATTTTTTTGTGGAAAAGTAATGGGTGCAGCTTTACGATTGTAATCATTGACAAGATTAGGTGTAGTTACCCATGATAGATTTTTACGTTATCGACGTTGATGGGCTCGGGAAGATCTTTACGTTTCAGATTGGTGAGCCGAAGAGCGCCCCTTGAGAGTACTTCCCGAATAATCAGCGGTCCGTCCCATGAGGGTTTGAACTTCCCTCTGGGATCTAGCAAGCGTGGTGGCAAGATATGCTTCATAATCATGTCGCCGACTTTGAAACTTATCTTCCGAACCCTTTTGTTATAGGCCCGAGCGATCCTTCATTGGTAACATTGGAAGTGGCTTAGCGCTCGCATGCATTTTTCGTCTGCCAGGTGTAATTGATCATACCTTGCTTGTTGCCACTCGCCTTCCTCGACTTTGCTTTCTAGTAGTACCCGAAGTAATGGGATTTCGATTTCAACTGGCAACACTGCTTCCATTCCATATACGAGTTCGTATGGAGTTGCGCCTGTAGTAGATCGCACAGACGTCCGATAGGCTTAGAGTGCATAAGGAAGCATTCCTAACCAATCACGATATGTCTTCACCATCTTCTCCAGTATACATATGATAGTTTTGTTTGCAGCTTTGACCCCGTCGTTCCTTTGGGAACGGTAGGGGCTTGACCGATGATGTTGAATTTTGAATTTATCGAGAAAATTGCCCATCGTTTTATTGACGAACGGAGTTCCGTTGTCAGTAATAATGGCTTGAAGGACCCCATATCGGCTAATGATGTTGTTCTTCATAAACTCGACCACATGAGATGCTGCAATAGTGGTATAAGATGCTGCCTCTATCCATTTGGTGAAGTAATCTACTGCCACCAGGATGTATTCATACCCGTTTGAAGCTTTGGGGCTGATTTTGCCGATGATGTCTAGTCCCCATATAGGGAAGGGCCATGGTGTCATCAGGTTGTAGAGCTTGGAAGTAGGCGCATGAATTTGGTTCACGTGCTCCTGACATTTGAAGCATCTCCTGACGTGTTTACAACAGTCTGTCTCCATCGTGAGTCAATAGTAGCCAAGTCGTAGGATCTTTTTTGCCATCATATGTCCATTTATGTGTGGGCCGCATAGTCCGTAGATTTTCGACATGATCTGTGCTGCTTTTGTCTCATCTACACAGCGGAGAAGGACTTGGTTGAAGGATCGTTGGTAGAGAATGCTCCTAGTGATTGTGAACTGGGCTGCTAGCCGCTGGATAGTACGATGGTCAGTTGGTGTTGCTCCTTTCGGGTACTTCTAATGCTCGAGATATTCCTTGATGTTTGTGAACCATGGTTGATCATTCAAGGGAGTTTCAGCTTCGAGGATCTGTAGGTAGAATGCGGGCTCTTCCTGGAGTTCGATGGTGAGTTCCCATTCAGCAACTCCTTTTGGTATCTCTAGCATCGAGGCAAGGGTAGCCAGTGCGTCTGCGAACTGGTTCTTGGCTCGGGGCATATAGGAGAATATGATCTCTTCAAATTCCTCGGTTAGATTCTCCAAGTAGACATGGTACAAGATCAACTTTTTAACCTTGGTCTTCAGTTATCATTTATCTGATTGATGATGAGTTACGAGTCCCCGAAGACTCGTAACTTTTTCATGTTGAGGATTATGGCTTCTCTTAGACCAACGATACATGCTTCATATTCAGCTACGTTGTTAGTACATTGGAATGCTAGTCACCTAGATATGGGAATTGGGACATCATCGGGAGAGTAGAGTATGGCGCCTACTCCACTTCCTTTCGAATTTGCGGCTTCGTCGAAGAAGAGTGTCCACTCTCTTACCTTTCTTTCTTCTTCTTCCTCAATCAAGAGGATGTCTTCGTCAGGGAAGAAAGTCTTCAGCGGTTGATAATCAGGCATAGAGCGTGCTGCTAAGTGATTAGCTAGTGCTTGCCCCTTGATTGCTTTCTGAGTGATATATGTGATGTCAAACTCTGAAAGCAGTAGCTGCCATATATTTTGCGATCCTACCTGTTAACGCTTGTTTCTCAAACAAGTGCTTCAACAGGTCCATGTGAGCGAGCAGTAGGATTGAGTGAGCAATTGTGTACTGTCGTAGTAATTGTGTCGCCCAAACCAAGGCGAAACATGTCTTCTCTACGCTGGAGTATTTGACTTCATAGCTTGTGAATCGTCGGCTTAGGTAGTAGATCGCTTGCTCCTTTCTTCCTGTATCATCATGTTGACCTAGGACGCATCTGATTGCTTCTGCTATGACGGAGATGTATAACAATAACGGTCTACCTGGAGTAGGTACTATGAGCATTGGGGGATTTAGCAGGTACTTTTTTATTTTTTCGAAGGCTGCTTGGCAGTCATCACTCAATTCCTTTTGCGAGTTTTTTCGCAGAAGCTTAAATATGGGCTCACAGAT
Organism: Magnolia changhungtana; assembly: GCA_030180095.1. NCBI lineage: Eukaryota > Viridiplantae > Streptophyta > Magnoliopsida > Magnoliales > Magnoliaceae > Magnolia > Magnolia changhungtana. The sequence continues at coordinate 1,959,769 of JASAUF010000636.1, forward strand.
CGGAGTGAGCTGTGTGATGAATCGGCTGATATACTGGATCTGTCCTTGGAAACCTCGAATTTCCTTTTCAGTCCTGGGCAGCGGCATTTCGATGATTACCTTAGTCTTGATCTCGTCCACCTGAATACCATCTTCACTGACGATGAAGCCTAACATCTTGCCTCCAGTTGCACCGAAGACACATTATTATGGGTTGAGACGGAGGTTGAACTTTTCTAGCCTGTCAAAGAACTTCTCAAGGTCTTCAAAATGTCCTTCGATCATGTGAGACTTGACGAAAATGTCGTCCACATAGACTTTCATTTCTTTGTTTATCATGTCGTGGAACAAGGTAGTCATGGCTCACTGATATGTAGCTCCTGCGTTCTTCAGCCCAAAGGGCATGACTCAATAACAAAAAGTTCTCAATGGTGTGATGAAAGAAGTCTTCTCTCGATCTTCGATGACCATCTTAATCTGATTGTAACCTGAGAAACCGTCCATGAAGGAGAAGATCTTGTGTCTAGCAGTATTATCTACCAGTGTGTCGATATGAGGCAGAGGGAAATGATCTTTGGGACTTGCCTTGTTGAGGTCCCTAAAGTCGATACACATTCTGACTTTGACGTCCTTCTTTGGAACTGGTACGATATTTGCGAGCCATTCTGGGTAGTTGGAGACTACCAAGAATCCTGCGTTGTATTGCTTGACAACTTCATCATGAACTTTCAGGGCCCATTCTAGCTTCATTCTTCTCAACTTTTGTTTGACAGGCTTCATGTCTAGCTTTATTGGTAGATGGTGTAATACCAAGTCTTCATCGAGCCCCAACATTTCCTCATAAGAGAAAGAAAAGTTAGACAACTCGACCTCAAAAATTTCATCATCCTCTACTTGTATTCCGGAGACAGTGATCTACCGATGCGCACCTCTCTGGGGAGTTCCAGTGATCCCAAGTTCACAATTTTGAAGCGTCTGCCACAACATTGGCCTTTGTTTCGAACTTCTTAAGGGAATCCTCGAATTCGAGAGCTATATCATCATTTCCCCCATCTTGGGCTTCATCCAAACCATGAGTTCGAAGTCGAAATCTATATCAAAATCGTACGAGTCAACTTCAAACTCGCGAGCTGGGTATGAAGTGTTTGGCATGGTGATTTTTAAAAGTTTTTCTATTGTTTTTGTATTTTGAGAATTTTCTGATGTTTTGTGATTTTGAGGAATATTTGAATTTTTTGTGCTTTTTGGAATATGTGATGTTTTTATGTTTTGAAAGTTTTCTAATTTTTGGGTGTCACCAAGAGGCCCCGAACAGGATGGTGTTATGAACCATGATTGATCTTGTCCTAGTTCGAGGTACTAACTACTATTTACATTGGCATTTTTTTTTGGACTGGTATCCATGAATGGCCTACCGGCAGATTCGATCATCAGGGGGATAGCTGACCATCGTGGTTCTTTTCCCCTTTCGATCCTGTTGTTTTGTCCTGTTTGTTCCTGTGGGTCATCTATCCTGATGACCATAATGTCTGCTAGGCTGGGCTCAGAGTCGGAATCTGAGTCAATCTCTTCACCTAGCAATTGGAGCTCTTCTGGCTCTTCAGGTTCATGTTGTGACAGAATTTTAACATCCATCCAATCGAGGGCAGGCCACTTCCCCTTGTCAACCCAATGGATGAGCTGCTTTTGCCCCTTGCGACGCTGATCTAGTGATGAGGATATATCCTCTTGCTTGCAGGTGGAGGTAGGTGTCTCCCCGTTCTTGCCTATGTCTCCTTCGAGGGGCACTCCTGGTTTTGGGTCCTTTGTGGGTGGATCCTTTTCCGTGCCCCTAGCCTCATGTGATGGGTCTGAGGGTTCTGCCCCTGGTGTCGGATGAACTTTTGATGTCCTGAGGATCCTATCCCACCTTATCGGTGGCCAGACGGACTCCTGATTAGAATGTTCTGAGAGTTTGAGTCGTTGGAGGTGGTCCTCACTGTCCCGGCCTTGATGAACTTGATGGGTATGCATTTAATCGGTTAACCCTTTCTTGGCCTGTTGGCTTGATCTTCTGGTGTCGGTTGATATCCCAGTCCCCACCTCTGCACGTTGGCATGTGTTGGTTTTACCACCATACCTTTTTCGTGAAACTCTGTACGATAGTTCAAGATTAGTCGCTCAGTAAGGGGAATGACATATTCAGCAGCGAGAGGTCGTGGATTGGCAATCGCGTTCACATTTTTGAATTCGAAGCTGTGATATAATATGTCACCCTCTGCATGTTGAATGTTAATCACTGGGATGTCGATTTTTGGGATATTGGCCGTCATTGGTAGGATGGTTTCTGGTTTGGCCAATACTGAAATGATTTGATTTTTCAAAGGGAATTTAACCCTTTGATGGAGGGTAGATGGGATGGCTCCAACAGCATAGAGCCATGGCCGCCCCAATAGAAGGTTAAATGAGACAGGAATGTCGATGACCTGAAATGTGATAAGGGTCATGTCTAGTCCGATTTGTAGTTCAATGTCGATTTCTGCCTCGACTTGCCTTCAGGAATTATCAAAGGCTCTGATGCTCATGGTGTTGGGCTTGAAAGAAGACGGTTCTATCCCCAACTGTTCGGCAGTCCTCAAAGGGCAAACATTTAGGCTTGATCCGTTGTCTATGAGTACTAGTGAAACTTTGAAATTCTCATAATGGACAGCTATATTTAGTGAACGCCCGTGTTTGTGACCTTTCGGTGGCAATTCTTCATCAGAGAAAGTGATGGCTCGTGGTGCGAGGAGTTGTCCGATCATACTTGCCACCATTTTGGAAGATACGTCAAGAGATCAGATGTGTGCATCATTTAATGTTTTCGCAAAGATTTCTCGATGCGATCTTGATGTACATAGGAGTTCCCAGATGGATATTTGTGCGGGAATGGTTTTGAGCTGGGCTGCTATGTCATAAGCAGCTTCGACTTTGCAAGTGGTCCCTGACAAAGTTCCACTGGTTTCTTTTGGATTCTGGTTATCTCTCCTGAAATACCTCCCATTATTTCCCACTTCAGCGCATTCTAGGTAATGCCATGAGACTACTTTAGGGTTGTAGGAGGGGACCACTCTTCCTTCTAGGTATATCATTGGTTCTTGGGGCTGAGGGGTGGTGGCTTGGATCTCTTGTGAGAGGCTTGATGATTTCTCTTGAGGTGCTACCAAGTCTTTATGGTTTCCTTCCTCCACTTGTTCTGTGCGAGAGGTCCTTTGGGCATGTCCTAGTTGGTGAGGCATCAAAAATTTTGGGGCTTGAACCAGGGGTGCCCCTTGCAAGGTCAGCGGGGTTAGATCAGGGAGACCTATTGGGAGAATAATGGGTTCAGAATTTGACCTTTTTTGGATGTAATGAGGATAGAGTTGAGTGTGCCCCTGGGGAAATGAGATGTTGAGGAGGTGATCTGTTAGGTGCTGCTTTGAGGAATACGAAAGGTTGTGTTGCGAGTGCTGCTTCAAGGAATACAAGAGTCTGTGTTGCTGGTGCTTCTTCAAGGAATACATGTGGCCTATCCCCATGTCTGATTCGCTGTATCGGTCATGATTGCTTGTATGGAATGATATGGAGAGAAGTGTGTGGGTTGTCCTCCTTCAATATGGTTAACGGTAGAGGTGCTAGGTGTGCTGGGTCTTGCTTGATGCGATGGTAGGGTATTTTGGAGAATGTTGGCCTAAGCTGTTTTGTTGACCTGTGAGGTGATCGCAATCTTCTGGCTTTCAATTAAATCTTGGACTGCATGTTTCAAAGCGAAGTAGTGGTCCGTTAGATGGCCAGGGGCCTGGTGATATGCTCAATACTGATTTTCATTGTAACCGGGTGGCAAGGGATTTGGTGGAAGTCGAGGCTGAAGAGGTGTCAACAGTTGCTTTTGCATTAGCATAGTCAGAACCTGACTGTATGTTTGTGCCAAAGGGGTGAACTTCCTTCCTAACATTGCCTGTTTGTATGGGCCTTGCGCATTCCCCCTAGGCTGTTGCGGTTGTTGTTGAGGCGGTTGTGCTTGATATCCCTATTGGCTTTGTTGTAACTGGTACTGACTATTTGACTGTGATTGGTACTGCCTGTCTTCTTGTGGCTCTGGTTGTGGAGCATACCGATTGCCTTGAGTATTGGCGACGATGTTATTAACCTCCGTAGTATGTTGCACGGAAGCAGTGCTATTTCCATTCACGTATCCAACAGATTTTCCCTCAACTTTGTTTCTTTTGATTGAAGGGGCCCGGTGTAGCCATGAGGAAATGGTTCTGACCCTGATCCCAGCTTCCACTTGTTCTCCAGCTTGGATGAGTGTTGAGGGTCAAATATTGCATATTAGACCCCATTTACTACCGGATTTATGAACATGCCACCGTTTAAAAGCCTAATTTAATCGTGTTTGTGATGCAAGGTACATTTGCAAGTGTGGGCTACAAAAAGGTGCTAAAAGTGTATATTTGATGCTCTGAAATCACCACAAAGAAGGGACGGACCCAGGGGACCAGAACGATGAATTTACATGCCCGAGATCAGAGAAAATCAAGCCGTTCACGTTAAAGAGGCCACACAGTTATCCAGAATGCAAGATCACAGGGTTCCCACCATCTGTTCGGCCCGAGACTTCATATATGGCCTGAGGGCCATAAATTAACCGTACACGTCAATTTTTAGCCATTGGAAACCTGTGGAAGTTGCTCAACGGATAGATCAGCCTATAAATTGTCGAGATTAGGCCACCGATGCGGATATGCTTCAAACTGGGTCCCTACATCTTAAATGAGGTGAAAATACAGATGGATAGATTGGATTTCTCATAAACACTACAGTGGACCTCATAGGAAATAGCAGTGCATAGTGCATAAGTGCACTCTCGTTGCACCCGATCGGTTGAGCTGGTCAAAAGGCAAGCTGACCGACTTTCTATCTTAAAAAAAAAGAAAGAAAAAAATCGAAAACGGCAAGTGCCGTTCGCGTTCGCAACAGAGGCCATCGGGTTCTGTTGTGGGCCCCACCCATCGTCCAAACGGACAATCCGGACCGTCCATTAGATTTTCGAGGCCCATTCTACCAAGTCCTAGGTGACAAGATCGTAAGAAACAAAGAAGATGGGATCATAGCCATTCAAGCATGGGACAAACGGTAGAATCGTGCCACATGATAAAGCAGGTGGGCCACACTATCAACGCTCCAAACCTGGCCATCCCTGAACGGTTTTCCGAATAGAATGCAGTGGACGGCGTGGATTTTTCAAAACATCAGTCAAATGGGACCCACCAACTTTAACAACGGAAGAATTCTGCCGCACATCCGAGGAAACCGGCGCGGTTGATCTCGATCACGATCGGTTGGAAGATCTAAACCATTCAAACGCACCAACAGGGGGCCGTGATCATCACCATGAAGGCCAAATTAAAGAAATCATGGTCGTTCGTCCCAAACCAGACCAAAAGGCTAACTGTTTTGCGTGTAAGTGACTGACGTCCGCACCGACTCCAGCTATACACGTAGTGCGGAAAACCTCCGCACTGACTCCTCTTTAGCAGCGGACCTCCCATCCAACGTTCTTCATGCTATAAAAGAGAAGCTTAGAGAGAGAGAGGGGATCCGATTTTTGGCATCCCGATTCACGGCAGAGAGGAGAAAAAAAACAGAGAGAGAGAGAGAGAAAGGGAGACAGACGAGCTGGGCTTGGAGGACGTGGAGCAGCGAGAAAAAAAAGAGTAGAGTTTGTTTTATTTTATTTTATTTTTATTTTGTTTTTTTTAAGGGATTTAGTCCATCCATGTCGGGCTAAACCTCTTAGCTAGGGCTAAGAGGTGAAGCTTGTAATGAGATGGGAGACTCTATGCTGTTAATTTAATTCATGAAATGAATTTGATTTAGTTTAATTTTATTATGGGAATATTTTTAGTTTTTAATGGTCTGTTGTGACTGAAATTACAATAGGTCTGCGATGACTTTAAGTATTTCTTCTTCCTTTTGATGTTTATGACGTCAGGAAGCCCTGTTGTTCACCATCGTCTCCTGGGCATGGTTGGATGTCGGTACCCTTCCTAACCTTCATGACATGTTGATTGGTTGGTAATTAGTTTAATTCTGTTGTTTGCTTTGTCTCCTGGGCATGGTTTGGTGATGGAATCCATTCTAATTTATACACCTTTCATCTTTTAAACACTATATCAAATAAGTTCAGTTTAAATTCCATGATTTTTCAAGCAGGCATAAGATCTCCCTGATCTCTACAAGTGGATCCTCTGAATCCCTAGTTCTCTTCCTCTGAATTTCTCCTAAGTTTTAGATAATAATCTCACAATTATTTCGCAAATCACAATTGATTTAGAATTCATCTCATTCTAGTTCCAGCCCTAGTTAGTTTCAGAATACGTACAGGTTTCAGTCCTTGTGGATTCGACCTCGGTCTTACCGAGTTTATTACTACATCACAACCCTATACTTGGGGAGTGAACAATGAGTTTGGAGAAATTTACGTATGGATATGAGATTAGATATCCTAAAATGCTGGGATTTGCTGAATGTGCGATCATGGATATCTGCTCTTCGTCATTAATAGAGTTTCTCATTCGAGCTGTCATGGCTCGCCATCGTCCTACGTATGCTGATAAAGACACATCGCTTTTTTGTCTCAAGGCAGCCAGGTCAGATCTTCTTGGAGCCATATTCAGGTTGTATGAGAACTTGTTAATAAATGCCTAGGAGAGCTTTTCCCAGGTTCTGATTTGATGGTTGTCCAGTGAGGTATACCAGTCCAAAGTGTCACCCTTAAGGGATTTTTGGAAGAGCCGTATCAAGGCTCCGTCGTTCCCTGCTATCGCATTGAGCTCTGCACAAAAGGCTTATAAATGTGTTGTGGGGCACCCACTACCATCATGCCTTTTAAATTTTGGTACTTCAAAGTTTGGAGGTACTCGGGCGTCTGGGAAGGGACAAAGGTCCCTGAATTTAGTGGATGGGTGATCCACTCCTTGTTGTCTCTGAAGCTGATTTTCCACCATTTGTAGTTGTTCTCATAATTCCTCGATTTCAGACTTGCCTTGTGGCGGATATCTTGCCCCTTGCTGTAGGGCTTGTGCTGCTTCCTCTTCCTATGGATCAAGAATGGGGGGTTGCTGAAAAGACGGTGGACTCACGGTGATAGGAGGTAGCTGGAATTAAACGCCGATCCCTTTTGGAGGAGTGTGTGATGTTAGGAAATGGCTCCCGCCTGGGGTATCTGTCAATCCTGGAATGTTACTTCTGTTAGGGGGAGTGGGTTGGAATCGAAACTGGCCCCCTTCTCCAGTTCTTGTCTGTGGTTCCCCTTAGGGGGAACTTGTGTTGTAACATGATTATTGTGATGTACTGAGTAGAGAGGTGCGAGAGGGTTGCTCCCGTTTCCTGGTTGCTGTTGATCTTGTACTGACTCTTCTGGGAGAGGGAGCATGGGATTTGCTGGGGAGATGAGAGAAAAGGCAAAAGGGGTTTGAGGGAGTGAACTATTTTGTACACTAGGCAGGGTTACTTGTGTATTTGGTGTGGCACTTGGCACTAAGCGAAGCAACAATTCTTGCATTGCTCGAACACTCTGGGCCATCTCTTGCATGACGGTGTTGACTTGTGGGTCTACGAGAGTTACTGGTAGCGGTGCGGGTGTAAGTGTGGGTGCGGACACTATTGTTTTGGGAGCTGGTTGAGCTGTTGGCTCTTCTTCATGGGTAGCTTGAGAGGTCATGGCTGCGCGAGATCGGGTGGTCATGGTTCGAATCTATGCCCAAAAGAATGCAAGCCAAAGATTTTTTTATTTTTTTTTTGGTTTTGGTGAATGCAGTGATGAATGTCTCTTGAGATTAGGATACCACACATTTTTGAGTTGGGTCTCAGCTAGTGTGCTGTAGCAAACCTCTCCAGTAGAGTCGCCATTCTGTAGACACTGAGAATTGGTGCCCACACTGATTTGGATGTTATGGGTTTGTGATAAGGGTGATTAGGCTGATTTGTGAATGTTGGAGTCGCCACTAGCCAATTAATCTCAGAATCCCGCAGTCGGCTAGAACCTGTAGAATATGTAAGGTTTGAGAAATCCGAAGACTCTCATACCTTAAATTGACTCCTAGTCTGCAATCCGGGATTCCGGGTAAGGGACCTCGATTATAAAGAGGGAAGGAGTTAAGCACCCTCTCTGCTCGTACAAATGTACGGTCTCTACTTAGTGTGGTAAGGCAATCTTAAGGGATGATGGATGCTGTAGTCGTGATGGGACTAGGCACACACGCGAATTTCTGATGTAACAAGATTCGAGATTTCGGCAAGCCACAGAGCATACATCCAATGGCGTATCTAGAAAGCAAGTGTGATGATGTTTATGTAAAAGGTAAAATAAAAATAAAAAATAGACTAGATCTCTAGGAATTTTTGGTGTGACAGGCTCCGATGTACGGCAAGTCACAGATCATACGTTCACTAGAGTTCTAGAGAAGCAGGGGGGTTGAGAAGGGAATAGGTGTCATGGTGAATGCTTATACGCAAAATGAATGGATGTTTGGCTCGATCTTTGAGTAGGCTAAGATATGGATTGAACCATGATTGATCTGGGCTAGGCTTATGAATTGGAAAGGTTGAGAGAGGCTAGGGGGTGGCTTGAAAGATCAGGGCTTTGAAGACTCGGGAGCTCCGTGCCTCTCCTTCACTCTCTTCTTTATTTTCTTCCTCTCTTTCTCTCTTTCTCTCTTTCTCTCTCTCACTCCTCTCTCTTTCTCTCTCTCTCTCTCTCTCTCTCTCTCTCTCTCTCTCTCCCTTGGATGAGAAGGTGTGTTGAAATGAGAAGAAGAGAAGGCTATTTATAGCCTTCTCCAATGGCTTTATGGTAATTTTTGGCTCTGGGAGGGGTAAAAGATGAGGTGACAAGTTATGGTTGGTTAAGGAGAGGAGAGTGCCACGTGGTGCTCTCTCATTGGCTCTTGGTGTTGGTAAAATGGTAAATAATGAAGGTTGGAGGGATAATTTCTTGAGAAAGTTGACTTTTGGACGTTGGGACAGCTATCCACACGCGGGCCGCGAGTGGCAGAACACCGAGTACCACCGGTGGTAGTTAGACTACCGCCGGCGATAATCGGACTACCGTTTGGGCCCCATTCGGGTCAGGCTTGTGCGTGCGGGCTTTGTTTGCCATGTTAGTTCGCCTGGTGGTCTTCTTTTAGAGTTTACAGCTCAGATAGGTGGGCTTAGGTTTGGGTAAAGGGATCCTAGTTAGGCTGTAAGGTAAAGATGGGTTGTATATGGATTGGATGGTCTAGATCAAGGTTTCGGGCCTCAGTCTGGGAGTTGGAGGTTTTTGGGTTGGGGTTAGGTTTAGGCTGGGATTAGGGTTTGGTTCAAGATATGATCATGGTTCTTGGACTGTCTTAGCCTTCTCAAGATGTTAGCCCGGGTGGGGTGTCTACAGTACCATATATGATTTTGGGTAGGAGACACTACTTTAGCTAACCAACCCGCCATGTCGGGTTGCCCACGCTAAATTTGCAAGATTCCATTAGATGGACGATCAAAAGTCCTTTTTAATTTTATTTTTATTATAAATATTAAGTTTTAATTTGAACATAACTCTTGAAATTATGAGTTTTCTAAGTCGTGTCAAACATGAAAAGGGCTTAGGAAAATTAGGAGAATAACATGGCTAGGACAAATTGTATACTTACTATTTTTGGCCAAAAAACCATACGAAATCTAGTAGGAATCATGATCGTCTATAAATAGTAAATCTACTATTTATAGTAAGTCACATTTTTAGGAAGTTTAAGTTGGAGTTTTAATATTTTGAGTTCACTATTTAAAGTATTATAATTTCGTTTTTCATCATCAATCAATTTATTTCAAATTATTTGAAATAATTTTCTATTTTCCTCCCTTGTGGGTTCAAGGAGTCTCTGTGAGGAGTCAAGAGAAACTTTATGGATTCGGAGTAGTTATCCTTTAAGAAGATGGCGATCGACCTCATCACGTACTTTCCTACGTCAACAGATCACATAAAGGTGCCGCCACCTCTTCAAACCCATCAAGACCCTTGTTGCACTGAGGGCTAAGGCAACAACAAAAACCAACATCACTAGAGGGTCCATTAGTCCATCAACAATGACCAGTGTTGGCTAACACAGCCAACCATCTATACATATATAGCTAATCTTTCCCACCAATGGCATTAGCTAGTCTGTAGGACATGAAAAAGTTGGAGGGTGTGAAACTCTTGCTTAGCAGCCACTTTGCTCCACACAGAATGACCTCAATCCCTTGGCCTGTTCTGAACTTGCTAACCAAATTTCCAATACATTTGAGAATCTAGCATCACCCAATTTTCAAGCCTTGAGATAGACCCAACAACAACCAACTGAACCCCTATTCTTTGTATCATTCCTTCTTCTTTCCATGATAAATAAGACTTCAGGTAGATAGAGGGTCATATACAAGCACAGACAATGCTAATCCAAGTCACAAACACTACCACCCTCACAACAGAGATCATCCAGATGTACACACAACAAAATTGCCAATACAAGAGCATAACATGCCATCCATCTTGGAAGAAGTTGATTAAGGGTTATCTCCCAGGCCACCAACATGTAAATTCTGCTAGCTTCCCCCAAAAAATAACAGTGGCAGACTACTGAGACCTACTATTGACCATAATCTTTCTTAAGACCTCTAATTGGACTGTAATCATTTCCGGGACCTATAATTGCACTGTAATCATTCTCTGGACCTCTAATCGGACCACAATCATTCTCATGAGACCTATTATTGAACTGTAATTATTATTGGGACTTGTAATTGACCTACTGTTGCACTCCATATACAGGTGTGAAAATAGATATTTACAAAATTTCACACAACCAACATTATGAGGGGGTCCACCTTCACGGCTAGGCATAAGGGCTGCAACAAAAAAGAAAATATATGCCCTCAGTCAACACAATAAACAGCTGCATGTAAGAATTTTATAAGGTGAGCCTTATTGATCAACGGTCTAGATTGCCCTAAGGGTTAGATAGTGTGATCAGGAGTACTAGTGGATGTAACTCAATTGTGATTCATCTAAAATCGTGTAAGGAGTGGTGCATAGGATTTGAAAAATTTGTGTGGAGCCTAAGGGAGTGGAGTTTCGATGGGTTCCAAACTCCTCAACCTCTAAACTATATAAACAGGGCTGGATCCCAAAGGCTACATACAACAAAAGCTATTTTCTTATTCCAGTGCTTCTTTAAAAGGGTGTAAAGTAAGGTGTTTGGAACCCATTGAAACTCCTCTCCCTTAAGCTCCACACGAATTTGTCACACAATTGTAGCACACCACCCCTTGCATGATTTTAGATGAATCACAACTGAGTGGGGTCTACTGGTACTCCTGATCACACTATCCAACCCTTAGGACAATTTAAACTGTTGATCAACAAGGCCCACTTTATAGAATTCTTACACTGCATTCGTTGTGCAAGAGCGATAGAGCCAACCCAACCACAACTCGCATGCCTCCAACACAACAACCAGAAATGCAGCCTGAACAATCCCACATCTGCTGCTACATATGCCCCCATAACTAATAAAATAATTAAAAAGATCAGCATCACATCCACTCCACACTAAACAGTCGCCATGATCTCTGGATAGAACAATGGACAAGGGTGTATGGGGCCACCATACAATGGGCAGAGCAACACAGGTGGAGCCACAGAAGACATGGGGACTCTGCATACCTTCACCCATACATTTGTATTTTTGACATTGCTCTAATATGGAACATGCTACCATATTCCACAGCCCACACACTGATATTCTATTACAGAGCTTGGAAAACAGACACGTAGTAGATACAAACTCCAATGCAAATGCAATTTGATATAAATGTTAGCTTAGGAGAAGAAGCCAAGAGAGCTCTGTGGATGCAAAATATAAAACTTCTTTCAACCATTACCCTATCTTGATCGATCACAAGCCCAAGTTATCAAGCAAGATAGCTCCTCACCATTCCTTGTTGGATGGCATATAAAAAACAGTGCCCCCAGTATGGTTTTTATGGTGGGGCATCCTCATCATCTCCGTTCTTTAGTGTTGCAGACCTATCCTTAGATGGGCCACACGAAGAAAATATTCTTAGAATAGATTAGGATTGTCTCCATAAATTAAAATATTTTTTTATTAAGATATATATCTATTAAAATTTCTACAGTTCTTTCTCATCTTTTATGTATTGAAATAAATAAATTATAGTTTTCACAATGTAATCACTTCTGATTTAACATCGGATCAGAGAGATATGACATTTCTCTTCCAGTTCCAAACATGTGTGTATCTTCCTTGTCATTTGACTCTATCTTTTATGTATTCAATGTACATTGGTATTTTTCTACTGATTTCAATGAAAGACTTTGTGTTTTGTGTTGGTTTGGAAGAGTAGGTTTTCTACTGATTTAAATGTAATGGTCAATGTCATAAGATACAGTGGGACTATAGGTATTGGATATACGATCATGGTGGACGATCCAACCATTGATCTAATGAGTTTTATAGTTAATTATGGCCGGTCCTAAAATATTCAAGATTTAAAGGTCCTATATAGAGCCGGCAATATGCTGGCATAGGGTGTTGGGGAATTGTGGAAGCAAACTGTCAAATCCGAATCAAACAATTAAAAGATCAACACAACAAAGCATGCACAAAGACACATGAATTTTACATAGAAATACCCTTACAGAAAAAAAATTATGACACAAAGCGATAATAATTACTATGAAAATGAAAAGTACATGAGATGGATGAACATACAATTTAGAAAACCCTCATTTTCTCCTCTCCAAATCCCAAAAATGACTTAGCCCTTGTTAGAATACCCAAATCTCGCTATTACACTCATATATATAGTATAACACCCGAAATAGGAAACTGATTATGCAATTATGCAAAATTGTACGCACCGTCGATTTAAGCATCGATCAATCAACACCAATTAACCAATCCTCGACTGATCGAACTCCACATGTTCAACCAATTGAGGTTGTTTAGAGAATAATATGTATAATTTGGGGCTCACTTGATCTATCAACTGAACCCCTGTTTCATGTACAATTTGAAGACATTTGATAACAATTCCACCATGTCTTCAATCATCATGAACCCCAACTCTATCTCTAATTACATCCATCTCTCTAATTGCCTCTATAATAGCGTCCCCATTGTCGTCGCTTTTCGTGCATACTCCGTCTTCATTAACCTTTCACCAGACAAAAAGAAGTCGAATAAAATCAGAATTTCTTTGAGGGAACCACCTTTGTAAGCATATCCTCTAGATACACGCTTGTGTGGACCTTCTCGAGAGAGACACTGCCTTCCTTTAGCACTTTTCAGATAAAATGATGATGAACATCAATATGTTTAGTTCTATAATGGTAAACCGAATTCTTCACCAAATTGATCGCGCTTTTGCTGTCACAATTAACCGACATGACTTCCTACTGAAGCCTAAGTTCCTTCATCATTCCTCGCAAACAAATACATTCTTTGAATGCTTCCGTTACTGTCATACGCTCAACTTCGATTGTGGAAAGAGAAACCACAAACTGAACTTCGACATCCAACTGACCACTCCACCTGCTAATATAAATGAGTAACTAGAAGTATCTTGAATCTGCCTCAGTTTGGGGTCTAATTCTTGAAATGATACCGAAAAATGGATGAACAGTGTGGATAAAACCCATACATCACGGTGGCCCCTCGAAGTGCCTGCCCATTCCCAACTTGGGGGGGGGGAGGAATCCCCATGTTTGGAATAAAATTCTTGTCATAATCATGAGAAAAAAACACTAGATTAAGAGGTCATTCGGCACCGTGGATTTGAAACCCCCTAGTTGTTTGACACCATAAAGTAACTGGGGGTTTTAAATCCAGGGGAATTTAAAAAACCCCTCAAAGAGGGGCTTAGATTACATCTAAAATCCTTACCAGAATTGCATATGTAATATGTATGTCACTACACTATTAAACCATTGGGCACATGGCCCACTAATGATATCCTAAAACAACCAGATTATCAATTGCATCACTATAATTACTCGTCCAAACATTGTCCATTAAAATCAATGGTTAAAAATCGTTGGTTGGTCACTCGGACACAATTTTGTGCTTGTGGCCCATCTGAGACTTGGAATTTCATCATTTTTGGGCAAAGTATATATTTCAGCGGGCTTATTACAACTATTGCTTCAGGCATTATATATGTTCACTAATTAGAGATATAAAGTTAAATTACTAATTAAATTCAACCTCCGGTAAATATACCATGCATAGCTACTTTTGGATTAAAGTTGATTCCCAATTCAGGGTGCCAAACACAATAGGAGGATTTCAAATCCAGGGGTTTCAAATCCACGTTCCCAAACGGGCCCTAGCAAAAAACTGTTTGTTGTACCATGTAACTATAATCAATGAATTAAATTCACAATAGATATTGGTCACTTGTACACAAATATAACTAGAATGTCACGTGTAAAATGCATATATGGATGGATGGTATGAATAAAACACATAAATCAATATAGGGCCCACATGTGTAGTGGATTTCAAAATCCACCAGAAATCCCACATGGGAGCAAATGCAATTCCATCCCACTTAATCCCATCTAAGCTCACGTACTAAACATGCCCGTAGAAGCTTTTGTAGAACTTTCTGTTAAGGCTTGACTTAAGCTGTGTAATTCTAATCTCACATTCCCCTAACCATAAACCAAAACTCCCATGGGTGCAATTTAAGTCATTTCCCACAAGCGGGAATCCTTTTAAATTACATCCTCTCCTTCATAAGAATCTAGGCCTATATATTTTTCTAATGGGAGCAATAGTCAAATATTCCAACCTCTCCTACACGAGTAGTAGAAGTAGAAGATTGACTACCATTAAGAATAAGTAATCCAATTATTGCAAGAGGCAAAACCTCCTGAGTCTAACTCCCATGAGCAACCTAGGGAGCAATTTCAATAGTAGTTGCATGTCATGGAGAACAATTCTAAGAGGCAGCTAGCTAGGTGTCGATTTTTCATCTACAAAAGTCTAGTGACTTTTGTTCATTTCCTTACATACTACATATGGGTGTATTAAAACTTTAAAGTGCCCAAATTTAAAAGGTATAATGATATCAGGTGGCCTACAATTCATCTCAAGGCATGTCGTGGAGAGTAAGTATGATACTTGCATTAGTTTGGGGGCTGCGAAAGTCATTCCCCATAGTCCCCTATCATAGCATCTAGTTGTTTCCTTGGGCACAGAAGCAGATTGCGTACTGAGTAAACTCGATAGGGGTCCACCTTCATTCATGCATTTTATCCACTCCATCCATTCATTTTTATCAGATAATTTTAGTTTGTGAGCCTAAAAATGAAGCATATCTAAAGCGCAAGTAGACCACACCATCGAAAATAGTGCAAATTAAACATCTACTGTTGAAAAGTTCTCAGAGGATATGGAAGTTTTAGATCAAGCTGATATTTTTTTTTTCACTTCATCCATGTCTACTTGATCTTAAGAACAAGTTCGATGATAAATAAACATCACCGGAGGCCTTGGAAAGGTTTCAAGGGTGGAAATCAATACTTCCATTGTTTCCTGTGGTATGCTACAGGTGAGCTTTGGATATGCTTCAATTTTGGGCTCAACCCCTAAAATGATCTGGAAAAATAGATGGACGACTTAGATAAACCACATGCATTTCACAGTGGGCCCAACAGAGTTTACTCAGTACGATGAGAGCACACTCAGTAACTCAGTACGCAATCCGATTTCCTTGGGCACGGCTCGATTGTTAATAAACTTGAGGCCAAGCTAGTCGGCCTCCACCCATCTACATTGCAAGAAACAGTGGTCCATCCATCCCGTCAGCGTATACTATATCATAAGAAACAGTGGTGATTGACTATTAAAAATTTCTTGTGGGCCGCATAAATATTGGATGAAGCTGATATTTGTGTTTTCTCTTCATTCACTGTCCTATGGTGTGGTCCACTTAAGATTTGGAAATACTTTATTTTTGGGCTCATGCCCTACAATAAGCTGTAAACAGTGTGGATATACAAAACATACATCAAGTTGGGCCCACGGTCTTGGCCTCATCGAAATCTGCGTTACCCCGACCTGACCTAATCGGCTCCTAATCCACCCTACTCTTTGTTATTTATACATCGTCACTGTATATTTTGGATCTGGGCTAATCTTACAATGATCCGAATCGTTTATTCAATGGGCCCAATCACTATAAGAAGCAAAACTTTTAGCGGCGCTTTTAAAGCGCCGCTATATGATTTCTTGGTGCTACACAAGCGCCGATTAATGGGGGTGTCGCTAAAGGAGTTAGCGGCGCCAGTATACTTTAGGCGGTGCTTGTCGGAGCGCCGCTAAGTGTAAGATATTTGCGGCGCTCATTCTGATTTTATGGACGCTTTTGTGGGTGCTGCTATTTCTAGCAGAAGTGCCACTAAAGACTAAAAAGCGCCGCTTGATTTCTCTCCATACGCCGCTAAAAGAGCTGTTTCTGAACAGTTTTTTCACAGAAAACCGCGGACAAGTCTCTGTATAGATTTGAAAGGCCCCGATAGGCCAGTAATATTTTTATTATTATATATAATTCAATTGAAAAGCCTGCATTTTTTTAAATATTTGAAACAAAAAAAATGATGCAATACAATTAAAACTAAATATTAAACAAAATTTATATTAATTCATAATTAAAAAATATAATATTTATTACAAAAAATTAAAAATGGTCTTGAATAAATAAATAAAAACAAATCCTCTATATGGTCTACTCTATCACGAGTGGCGTCAAAAGGCTGAAGTGCTTGTAGGACTAAATTCAGGCACAATTAATTAAAAGGCTGAGGTTATCCTTTCCACATTTTCATATTAACAAGAGTTAAGGAAGCATTTCCATTCTTTACAGACAATTGGAAACACAATAGCAAATATATACCTGTGAAGAAGGGGCTGTTGTACAAATGTCAAAAGTCTTTCCAACAGTTTTAGTGCTAGAGGATTTGCATTTATTATTAGAATAGGTAGTGAAAATATCATATTTATCTCAAAATACTCGCTTAGTTTTTTATGCCGAAAATCCAAATTCAATACTTGCATAAAGGCTCACCTTTGAATAATAGACACTCTACACGACTTCTTGTAGAAGTCTACTCCAGTGTACATGGACCCTAGATAGAGAAAAAGGAAGTCTACTCCGATGCATCTCTCATGTTGATGATGCATTGTGATCGACTGCAAGTAAACAACATGACCTAATATTAAGATAATCAAATGCAGACATTATCAGTTAGAGGAATAACAAACTACTCAAATGCAAACGTTATCAGTTAGAGGAATAACAAACTATGTTACATAAATGTGAGGGAATGAATAGATAGTGCATGGCTTACATGAAGTTATATTTCAGGCTTCTAAACAAGAAATCATTTATTATGCATGCCTCTTTGTCACGAAATGCATGCCTCACCAAGTGAAGCCCTCATCTAGGCATACACATCTAGCATTTGCTCGATAATCACCTATGTCATTTCTGATAATTTTGGATAGGTTTTAAAGGTCTATATGTTAGAATTAGCATTCTATTGATGTTGGATACACTTAAGTGACATGAGATGAGATGAGACAAACCTAGTTTGAATCATCTAACAAAACCTTCTCAAAAACTCCAAAGGACAGGGCAACTGATGTTGGAATTCCTATCGAGGAAGGCACTTTTCCTATTAGATATGAAAGTTTATCTGAACACAAAATTACACAGAGAAAATAGTAAAAGACAATTTGTCAAATTGGATCATAAGCTCATTTTATGAGGAAAATATAGGCTTATCTTGTAAATCATGAGATATATTGTCAAAATCACATCATCCACAAATTCAAGGAATATATTTACCTGTAAAGTATTTCTGCAGAGGTAGCTTTCAGGCATAACAACTTTGGCAAGATGTGATGGTTGATATATGTGGCATACAAGTAACTCAAATTAATCTGTCAGCACCAACTTAGATGCATCATAATCCAAAAATTACCTTGAATTGATTACCAAACTAGCCAATTGGTGGACAAGTATCAGATGGTTAAAATTGAAAAATAACAATAAAAATTAAGAGAAGAAAAAAAAATAAGAAATTGATGAACTTGGATTGTCCTAATTGATCATGGTTGCAGAAAGAATGAAAATCAAAAATGAAATCAACACTTTATGAAATCAAAGAGCTCGGTATTACTCTGATTTACAATGGTTTCCATGATTAATAAAACAAAATCTAACAACAACCATTCACTAGAAAAATGACAATGATAACAATAATGAATAATAACTAGAAATTTGATTGGTCAAATTTGAAATATTGCTTACTTTAGAGAGGAAGAGATCGAATAATATCTTGGCTACAAGCGAGGGGCTATCGTTGCAAAGAAAACTCCAAGAGGCAGCTTGGCTGAAGGAAATTCGGTCATGACTTCTAGAAGGCTTCTTGATTCATCCTGCATCAAGAAGAAGGTTCCATATTAAAAGGAGATCATTTAGAAAAGCAGTAAAGATGCTAGAGTTCCAGAGACTATTCCTAACCTTTACAGCAGGAGACGCGAGAAATCTCAAACGTTCACTTCACTAGGTTGAAGCATGAGCAACTAATGCAAGTAGAGTGGCCTAATAAGATGCATCCATACACGTAAACATTGTGATTCTTGAAGAATATTGATTACAATATGGAAACAGGAGAAAGTAGGCTAATGTATAAACTAGCACGTTACATTCATAAACTTGAGTGAGAGTAAAATACTTAAGGCCCCAATTATACTACGATACTCATATGGATCAGGGAGAGGCTCTCCATCATTATGAGAAACCTAGAAGAAATGACAAGAATAGTGGTAGACCAACTCACCGAAGCTTTGAAGCATTATACATTAGTATGGTGAAAATCATGCTTACGAGTCCAAACTTCCTTTGCAATGTTTCCGATACAAAAATTTTCAAAGAATTAGGCCAATGTTTACACCTTGAATAGAAAATAAACAAGATGTGTCATGAAAGCTTACAGGATATGGTGGGTTTGTTCATAGTTTCCTCGTATTCATGTGAATTTGTTTGGAAGATATATCCAGATTTATCTATTGCATATCGATACATGCAGATTTTCTTTCCAAAAAAGGTACTTATATTGCCTGCTTATGCAACTAAATCTGCAATTTAAGAAAACAAAAGTCAATGTTTTAAATTCATTTTTCTGACATAATCAACACCTAAACAATACATCATGACTTGAAGTGTATATTTAGAAGCAAGGAAATTACAATTTGGTCATTTCAGTTTATAAGTACAAATAATTGCAATTTGTTTTGACAACACATCCAAACATTCACATCAAAATAATAACAAACCATCCAAGTAAAATGATAAAATCCAACAACCAGTCTCCAACATCACTATCTTAATCATGTTCTTTCGCATCTCAACACTTTCTAGTGGCAATTTTGACTTTTATGTATTTGAGATAATATATTTTCATAAAAAATAAAAATAAAGTGGCACTTTCAACACTCTGTAGGAATTGTTCATACATATTAGAGGTGATTTAGTCAAGAAATACAAAATGAAATAGCAAATAAATAAACAAATTAAAAATATCTAATTTGTCAAACTTCTAAATTAGCCAAATGTAAAATGAGACACATGCAGACATGAAGTGGTTGCTCTAATTGTTATTTGGTAAATTGATGAAAAAGGTGCAAACATTATTTGGTAAATCTGAAATGAAGTGTGCTAACTAAAATATCATGTTGCAACTTAATTATTGCAATCAAAATCAGTCTATACCCACAGTTACAACACACGCACACTCATGTTGGGGTAAAAACTAATCCTTCCTAGTTTACTCTAACCTCCCACAAATTGAAAATATTGTTAGGTTTGGGATATTATTTCACAATCTGCAAATTGCTTTTAAATTTTTTTTTTTTTTTTCATGCTTCTTCAGTTAAAAACCAACAAATAACTAGGCCATTTTGAGCATTAGTACAGATCATAGGAAGTTGTACCATGAGTTCAGCCCTGCTTTGTGGCCATACCCAAAGGCAGCAATATGGCTTCTAACCTTCCAACAAAGACAATAATCTTGGATATTATCTAGGGATACAATGATCTCTTCGAGTTAATCAAAATCCAACTAGTAGATAGGTGCCTGCTTGTCATGAGCATACCACATCCAAAAAGAAAATACAACAAAATCTCTCCCATTGTGATCACTAGTCTTACGACATTCCCCTCGTCATTTGAGCAACGTTTGACAGTGTAACATCTTGAAAATCGGGGGTCGAGCATAAACTCAACTCCCGAGTTCCAGAACATCACTTATGCAACAAAATGAATGATAATTGAATGTTGATTGTATTCGTGCATTGAACATGAGCGAGATTAAGCCAAAACAGTATATCATACTCCAAAGACAGTTAAATTGCAGTGGAAGACTGTGATAGATATATATAATATAAAAACAGTGGTGAGTCTCCAGAGTGTGATAAAGTTACCAGGTTAATTAATTACAAGTACAGTTTTAAAATATACCAAATGTGAGGAAGTGTAATCTCTTCTATCCCAAGTATCATAGCCCCGTCAATACAATACCAGGTCTTCATAGACCTGCCAGAGAGTTACAGATAGGAGAACTCCTCCTCAACATCATAGTAGTAGTTCGGCTCTACTTCCTAAGCATCGCCATCACCTGAAACTTAACAAATCTGGTTGGTGTGTACAACATAGTCCCTTAACGTGGGAGTGAGTGATCAACTCAGTGGAACAGTAAAGTATAGGTTAACATGTTATCAATTCAGTCAAGTAGTAATGATAAAGCAGTAAAATCAAATACTCTTAACTACTCTTATTAATGTAAGTATGCATGCTGTCACGATGTATGCCCTCACCATACTCTCCCTCGTGCGACACCATTTCACGTTCGCGGCATGCTTTCATCCCTCAGTGCTCCACATCTTCTAGGCACATGCAATGCATGATGAGCATGATTACCAAGTATTTATTAGTCCATTTCAAACAGCAGGATTGAAAAACTAAGGTACCTCCCTTGTATCATTCCCAAACATGATCCATTCTAGGGTCGTCAGTCCTAGTTAATTTCAGATGATGGTGTGTTTTTCTAGGTCACTGCAAAGGTTGTCAAGGCTATTACGCACAAATGTTACACCACTCCTCCATCACCTCTTAAACGATTCATCACTATACAGAAACAGGCCTAGTTCATACTCTATATACCGCGGCAAAACTCTAAGGCTCACCACAATTTCAGAGTATGCTCGAGGTCACTCCACTAATGTCCTACCAACTGGCGGTCTATTTTCGAAGCCCGACCAGTCCACTTATTGACAATGGGACCCGGATGCAACCCGACTGGGGACCATAGCCAGGCTACGCCAGTGTAGGCCGACAGCTTGAATATAGTGTCCCATACCACTATAATCGGCTCACGAGTCTAGTTGCTCACTGGTCACTACGGGGAGGCATGTGGCCCCAGCGTAGGCCGACAACTCGACCACGGTGTCCCATACCACCATGCCCGGCTCATGAGTCTTAGCGGATCGAGGTACCATGGTTAACGGGATTCCACTGGTAAGTTTGGTACCCTAGGTTCAAGCAGTAGTGATCACACATGGTGAACATACATTAGACATATCGGGTTACTTGACGGGCCTGACTAGCTCGAGCGCACAATCAACTGAATGACATGAAGTGCATAAGCACTTCGCGTGGCCTAACCACTGTCGCCAATTGAAGTATGACTCGGGTTCGTCAAATACATCTTACGTGGTGACATGAATCTCAGCCACAATCTCAACTCTGGTACCAATTGTCTGGACTATACACATAGTCCCAAACTCAATCAATCCTTATTCGAAGCATGTGGAGTAAAGCATGATAAATAAAGTAATTCAAGCATGATAGTAAACATGTCATAAAGCATGTTACAAAGCATGTTATAAAGCACTATATAAACAAGAATACAAATACACATATTTCATAAGTTAGCGGTTAAAGTAAACAACCACATGGAGGAAATCATACATGTCTCTAAGGTAGTTGAGAATCCCATCTCAACACCTACCTAAGGCACCAACATCCAAACACTTACACAAGCATTTTCACAAACACTTAACATACACTATTTCAACATACTTAGTGTATGTTAGCAAACATGTATTAGGGTGAGTCCTTTCACAAGCAAGTATTTTACACACATATAATATATTTATACAACAAATAATCATGGCAAACACATCTCTAAAATACATATGTAAACAGTACTTTCTACAATATAGTATTTCTACATACATAGTGTATATTAGTAAAACATGTATTTGGGCGAATCCATTCGCCAAATAAGCATTTTATCCATATATCATATATTCATACAACAAATAATCATGTCAAACACATTTCCAAAATTTATACATATACAGTATTTTCTACGAATACCTAGAATATGTAAAATTCCATAATCTACATCTTTAATCGAAACATAAAATAGAAAGCACTTTGTACATGTGCAATTGTATGCAGATCATGAATCTATCATTATCTGACATTGAAAGAGTTGAAAACCTTAACCTATACACCTAAAGCCTGCACCTTGTGTCGTAGAATCGTAACGGAGTCGATAGGTTTGCTAAGCTTCCAGATTCGGCAGTTTGGCAACCTGGAGAACAAAATAGATTAGCTATTTCATAACCTACAACCTATACAACCCCAAAACAGATTAGAGTTTGGGTTTCTTTCCTAGAAACGGAGCTGGAATCGCCAAGAAAGCGATTAGAACGGAGCGGTGGAGCTCATGGAGTGGCAGGGAAGCACGGCAGGGAGATTCTCCCACTATGCTCTCACTTTCTCTCTCTTTTCTCTCCTAGGTTTTCTCCTAAATTCGTATGGCTGAATGAAAGAGGGGTTTAAGGTCCTTATATAGGTTAGAACATAACCAAAATAGACCTCTAGTTAAGGTATACATAGGTTATAACCAAAGTTGAGCTTTTCTATCTCAACGGAGCATTTCTGGAGGCCCCCCTTGAGCCAAAAGTTGGACTTAAGCTCACTGACACTGGATCTAGGTCAAGTTACATTTTTGTTCCGGTTGGATTCCCAGATCACACGTGGCGAACCAGTTTCAGTTCAACGGTCAGCGGATCTAGATCCGAAATTGAGTACATGTAAATGTTTATGAAAATTTTCTTGATCTGAGGGTGTAATTTGGTCAGATTCTGATAGTCTGGTTGCCCAAAACTGATCCGCAAGTGAGAGGTGCTAGATTACTATTTGAGATATTTATTTTTAAAGAAAATCAAGGGTTTTCACACTCCTCACTCCGGACTCAAGCAAATAGCGTTGGGACACTATCTGGATTTGATTTCCGAGATGATTGTCAAGCCCAGCGAGGCGGTCCTAATTCCTTAACTTCGAGTTATTCGGACTTCCGACATGCGGTCCAGATCTGATACGAAGTTTCAACGTGCTCCCGAGAGTAGACGGGTAATGAGATTGATCCTAGATTTTAGGGTAACCTAGCATCAATGATTCTACAAGTTTTGGGTCTTGTAGATCATATTTAAAGTGGATCAAACGGATTTCGTAGATAATCTAGTTTAACACTTAGTTTCTTTGTCTCATTTCTAAAGGATTTAGTCTTATAAGATTTCTGTCTGAGGTGGTACCTAGTCCTTTGTAGTTAGTACATAAAGTGATCCAAGTTATACTACTTAGCTAGTTTAAGATAGCGTCTAGGGTGAAAGTACTTAGAAAAATTGAAAGAACAAGGTGGTGAAGGGTGGGATTTGTGAAGGAAATGGGTTCAAAGGCGGCTTTAGACTTTGGGTTTGAGTTCTGACAGGTTAATAAGGTATTAGGATCGACCCATTGCCTAAGGACGTCTTATTCCAGGTTGGGAAAAATCCGTGCTGTTACAGACAGTCCTGATGTCCGTATAAAATTTCAACAATTCAGTCATATGATCTGAAAGTTTCAGATTTTAACATGGGTAACATACATACGAAAATGATAAATAGCAATGCAATGTAACAAAAATACTACATTGAAGAATTGAGGACTGACAAAATAATTAAAACCACTCGTTTCCAGATTTAGGACCTGTGCAGTAACCAGTGGGTCCCATCATTTAAGGACTGGGTCGGGAGTAAGTAGAAATCAAATTCCTCTTTACAAGTAGTTTGGATAAAAATAGAATTATCTCCATCATGATTAGAACAAGATATATAACAATATAAGTTGTAGTTGGAGCAGATTGCTACAAGTCAATCTGCATCAACATCAAAAGGATTTGGTATACCTAGTTACTGATATACTAATATCGATACCGACTCTTCCAATCTTTAGTAGGATATTCTCTTGATATGATGCACATGCATGCACATGAACTGATTTAGTCAAAACTACTAAACAATACTAAATTTTGTCATCCTTATGCAATAATTTTATGATATGACATCAGTGAAAAACATCAGTCACTTTCTGTTTTTAAAAAAAAAAAAAGATAAAGATAAAAAGAAAAAGGAAAAAGGAAAAGACGGCGATGACAAAGATACACGTGTTATTACCAGCAGCATTGTGTAACTTACTTCTATTATAAGTTCCTCACCTTTACAATTGCTAGCAGCATTGTTAAGCAGCTATAAGATACATGTGTTATTGCCATAACAAAGATGAACTGATGAAGTTGCTCCAAACCTTCATATGAAACAAATGGTTCGTGACCTTGCACATGAGATCAAATTCAGTAATCAGCCAAAAAAATCCAAAAAGTAGCTCGTTAGAATGATGTGGCAAAGTACTAAAAACCAGTGTAGCTATAGCTTATGACATATCTCAGTGATTCCGATAATTTGATCACATGCCTTTTTACAACTATTCTGACTCAGACCCTCCAATGCTCTCCTCAGTGAGTGATGAATGATAGAACTTGTTGACAGTTTGCGTTCCCCATGTTTACTCTTCTCGTCTTCTGGAGGATCTTCTTCAAGCTCAACCTTGGTACATGGACAGAACTTACCACTGTAGAACTTTGAGTCAATACAAATGTTTGAAATCAAGCCTGACGTTGCCGTGAGGAGGAGGGATATAAAGCCTGTGCGAATTTGTGGGGAATCCAAACAAGAAGAAAAATATCCAATCTAACAGAATAAAAAGTAGCCAAATTTCCAAAAAGAATGGTAACAAAAAGCCACTTACAGAGCTCAGACGGTGAATAGAGCACTCCACAAGCAAAGAAACGGCGACAAAGACCATCAATACGACCACAACAGACCATGTTGGCGTTAATGCCAATGACCACATTTCTTCTCCTCCATCCGCCATCCTCAACAATAAACCTCTACCTTCTTCTCATTTCCTTCCTTCTTCCTTTTCTCTGTTTCTGAAGATTCCAACGTAGAAGCAAACCACCGTCCCCACAATTGGAAAACCCTCCCCACATTACGCAATTACAAAAACCCCAACTCTGCCTACATTCCGTATTTTGGCATTTTCAAAGCCCTGATTCCTTCAGAAGCAACAGAATTCACCAGTGCAAAAATACAGAGCTACCGAACAAACCTGCAAATCTCTTCGCTTTTGCTATTCTCTTCCCCCAAATCTCTTCCATATGCTTGTATTCAAACTTGCTATTGACTTTTCAAAAATTCCGTTATTGTCCTCCTTGTCTACTCAAAAGACGGTCCAAATACATACACCTACATTTCATTAATGCCACCGCTCGCTCGCTCTCTCTCCTTCTCGGTTTTGTGGTACATTTGTCGAATGCTCTGTTTTCAACAAGACATTTGCTTTTGTAGTATCTTTTCGTTTTTAGTCAGTAAAACAGCCTAGAGCTTTCTCCTGCCGATTTTCTCTCCCGGCGTGGAGCTTCCTAAGCACCACGGCCGAGTCGACTATCATGAATGGGATGCGCTCCAGCAGGCAGACCACGACCATGGATCAGAGGACAGACAGCGGATCCGCATCTCCATCATCATCCAATGGCTTCTTATCACTGTCAGATCGGCGGGGTTGCTGAGGCGGATCGGATGAGGGTTTGGCAGTAAGGGACTGGATTTTTAGATCGCGACGAGGGGTAAAAGTTCGATTTTCGAAGCCATTTATAAGATTAGGGTTAGAGTTAGGGTTTGGAGTGTAGGATCGGCCGTTGAAGGAAGAGATGAGCTGGAGGGAGAGATCGAGGGAGGAGACGAGGTTGGGGATGAGAGATTGGAGGGAGGAGATGAGGTGGTGCTGGTGGAGCCGTCGATTTTCGATCCGGTCCTGGATCTGTTGACCCGTGTCCTTGAGGGAGAGGAGATCATCTTGAAGCTGCTGTCAAGTTTCAGTAGTCGCAAGACTCCATCGCAGTGGAGTTGCAGAGAGAGAGAGAGAGAGAGAGAGAAATGACTCCATCGCGTCGTGGAGTTGCAGAGAGAGAGAGAGAGAGAGAGAGAGAGAGAGAGAGAGAGCACTCCGAAATTGCCGGCTAAACGCATTTTTGTTGTAGTGAATCGTAGATGAGGGTTACTCGAAAAAGAAATCTCATATTATAAATTTCAATAATTTCATCTTCAACTCTTTAATTTTAATATAGATCCCTTTTTCGTGGGCCATTGATAACAATTTCCAATCTTTATTTATTTATTAATTTATTTTTGGTTTTTGTCCATCCACAGTCTATAGTGTAAATGGTTTTGATCATAAAAAATAAGACTCTCCTGGATATAAAAAATAGCAATTGGTGGCACTCATTGCAGTATCACTCATGTGAAACACAGGTGGAAACCATGATCTATATGTGGGTGCATGATGATGTGTTCCTTTCTTTTCGTTTCTTGCACCTGCTAAGACTACTGGGCTACACCTGCCAACGTCGTAAGCTAGCGCATAATCCGTACCGTCCATCAGGTTGTCCCCACTGTATATGCTCAAAAATTAGATTGGTCCAGTAATCTTGGTGCGGGGTCCCACTATCTATGTCACATTACTCGTGACACTTGCCAATGTCGGATGCATGTGCAGGATCCTCACCGTTCATCAGAACGTGGACTGATTAGTCAGATCTTTTTAGTAAACCATTTTTGAGTACAAGACTCACCCAATGATGACCTGATTTACAACAGCATACATAGACGGTGGAGATCACAGATCTAGGCTAGTCTAGAGTATCCTACTCTCCCGAGTAACTTTCTGCATTTCTCTCCGTCCCTTTTGGGATGAATTGATGATGCAAAAATGATCTAATTATGTCCAGTTGCTCTCGTACATCTGGATGCATGGTAATGAGAAGCGTTGACACTATACTAGTTGGATTTGGATTTGGATTTTATTTTTTATTTTTTAGTTTAATTTTATTTTTTAATGATACGAACCGTTCATTTGATAGGGCTCCGCTTGGATGGTGGATTGCTGAAAAATATTTATGGGAGAGAACATTCTCAAACCTTGGATGGGGGATTACTGAAAAAATTATGAGAGAGAACATTCTCAAACCTTTGATTGTTTTATGATTGTTATAACCGTTCATGTTCGAAGCAAAAGACCCAAATTATAAAAGGCCGAAATAATCCAATTGAGAGCTTTTATTTGTTTGGTTTCCTCAATACAGAGCAAGAATATTCATATAAACGGTTAGGATTATTACAAGATGACAGATGTATTGGCGAAAACCTCTTATTTATCGTCTATTGTCTAGTGCAAGTGAGAACACGTGGAGAGAGAGAGAGAGGGAGTGGATTTTACACTATACAAGGCCAAGAAATAAGATGGAGAGAGAGAGAGAGAGGATTTTACATTATATAAGACCATAGAATAAGATGGAGAGAGAGAGAAGCCACAGTGGGGAGAGAGTTGAGAGTTTGTATCATCGCAGGAATCCTTGTAATAGTGATTGGGAGTCTTATTGGTGGTGGGAGTTGCGAAAGGAGTGAGGCAAGTAATGGGATTTTTTTACCCGTCGTCGACCGGTCGTGAGCCCTGCTCGACCGGTCAAAGGCTGTGCACGACCAGTCGTGAAAGACGAGCCTTGACACAATTCGAACTCTAGCGACTTTGGGTTATTTGTTTCTGGAGTGTTCGAGCGGTCGAAGGATGTACTCGACCGGTCGTGGGTGGCGCTCGACTGGTCATAGGTTCGTCACGACCAGTCGTAGTTATACACATTCGTTCCGCGATTTTGCCCGAATTTCGTGTCGCAAGTCCTTTTACAACTGGGATGCGGAAAGGAGTTTCCTAAAACTTTAAATATGAGGTACGTAGGGCTTTCTAGACATGACAAGAGGGTTTCCTAAAGCTTTACAAGGGATTTGCTAAAGGGTTTAGGGCTATCAAAGGTGAGAGAGAGGGAGAAGAAAAGAGAGAGAGGAAACTTATAGAAGGGAGATTATGCTCGTGGAGGTTATCTACTGCACAATCTATATCTCGGCACTTCTATGTCCTCGTAATCGGTGAGATCTCTTCGTTTTCTTTGTTTCTCTTATTGTTTATCCACTCCTGTATGAGTGAAGAAGGTTGTAACGTTCTACTTCATAGTGGATTGTTGATCTGGACGAGGTCCCATAGTTTTTTACCTCTTTGAGGGTTTTCCACGTAAAAATCTCTTGTGTGGTGTGTGATTGATGCAATGATTGTTTTCATTACTTTATTATCCATAATTCTGGTTTGTTCTGGAGGGCTAGATCTTAAGGTTTTGTGCAAGGCCCCCAATAAAGTGGTATCAAAGCTAAGTTCATTGAACGGATAGGATCAATTTTGAATTATGGAAGGTCGCTCATCAAGGATGATCAGCCTTAATGGTTATAACTGGACCATATGGAAGGCTAAGATGGAGGACTTGCTTTATTGCAAGGACCTATATTCTCCAATTTTAAGCATATCAACAAAATTCAAGGATATATCTAATGATGATTGGAAGAAGATGGACCGGAAGGCGGTGGGGCTTGTTAGACAATGGTTGGATGATTCAGTGTTCCACCATATGTTTACGGAAACCTCAACCGCTAGCCTATGGCTGAAATTACAAGGGCTGTATGAGAGGAAGATAGCCGATAATAAGATTTTTCTGATAAGACGACTTGTGAATCTCAAGTTCAAAGATAGTGGTTCCGTGGCCGAGCACATGAATGAGGTCAGCAAATATAGTGAACCAACTCTCCTCTATGAAGATGGTCTTAGATGATGAATTGCAGGCTTTACTTTTGCTTAGTTCATTGCCTGACAGATGAGAGATATTAGTGGTGTCTCTAAGTAACTCTGTGCCAAACGAAAAGATATCCATGGAACAGGTAACCAGCTGTCTCTTCAATGAAGAGACAAGGAGAAAGTCTCAGGGGTCTACTCAGCAAGAGGCTCTTGTGACACAGGAACGGGGGAGAGGAAAGAATGGGAAGGGCGGGAAGGCCCGAGATAAATAAAGAGGCAAGTCAAGTAACAGAAAGGATGTTGATTGTTGGAATTGTGGCAAGAAGGGCCACTACAAGAATGAATGTCGTGGTAAGAAGAACGACAAGAAAGAAATAGGGAAGGAAGATGAATTAGATTCTACTGCGGTCGCTTCAGATGGCGACGCTGTAGTTATTTTTTCTGTAGATCATGATGTATGTCTCACGGCTATGAGTCAGGACACCAACTGGGTGATAGACTCAGGAGCTTCTTTTCATGGGACTCCACGCAGGGACTTCTTCACAAGCTACAAGTCAAGTGACTATGGGAATGTGAAGATGAGAAATTCTGGTGTATCAAAAATCATGGGAGTCAGTGATATTTGTGTGAAGACTAATATAGCTGCACATTGGTTCTCAGGGATGGGAGGCATATCCCAGACCTTCGCCTCAACTTGATGTCGATGGAAAGATTGGATGATGATGTCTATGAAAGCTGGTTTGCTGGTGGGCAATGGAAGCTCATCAAAGGTTCTTTGATCATGGCCAGAGAAAAGAAGTGTTGCACACTTTACAAGACAAGTGTCGGTATGTGCAAGGGTGGGTTGAACGCAGCAAAAAATTCAGCTATTGACATGTGGCACAAGTGTCTAGGCCACATGAGTGAAAAATGGCTTCAGGTACTAGCAATGAAACGGCTCCTTCCAAACGTGACAGGTACACCTCTCAAAACCTGTCTTAATTGTTTATCAGGGAAACAACATAGAGTTTCATTTATTAAATCTGCTTCTCATGTTAATAAAGTGCATGCATTAGATTTGGTTTATTCTAATGTTTATAGTCCTATGAGGACAAAATCCTTGGGTGGGGCATTGTATTTTGTTACTTTTATAAATGATGCATCTAGGAGGGTTTGGGTTTATGCTTTGAAATTCAAGGACAAGGTCTTTGGTGTGTTTAAATTGTTTCATGCTATGGTCGAGAGAGAGATAGGTAGATCATTAAAGTGCATCCACATTGACAATGGTGGTGAATACATTGGTGACTTTCATGAGTACTGCAAGTCCCTGGGTATACGACATGAACAGACGGTTCCCAAGACCCCTTAGCATAATGGTGTAGCTGAGCGAATGAATCACACCATTATTGAGAAATCAGATGCATGTTATCCCATGTGAAATTGCATAAGACGTTTTGGGGAGAAGCAATGCATACGGTGGTGTATTTGATAAACAGGTTTCCATTAGCCCCGTTAAATGGAGAAGTGTCTAAGAAGGTGTGGACTAGACATGATCCATCGTACAATCATCTCAGGGTATTTAGATGTAAGACATCCATTCACGTACCAAAGGATGAGAGGTCCAAGCTCGATATGAAGATCAGGTAGTGTGTGTTCTTAAGGTACGGTGATGAAAAGTTCGGTTACAGATTGTGGGATCCGACCGAAAAGAAGCTTGTCAAGAGTAGAGATGTGGTTTTCTTTGAAGATCAGTGTATAGGAGACATTGGTAAGCCAGAGAAGAACCAGCCTAATTTAGGTGAGCTAGAGGATATGGATCCGGTTATTCCTTCCGTAGTGCCTGACGACGGGGGAGTACAGCAAGGTGCAGAGGACGAGGGAGTTCCTTCAGAAGATGGACCAGGGGAGCAGCCCCCACTTGATCCACCGGTTAAGCCACAAGTGAGGAGGTCATCTAGGGACAGACAGTCATCCAAGAGGTACTCGTCGCATGAGTACATTATGCTAACTGATGGGGGAGAGCCAAAAGATTATTCTGAGGCCCTAGCCGACGAGCAAAAGGGGGAGTGGTTGAAAGCTATGCAAGAGGAGATGGAATCCTTACATAAAAACCGCACCTATGATATGGTGAAATTGCTTAAGAGGAAGAAAGATTTGAGCAACAAGTGTGTGTTCAGAAAGAAGATTGAGCAAAAGAATTCACAGATGAGGTTTAAGGCCAAACTTGTGGTGAAAGAGTTTGGTCAGAGGAAAGGCATAGACTTCGAGGAGATATTCTCACCAGTGGTGAAGATGACATCCATACAGGTGTTGCTTGGGTTAGCAGCTAGCATGGATCTGGAGATATAGCATTTAGATGTTAAAACTGCCTTTCTCCATGGTGACCTGGAAGAAGAGATCTACAAGCACCAACCAGAGGGGTTCGAAGTCAAGGGCAATGAGCATATGGTGTGTAGGCTGAGGAAGAGCTTATATGGCCAGAAACAAGCTCCGCGGCAATGGTACAAGAAGTTCAATTCGTTCATGTTACAGCATGGGCATGACAGAACGGAGTCAGACCACTGTGTGTTCATGCGCAAGTTCTCAGATGGTGATTTCTTCATTTTGTTGTTATACGTTGATGACATGCTCATCATGGAAAAAAAATCAAGAAGATCGATAAGCTGAAATAGGAGTTGGGCAAGTCTTTTACGATGAAAGACTTGGGCTCGACTAGACAGATCCTAGGAATGGAGATAACCCGTGACAGAAGCAGTAAGAAGCTTTGGCTGTCACAAGAGCAGTATATTGAGAAAATTCTAGAGCAGTTCAATATGAATACAGTGAAGCCGATCAGTACTCCACTGGACGAACACTTCAGATTGAGCGACAGACAATGTCCCAAGATAAAGGCAGAGGTGAAAGAGATGTAGAAGATACCTTACGCGTCAGCTGTAGAAAGTTTGATGTATGTTATAGTGTGTACACGCCCAGACATAGCATATGCGGTTGGTGTTGTCGGCTGGTATCTTATCAATCCTGGTAAAGAGCATTGGACAGCGGTGAAATGGATACTACGGTATCTAAGAGACTCATCCAGGTTGAGCCTATGCTATGGTGACAGTAGACCTATGTTAGAGGGCTACACAGATGCAGATATGCAGGTGACATAGATTCCAGACATTAGGGTTCATGTTCATGTTTGCAGTGGGAACGATCTCCTGGCAGAGCAAGCTACAAAAGGTCGTAGCATTGTTGACGACAGAGGCCGAGTACATTGCAATCATAGAGGCCTGTAAAGAGATATGCTTTGGATAAAGAGGTTCCTACAGGAACTTAGCCTGAAGTAAGAGGAGTACATGGTCTATTGCGATAGTCAAAGTGCTATACACTTGAGCAAGAATCCAAGTCAGCATTCCAAGTTAAAGCACATAGAGATTCGGTATCATTGGATCAATGATACTTTGGAACAAAAGGTGTTATAGCTTGAGAAGGTCCACACGGATGATAATGGGTCAGACATGATGACCAAGGCTTTACTCAAGGGCAAGTTTAGGTTTGTAGAAACCTGGCTGGCTTGAAAAAGGTGGATCCCTCATGGGTTAAAAAAGGGGAGATTTGATGGGTTATTTTGACCCGTCGTCAACTGATCGTGAGCCCTGCTTGACCGGTCGAAGGTTGTGTACGACCAGTCGTGGAAGACGAACCCTGACACAACTCGAACTCTAGCGACTTTGGGTTATTTATTTCCGGGGTGCTCGACCAGTCGAAGGATGTGCTCGACCGGTCGTAGGTTTGTCACGACCAGTCGTAGTTACGCAGATTCGTTCGCAATTTTGTGTGGATTTCATGTCGCAAGTCCTTTCGCAAATGGGATGCGAAAAGGAGTTTCCTAAAACTTTAAATAGGAGGTACCTAGGGCTTTCTAGGCATGACAAGAGGGTTTCCTAAAGCTTTATAAGGAATTTACTAAAAGGTTTAGGGCTATCAAAGGTGAGAGAGAGGGAGAAGAAAAGAGAGAGAGGAAGCTTATAGAAGGGAGATTATGCTCGTGGAGGTTATCTACTGCGCAATCTATATCTCAGCGCTTCTATGTCCTCGTAATCGGTGAGATCTCTCCGTTTTATTTGTTTCTCTTATTGTTTATCCACTCCTACGCGAATGAAGAAGGTTGTCACGTTCTATTTCAGAGTGGATTGTTGATCTAGACGAGGTCCCGTGATTTTTACCTCTTTGAGGGTTTTCCACATAAAAATCTCTTGTGTGGTGTGTGATTGATGCATTGATTGTTTTCATTGCTTTATTATCCATAATTCTGGTTTGTTCGGGAGGGCTAGATTCTAAGGTTTTGTGCAAGGCCCCCAACAGCAAGTGTAGCATGCAATGGTTCCATTGGAGAGAATTTTTCATGAACTCTGATATCAACAGAAGGATTCTTGCATGGACACCAATAAAATATAAGCCTCTAGATCCAAATCTACCTACTCCTATTGATTCCAGATGTGGATGACACTACACTGGTCGAGGATGCGAGAAAGCATATCGTTGCAAAGGGTAATCTCCTCGAAAACCCTAAAACCTCTATGACTCTCTTTGTATTTTGTGATGTTTTCTTAGTTACAACAGCAAACTTTAAGTCCTGCTCCCCTTCTTCATACGTGCCAATGTGGCATCCATGTGTAAGATCCAAACTACTCATCATGTTGGTCCTTCGTCGACATCACCTCCGTCCTCTCCCCTCATGAGAAGCACGTGTAACAATAGGTTCCAGAAAAACTAATAATGGTCCATATTCAGGTTCCACCCATCTGAAGACTGGACCGACATATATATATATATATATATAAGGCATGCTCACCTACGCACCTACACACGTGCGCACCTTTGCACACGTGTCATGGGTGTCGAATCCGAACGGCCCATAAGATGCGGAATCCCATGAAACCTCAGGGGGTGAATTTTCACCCTGATCTAAGATTCTGGTGGGCCATAGCAAAGAGAAATTCAAATCAAGGGAAGAAACTGTTTGCATTTTTCACGGCCCACCGAAGTTTTGGTTCAAAGTAAAAATTGGTACCATGAGGTTTCATGAGGTTCTGCTTCATGTGGACCCTTCAGATTTTCGAGACTCATCAGATATGATGAGTTCTCAAAAGAGTTTGTTTATAATCAGTGCGAACTGGTTCGCAAGTGAGCGTTCCGCTATAAATAAATAAATAAATGAATATATATATATATAGATAAAAAAGGTACAATACGCTCGAGCTGATTTTAACGTCTCATGAGGTTGATCTATGTGGGCCCCACCGTGATGTGTTTTGAACATTAACACTGTGCATTTGATGCGTCCCCATTAAATTATGGGATATCCCAAAAATTAGCCGTATATGGAACTCAGGTGGGCCATAACATCTAAAATCATGTAAAGACATGCCAAAAACATATAAAAGCACTTGGTGGGGCCCACCTAAAATTTTCATGCGTCTGAAACTTGGTCCAAACCCTCATCCATGTGGGACACACATAATGGATGGGCTAAATTTGCAAACCATAGCTCGGTGGGCCCAAAAAATGATTATGAATGTTTTAATGGTGCACGGCCCCTCTCAACTTATGTATGTGGTGTGGCCCACACAAGTCACGGATTGACTTGATTTTTGAGACCTAGACCCACGATGGAATGGTGCATCAGACTGATGGGGTAGATGTTCGAAACGCATCACGGTGGGGCCCACACAGCTCGACCTCATGGGACGTTAAAATCAATATATATATATATATATATATATATATGGAAAAGGTTCTATGCGTTCGAGCTCATGGGAACTTCCTATGAGGTCGAACTATGTGGGCCCCACCATGATGTATGTCGAACATCAACACCGTGCATTTGACGGGTCCCCTTTACATTATGGGATATCCCAAAAATCAACCGTATATGGAACTCAAGTGGGGCATACCATCTAAAATCATGTGAAGACATGCCTAAAACATACAAAAGCATTTGGTGGGGCCTACCTAAAATTTGGATGCTTTTAAAACTTGGTTTGACCTCTCATCCAATTAGGACACACATAATGGATGGGCTGGATTTGCTAACCACATCTCGGTGGGCCCAACAAATAATTATGAATGTTTTAATGGAGGGTAACCCCTCTCAACTTTTGTATGTGGTGTGGCCCACAAAAGTCATGGATTGACTTGATTTTTAAGCCCTAGGACCACCATGGAATGGTGCATTCTAACTGATGGGGTAGATGTTCGACATGCATCATGGTGGGCCCACACAACTCAACCTCACTGGAAGTTCCCATGAACTCTACACATAGAACCTTTTCCATATATATATATATATATATATATATATATATATATATATATATATATATATATATATATATATATATAAGGAATGCTCAGCTATGCACTGGTTCGCACGTCATTACGTGCGAACCTTGCTAAGGCCGATGGTCTGTATGAAAGAGCTCTTAGTGCGAGTTTGAAAGAGCAAGTTTCCTTCTCTTGCATGCCTCTTCACCATATTCTCTACCTCTATGAAGAATGCGGTGGAAGCCTTTTCGCAAGAAATTCTTCCGCTGAGATGCCAGTTGGGTCCCACCAAGATGTTAATGATTCCATGACGTTCATACATTTTTAAAAATAATTTTATGTTATGAACCCAAAACTGAGGTAGATCAAAATCTCAAGTGGGTCACACAGTGTTGATTGAACTCTCACCATTAAAAACCTTCCTGGGGCTATCAAATTTTTGGATCAAGCTAATATTTGTTTTTTTTTTTTCCATCATCCAAGTTTGTATGACCTAATCTACACGTTGGATGTCAAATAAATATCATGGTCGGCTCTAAAAAATATTTAACGATGAGAATCATTATCACTACTGTTTCATGTGGTGTGGTCCACTTGAGATTTGGATCTGCCTCAGTTTTGGGATAATGCCCTAGAATGATAAGAAAAAACAGATGGACAGGGTAGATTTCTCAAAAAATATTATGGTAGGCTCCACCTAGGTTTTTAGCACACAAAAGACTTTCAAAGAAAATCCACGTTCGAAAAAACCGCGTTGATAATAATTCTCACCGTTGAAAGCCCACTGTGATTTATATTTGTCATCCAACCTATTCATAAAGTTACATAGATCTGGATGAAGAGAAAACACAAATATTAGCTCCATCCAAAACTTCTTTGGCCCCATGAATTTTTCAATGGTAAGGGTTTAATCCCCACTATGTAGCCCACATCTGTCTTGGATTTGCCATATTTTTGGGCTAATAGCTTAAAATGATGGAAAAAAAAAAGGATGGACGGTGTCGATAAGACCCCTATATCATGGCGGCCACTCAAAGCTCCCACCTGTTCCCAAAGACGGGCGGAGGTAGGATGCAATCTGGGTCCCACACAGTCCCACACCTTCCCAACAACCTGCGTGGTTTAGCTACTGACAAGTTGAGTAGCCAGACTCCTTAGTGAAGTGATGTCACCAAGTTCTGTGGGCTACACCCATGATGTATCAACACTGCCCATCCATTTGGAAAGATCATATTAAGGCATGATCCAAAGAATGAGTTAGATCCAAAGATATAGAGGACCCACCACAGAAAATAGTGGGGAGAGTGATGCCCACCATTAAAAAGTTCTAAGGGCCACAAAAGTTTCCAATAATGTTAATATTTGTGTTTTCACTTCTTTCATGTCTGCGTTAACACATTAATAGATTGGATCTCAAATAAAAAATCACGGTGAACCTTTTAAAGGTTTCAACGGTGGGTGTCACTCTTACCATTGTTTTCTGTGGTGGGTCCACCCCAGCCTTGGATCTACTTCATTCTTTGGGCTATATCCTAAAATGATCTCTCCAAATATATGGACGATGGGGATACAACATATACATCATGGTAGGCCACAGAACTTGGTGACGACACTTAGTACGAGTCTCGCCACTCAACCTGTTGGTATCCAATTCGCGTCCCCTGGTGACGCACGCGATTGCCTCCGAGACAGAAACAGACGGGCTACTCCCCTGCGACCAATCAATGTCAATGGCTAGTGTTCGGTGCTCTGTGGGCCCATCATGATGTATGTGTTTCATCCATTCTGTCCATCTATTTTTATATATCATTTTATGGTATGATATCAAAACTTAGGTATATCCCAATCTCAAGTGGGCCACATTACAGGAAATAGTGTTGAATGAACATCGACCACTAGCCACAGAGATGGTGGCGAGCTGGGAGTAGCCAATCCGTTCCCCTCCAAGACTTACAGATTCTTACTAAGTTCACTGGATATCTAGGTGGGGCCCACCATGATGTGTGTGAGAAATTTATCTCATCCATCTGTTTTTTGAGCTCATTTTAGGACGGTAGAGCAAAAGTGAGCAGGATACAGGATTCAATTGAGCCGTACCGAAGGAAAAGGGGGTAGGGAAATTCCTACCGTTGAAACCTCCTTGGGGTCGACATGGATGTTTACATGCCATCTATACCATTCATAACATCATTCCTATTGGGATTAGCTGAGAACACAAATATTATCTTGATTCAAAACTTTTGTGACATACGAATATTTCAATTGTGTAAGTTTAATCTTTACGTTTTCGGACTACTTGAGTATTAGATTTGGCTCATTTTTGTACAAATATCCTAAAATGATCTCATAAAATGGATGGACGGATTGGATTTCTCAAAAACATCAAGGTGAGTCTCACTTAGGTTTCCAGTGTGCGAAAGGCTTTCACGGTAAATTCTCAGCTAGGTTTTCTCGAATGCAGATTTCTTACGAAAGCCTTTCATGTGCTGAAAACCTAGGTGGGGCCCACTATGATGTTTTTTGAGAAATTTACTCCATACATCCATTTTTTCATATCATTTCAAGATATTACCTAAAACTGAAGTAGATCCAAATCTCAAGTGGACCACACCCATGAAGCAACGGTGATATAATTCTCACCGTTAAACTTTTTTTAGGGCCCATTGTGATATTTATTTGACATCCAACCTGTAGATTAGGTCATATAGACCTGGATGATAATAAAAAATAAATATTAGCTCAATATAAAATTTTGGTAGCCCAAGGAAGTTTTTAATGGTGAGAGTTCAATCAATACTGTGTGGCCCACTTGAGATTTTGATCTACCTCAGTTTTGGGTTCATGCCATAAAATTATTTTTAAAAATGTATGGATGGCGTGGATTTATCATTAACATCTTGGTGGGACCTAACTAACATCCCCACGGAAGAATTTCATGTGAAAAGGCTTCTGCCACATCCGTTGGAGAGTTAAATAATATGGTGAAGAGGCGTGCAAGAGAAGGAAACTCGCTCTTTGAAACTCGCGCTTTCATCCAGACCATTGGCCTTATCCAACGGTTGATAGCAAGGTCCGTGCATAATGACATGCAAACCGGTCCATAGCTAAGCATTCCTCATATATATATATATATATATATATATATATATATAT
The DNA here is from genome assembly GCA_030180095.1 of Magnolia changhungtana. Lineage (NCBI taxonomy): Eukaryota > Viridiplantae > Streptophyta > Magnoliopsida > Magnoliales > Magnoliaceae > Magnolia > Magnolia changhungtana. Next base: position 1,998,415 of record JASAUF010000636.1, read on the forward strand.
ATATGAGAGAGAGAGAGAGAGAGAGAGAGAGAGAGAGAGAGAGAGAGAGAGTCATGCTCCCCTGTGCATGCACATGCACGTGCGCACCTTTGCAAACGTGTCATGGGTGTCTAATCTGAACGGCCCATGTGATGCGGAATCCCATGAAACCTCATGTGACAAATTTTCACCCCGATCTAAAATTCTGGTGGGCCATAGCAAAGAGAAATGCAAATCAAGGGAGGAAACTGTTTTCATTTTTCATGGCCCATCAAAGTTTTAGATCAATGTAAAACTTGGGCCTGAGGGGTTTCATGAGGTGCTGCTTCACATGAATGGTTCAGATTTTGGATTCCCATCACGTATGATGGGTTCTCAAAAAGTTCGTATGTAGTACGTACGAACTGGTTCGCAGGTGAGCGTTTCCGTGTGTGTGTGTGTGTGTGTATGGAAATGGTACTATTAGGTCAACCTCATGAGAACTTCCCGTGAGGTCGAGCTGTGTGGGTCCCACCGTGATGTGTGTCGAACATCTACACCATTAGTCAGATGAACCATTTCATGTTGGGCTATGAACTTAAAATTTTAAGTCAATCCATGACTTAGGTAGGCCATACCACATACAACAGTTGAGAGAGATTACCCTTCCATCAAAACATTCATAATCATTTATTAGGCCCACCAAGATGTGGTTCACAAATCCAGCCAATCCATTGTGTATGTTCCACTTGGATGAGGGGTCAAACCAAGTTTCAGCGGCATCCAAAACTCTGGTGGGCCCACCAAGTGCTTTTATATGTTTTAGGCATGTCTTCACATGGTTTTAGATGATTTGGCCCACTTGAGTTCCATGTATACGGCTGATTTTTTAGATATCCCATAACCTAAAGGGACCCATTAAATGCACGGTGTTGATTTTAGATACATATCACAGTGGGGCCCACGCAGCTCGACCTCACCCCACACCCCCGGCTATGAACTTAAAATTTTAAGTCAATCCATGACTTAGGTAGGCCATACCACATACAACAGTTGAGAGAGATTACCCTTCCATCAAAACATTCATAATCATTTATTAGGCCCACCAAGATGTGGTTCACAAATCCAGCCAATCCATTGTGTATGTTCCACTTGGATGAGGGGTCAAACCAAGTTTCAGCGGCATCCAAAACTCTGGTGGGCCCACCAAGTGCTTTTATATGTTTTAGGCATGTCTTCACATGGTTTTAGATGATTTGGCCCACTTGAGTTCCATGTATACGGCTGATTTTTTAGATATCCCATAACCTAAAGGGACTCATTAAATGCACGGTGTTGATTTTAGATACATATCACAGTGGGGCCCACGCAGCTCGACCTCACCCCACACCCCCGACTATGAACTTAAAATTTTAAGTCAATCCATGACTTAGGTAGGCCATACCACATACAACAGTTGAGAGAGATTACCCTTCCATCAAAACATTCATAATCATTTATTAGGCCCACCAAGATGTGGTTCACAAATCCAGCCAATCCATTGTGTATGTTCCACTTGGATGAGGGGTCAAACCAAGTTTCAGCGGCATCCAAAACTCTGGTGGGCCCACCAAGTGCTTTTATATGTTTTAGGCATGTCTTCACATGGTTTTAGATGATTTGGCCCACTTGAGTTCCATGTATACGGCTGATTTTTTAGATATCCCATAACCTAAAGGGACCCATTAAATGCACGGTGTTGATTTTAGATACATATCACAGTGGGGCCCACGCAGCTCGACCTCACCCCCCCCCCCCCCCCCCCCCCCCCCACACACACAAAAAAAAAAAAAAAAATGTACTGGGCCTGATTTGATGAATGTCAACATCTCCACATCCAAGTGCTATTTTGGCAGACAGGATTCCTATGCAACACTCATGAGGTCGACATCGTAAACCACCCCCCCACCCCCCCCCCCCCCCACACACACACACACACACATATAACCTTACTTTTCATCGTATGTTAAAAAAATAATCCGCTAATTGAAATCTCAGGTGGGCCACCACAGGGACAATGTAAAATTGTGAATAAAATCTTTAAATTCACTCGATGTAGCCCACTAGAGTTTTGGATCAAGATGTTTTTTGATATATCTTCATCTTGAAGTAGCTCATTAAATGAACATGTTTGATGGCATATAAAAAACACAGTGTGGTTGTGGCCCTAAGGAAGAATTCTATGGTGGGGCATCCCATCCTCACTCTCCCATTATCATTTCAACTAATGGATGGATTGGATGTCACAAGAACATCACATTAATGACCAAATAAAGCTTGGGTTTTGCACACTTTTCTTATAATTTTTATAATATAGTCTCTTTGGGTTTAACATATTAACATTCATTTTTCAGTTTCCAATAATATTTGTAACTTCTCTAATGATTTTAATGAAAGAATTGTGTTTTGTGTTGGTTTGGAATAGCAGGTTCGCTACAATGTCTCGATGTGTTGTTCCATTTCATAAGATAAAATTGGACTATAGCTGTTGGATTCAGGATCATGTTGGGTGATCCAAACCGTTGATTTATGACTTTTACCGTTAATTATGGCTGCTCCGAAAATATTAAAGATTTGAAGATCCTTACACGCCCAGCAACAATTGGGCCTAAGGTTGGTTTTGGCCAGGATGTTGAACTAGTTGGGCTGAGCTTATTCTAATATTAATTTTATCTGGCCCAAACCAGCCCATTGCCATCCCTAAATACCTATAATTTCAATCGGTGGCTTACAATAGAAAAATATTATAATTTTCGAGTTTTGCAAGGAAGACTCTTATTTTAGTTTTTCACCATTTGAAGAATATTGGTGACTCTTCAAACGTACACTTGGTACAGCTATGGCAAACCAGACCGTCTAAACCGCTGGCCCAACTGCTGATGGAGCATAACCGAAATTTTGCGTTATAAAGATAATGTTAACCATCTGATTTTTTCAGTTGAATTTTGACGATTCTTTATTTTACTTTTAATCATCCATTTTGAAACCTACTAATTGGATGGTTGAGATTGCTTCATCAGTGTGATTTTTAAATATATCAGCATTCAAAGTGGGACCCACTATTTAGATAGGCAGGATTGCTGTAAATCAGTGCCACATGAGATAGTCAGTCACCACCAAATAATGAGAAACTAACATATTACCTGATACTCCCAAGGGGTGAAGACAGTACCTTGTGCCACCACCAGGCCAGCCCGTACCGATGGAGAGATGATTCAGTGATCCAGACCGTTAATGTAATGGGTCCCATTGTCGATGGGGATCCCACAATTGTTTGGAAAGATCTTATTAGTTTTTCTATCCAGATCTTTTAGGTCTTTTTGTTGAGAAGTGGAGCCACATGCGCGGATTTCATGTCGCAAGTCCTTTCGCAATTGGGATGCGAAAGGGAAGTTGCCAAAACTATAAATTGGGGTCCCTAGGGCTATTCTAGGGTTAAGGTGAATATTAGGAAATTATTCTAAGGTGTGAGCAAGGGATTTTCTCTGTATTTCCAAGGGAGAGGTTAGTATATTACCTTGTAATCTTCGTTTCTTTTCGTAGTGGAATTTTGCATCCATGGTTTTTACCCTTATTTGGGATTTTTCCACGTATATCTTGTCTTGTGGTTTGTTTGAATGCTTTTATTCCTTTTCTAGTTTATATTTCTTCCAGTTTATCGTTTGTGGGTGAGGCCTGAGATTGGATCTAGGCTCACTGCGTTGTTGGCGTGCTGCGCAACAACTAGTATCAGAGCTATTGGTTTAGTTCTATTGGGAGCGATGGCGAAAGATGAGAAAACTAGAATTGAGAAGTTTGATGGTTCAAACTTTGCCTTCTTGAAGATGCAGATGGAGGATTATCTGTATCAGAAGGACCTCTATATTCCTCTAGGAGGAAAAGAGAAAAGACCAGAAAAGATGACAGATGATGAATGGTTTTTACTGGATAGGAAGGCTTTAGGAACGATCCGACTCTCTTTGTCTAAAAGCGTCGCCTTCAATATATCCAAAGTAAAAACGACAAAAGAATTAATGGAAGCCCTAGCCACCATGTATGAAAAGCCCTCAGCATCCAACAAGGTTCATCTTATGAAACAGCTATTCAACATGAAGATGTCAGATGGTGGGAGCGTGGCAGAACATCTAAACGAGTTCAATACAGTCACGAGCTAGTTGGAATCCATTGGCATTACTTTTGAGGATGAGGTTAGGGCATTATTGGTCTTATCCAGTTTGCCAGACAGTTGGGATGGTTTGGTGATTGTTGTGAACAATTCTTCAGGGTCGACAAAGTTGAAATTTGATGATATGGCCGGTCTAATTCTCAGCGAAGAATCTAGAAGGAAGGCATTAGGAGTTTCAGGGGACTCAGGGAATGCTCTAAGCGTTGAAGGAAGAGAAAAATCGCTGAACAAAGGAGACAATAAACACGGGCGTTCTAAGTCGAGGAAGAAGTCTAAGGGACCGAAAGACAAAGACGGGTGTTGGCATTGTGGCAAGAAGGGGCACATGAAACATGATTGCAGGACGGTCAAGAAACAAGAAGGAAGCTCTCAAGGCGGGAAGGATTCAGTGAATCTGTCTGAGGAGAGCGACACAGAGGCGTTGATCTTGTCTCTTGATGCGAGGAATGAGTCTTTGGTTATAGACTCGGGTGCTTCGTTTCATGCCACTTCGTGTAAGGAAGTTCTGCGTGTTATGTGTCAGGTGACTTTGGGAGAGTCTACCTGGGTGATGATGAGCCGTGCAATATTGTTGGAAAGGGGGATGTTCATGTAAATCAGAAAGACGGAACGGTTTTGAAATTGAAGGATGTCAGACATGTACCAAGTTTGAAACGTAATCTAATCTTAGTGGGACAGTTGGCCAATACCGGTTATGTGACGACATTCACCAGTGACTCCTGGAAGATCACAAAAGGTGCCTTGGTAATATCTCGAGGTAAAAAGGAAAGTACTTTGTACGTGACTTAATGATCGTATAGTTCACTCGCAGTCGCATCAACTGGAGTGAATGGGCAGTTATGGCATCAGAGGCTGGGACATATGAGTGAGAAAGGGATGAAAGTGCTATTATCAAAAGGGAAGCTACCAGGGCTGAAGTCTATTGACTTGGAATTCTGCGATGACTGCGTGTATGGCAAGCAGAAGAGGGTAAGTTTCAAGAAGACGGGACGCGCTCCAAAGACACATCTGTTAGAGCTTGTATGCACTGATGTGTTAGAGCTTGTATGCACTGATGATGCTAGTAGAAAACTGTGGGTCTACTTCTTAAAATATAAATCTGATGTATTTGATGTATTTAAGAAGTGGAAAGTTATGGTAGAAAATGAGACAGGTAAAACAGTAAAGTGTCTCAGATCTGACAATGGGGGAGAGTATTATGATAAGATGTTTGAGGAGTATTATGTAGCAAATAGAATCAAACATCAGAAAATGATTCCAGGGACACCACAACAGAATGGTGTGGCTGAGTGCATTAACAGGACCATCCTTGAGTGCGCCAGGAGCATCAGGTTACATGCAGGGTTGCCCAAGACTTTTTGGGCAGATGCTGTGAATACTGCCACATATCTCATCAATAGAAGTCCCTCAGCACCATTGGATGATGGGCTACCAGAAGAAGCGTGGACCGGGAAGGAAGTGAAACTTGCACATCTCAGAGCGTTCGGTTGCACTTCATATGTTCACATTGATGCAGAGCACAAAAACAAGCTGGATGCGAAGTCCGGGAGGTGCATGTTTATAGGCTACGGGCAGCATGATTTTGGCTACAGGTTCTGGGATGCAGAAAACAGGAAAATCATCAGAAGCAAGGATGTAGTCTTCAATGAAAAAGTGATGCATAAGGACAGTGTGCAGAAAAATAAGCCGAGAAAAAGGAATTCGTAGAATTGGAAGATTTACCGGACATGGGTGTTACAGCGCCACAGGATGAGGTAGAGCTACAGACACCGGTATTGAGGAGGTCTACTCGGGAGAGGAGACCCACGATCCGATACTCACCCTCCTTATATTATCTACTACTGACAGATAATGGTGAACCAGAGTGTTTTGAAGATGCATTACAGTTAGATACACGAGTTAAGCGGGAGCAGGCCATGGATGAGGAGATGGACTCTCTTGAGTCTAATCGTACATGGGAGCTAGTCACTCTACCAAAGGGTAAGAAAGCTCTTCATAACAAGTGGGTTTACAGACTGAAGGAGGAGCACGATGGTTCGAAACGGTACAAGGCCAGATTAGTTATGAAAGGGTTTCAACAAAAGGCAGGTATCGATTTCACTGAAATATTTTCACCAGTAGTGAAAATGTCTACGATTCACATGGTCTTGAGTATAGTGGCTTCAGAGAACTTACATCTAGAACAGTTAGATGTTAAGACAGCCTTTCTTTATGGGGACCTTGAAGAAGAGATATATATGCATCAGCTAAAAGGATACGTGGCACCAGGTAATGAGAACAAGGTGTGCAGACTGAAGAAGAGTCTATATGGCATGAAGCAGGCCGAGCGATGGTACAAGAAGTTCGACAGTTTCATGTCGGGAAATGGTTTTAGGAGATGTCATGCAGACCACTGTTGTTACTTGAAGAAGTTTGATATGTCTTACATCATCCTTCTTCTGTATGTTGATGATATGCTTGTGACCGGTTCAAGCATAAAGGACATCTCAGATCTCAAAAGACAATTGTCTAGAGAATTTTCCATGAAGGATTTAGAAGCTGCAAAACAAATCTTAGGCATAAGGATAAAGCGTGACAGGGAAAACAAGAAATTAGTTTTGTCACAAGCAGAGTACATATAGCCAAAGTACTTGATCGATTCAATATGGGAGGTGCTAAGTCGATTAACACTCCATTAGCCAACCACTTCAAGCTATCTAAGGAGCAAGGTACAAAGACGCAGGAGGAACAGGACTACGTGACTAAAGTTCCATACGCGTCAGCTATTGGGAGTCTCATGTATGCTATGGTGAGCACGAGGCCAGACATTGCTCAAGCAGTAGGAGTTGTTTAGCAGGTTCATGAACAATCCCGGGAAGGAACATTGGGAAGCTGTGAAGTGGATCCTTAGGTACTTGGTAGGTACTAAGGATGTAGGGTTGTGTTATGGTGGATTGGAAATCAAGTTACAAGGCTACGTGGATTCAGATTTGGCAGGAGATATCAACAGCAGAAGAAGCACTACAGGTTATGTTTTTACTCTGGGTAGTGCTGCAGTTAATTGGGTCTCTCAGTTACAAAAGATAGTATCTATCAATATGATAGAAGTAGAATATGTTGCAGCTATAGAAGCATGCAAAAAGATGGTGTTGATGCAAGGTTTTATTAAAGAGTTGGGTAAGAAGCAAGCAGATTGTAAGCTGTACAGTGACAGTCAGAGTGCAATACCCTTGGCTAAGAATTCAGCCTTTCATTCAATGACCAAACATATTGCCATCAGATATCACTTCATACGTTCGTTACTGGAAGATGGATCGATTGCTCCGGAGAAGATTCATACAAGTGAGAATCCTGCAGATATGCTGACCAAAGCGGTCACAAGGGAGAAGTTGAAGCTCTGTTAAGCTTTGATTGATCTTTAGGCTTAAAGACGGGGAGGTGGTGCACTCCGGATGAAGAAGACAAAGGTTTATGGCGATGTGTCTCCAAGTGGGAGATTGTTAAGAAGTAGAGCCACATGCGCGGATTTCGTGTCGCAAGTCCTTTCGCAACTAGGATGCGAAAGGAGTTTCGTGGATTTCGTGTCGCAAGTCCTTTCGCAACTAGGATGCGAAAGGGAAGTTACCAAAACTATAAATTGGGGTCCCTAGGGCTATTCTAGGGTTAAGGTGAATATTAGGAAATTATTCTAAGGTGTGGGTAAGGGATTTTCTCAGTATTTCCAAGGAAGAGGTTAGTATATTGCCTTGTAATCTTCGTTTCTCTTCATAGTGAAATTTTGCATCCGTGGTTTTTACCATTGTTTGAGGTTTTTCCACGTATATCTTGTCTTGTGGTTTGTTTGAATGCTTTTATTCCTTTTCTAGTTTATATTTCTTCCTGTTTATCGTTTGTGGGTGAGGCCTAAGATTGGATCTAGGCTCACTGCGTTGTTGGCGTGCTGCGTAACACTTTTGTCATGTCAGTCAATTTTCAGGCTCTTGTCAAAGGGTTAGAATCTTTTGATTTTGAAGGATTTCTTAGCACTTTCCATCCACGGTGGAGGGCATCCGATGAACGATCCATATAATTAAACCGTGGCCCACCGATATCAACCAGCCACATTAAATAAGTTGTGGTCCATTAGGGGTAGCTAAGGGAAGGAAAATTCTCGAAATTTATGAAATTCATGCATTTGGGTGGACTTTCAGGGGGCGTTTGTATCACAAGTTACTTAAGATAAGTTGCTAAAGCTCTAGCTGTACATAAATCGAATGGAGTCAAGCTTGCGCAGCTCACCCAGCTTGGCCAATAGATAACCCCAACTCGAACTTGGCTCAGCTTGGTTCTCGAGCCTAACATGCCAGCTTAGCTCGGTTTGGTCAGTAGCTAGGGTCAGTTCGAGTTAAGTTGGAGCTTGTGCGACATTTTCTCAAATACATAAAGTACATCTTCAATTTATCACATAATGCAAAACAGTAACAATAGTTTATAAGCATTTTATCAAACACTTGGCGGGCAACATCAAAATCAAGATATGAAGGCCACCCGCTAATCTCACGGAGAATATATGCACCCAAAACAACACTTCATTGAATCATTTAATCAAACACTCTGCGAGCAGCGTCAATATCAAAATAACCGAGTCACTGAGCCGATTCGATCCGAGTCGATTCGAGTTGAGGTTCGATCCGAGTCGAGCTAAGGCAAACTCGAACTCAGCTCGAAAGTTTTCTGGTCTAAAAAAACAGTCCGACTCGGTCTAAATCCAATTTTGAGCCGAGGCGAGTTGAGCGAGCTAACTGAGCCAACTCGACTCGTGTACTGCTCTGCAATAATGCCTTAAGTAGTTTATCTTGATTTCTACTAATTAAATTGAAGTGATTAACTTTGAATAAAAAAACTAATAATTGATCTTAAACTAAACCTAATTATCTCATATAAGTTTCTCATCTACTGTTAGAAGTAGAAAAGTAACTTATTTGGTGGTCTCCAAACGGGCCTTTAGTTTTTTTTTCTTTTTTTTTTTTTTTTTTTTTTTTTCTTTAAAAATAAAAAAACAAAACAAAACAAACCTTTCCTTCCCTCCACATTAACACACTATTGCTCCAAAAACAAGTTCAAAAATTACATATCAGCAAAAAAAAAAAAAAAAAAAAAAAAAAAGGAGAAAAACTGGACCCACCTCCCTAACAACTTCCCCTGCTCCCCCACGATCCACCATCGCCACCGCCTCCGCCACCCCCACCTCCATACCTCCCACCACCGCTGCCGCCACTCCTTCCACCTCAAACGGGCCTTTAGTTATTTGACAACACATCCTGGCAAAAGCGTCAAGTAAGCGGCCCACACGTAATAAAGTCTAGCCTCTGTAATAGATGCCTCATAATATATTCTCCCACAAAAATCAAGTCCAGCCCGAGACTGGAAAATCAAGCCAAGCCTGTTTATAGTGTGAGTGTCCCTCTACCCTTGTAGTGTATTCCCATGCGGAGCTCCCCATACATTGATACACCATTCTCTAACAGCTAAAATTTTAGAGCAAGTGATTATTTGCCAACATGTCTCCACAAGTGTTGATGGGCTATTCTAGTGGCCCTTTGGCCTTCCACTAGCCTAATTTGAAGCCAGACCAATAAACGTGTTCGGCCTGAGCTAGAGTTTTGTAGAGCTTTCTGTTAAAGCTTGGCTTAAAACAAAAACAAAACAAAACAAAACAAGCCTGTTTATATATGTTTTTAATGGATGGGCTTAAATGGCCCTAGCCTACGTCTAACGTTTAGACCTGATAAATAACTGAGTCTAGCTCAGGCTAACCTAAGCCTGGCCTGTATTGTTCAATATATATGCTCAGGCCCAGATGAGGCCCAGGGCCATGATGATCCAAAATAGTCTAGCCCACTAGCTCGAAATGTTTATGCTGAGCTGGAGCCTGAGTTTTTCTTAAATGGATGACAGGTTACAAAACAAATATGAGCTGTAGCAGAGTAATTAAGGATTTTCATGTACATATAGTGTATATTACAAAATCGATGTTGCAAATCCTTACGGGTAGGGTTGACTCAGACCTGGGCTGAGTTGATATGTTATTGCATGCAGTTCAAACCCAGACCGACGTAGAAACAGACTGGAATTTTAAGCCAAAGCCCGCCCTTGAGCTTGATACTCTTACCCAAGCTTGAACTGTGGAAGGGCAGGCGTGAAAGCCCAACGGGCCAGCCCCACTTTAAACTAGACAGAAATAGCGGAATGTGTATAGAAGGGCCATACATGATAGATATTCAACATCAACGGTTAGATCTCTCTACTAAACTAAATATGGACTGTCCATTTCCTAAATCATGAACCGATGGTTAGATTCATCTGATTAAAGTGATTTGAGGATGGGCAAAATCCAAGGTAGGCCTGCATGATGAACGGTATAGATCAATGTTCAGACCTCTCCTATATGCTCAATGTCTACTGTCCGTTTCGTGAACCACTAATAGGATGCTTGGGATCATCTTATTAGAGTGACTTGAAAGGTATGGGCAATCAAAGGTGGGCCCTTGATGATGGCCGGTCCACATCAATGCTTAAACATCTTTTTTTTTTTTTTTTTTATTATTTAAAAAAAAAAAAACATCTTTTTTATAGTCAATATGGACCATCCTTTTCTAAAATTACTAATTTGATTAAATTGATTTAAGAGGATGGAAAATCACAGGTGGACCTCACATGAGATGAAGAAGAAGTCGAGTGATGGGATTCTCATGTGGAAGAGTTAGTTGCAAAAGGGGGTCAAGGACATAAGAGATTCACAGAGCAATGTCAGTCTGACAAGAAGAAAAAGTCTAAATCAAAATCTAAGACAATGGGTAGATATTTATTTTGTGGCATAAAATGACACTTCAATGGAGACTTCTAGAAATGGAAAGATCACATAGGTTCAGTTGCATTGCGATAGTCAAAGTTCTATCCATGTGACGATGAATCAAGTGTACGTATAACGCAAGAACCAAGGGCATCAACCTAAGGTTCCACAAGATACATGAGCTCATTACTTCAGGAGAGATTCTGTTTCATAATATTCACAATGATGAGAATGTCGCGGACATATTGACAAAGTCAATGACTATATAAAAATTTAAGCACTACTTGGGCTTGATCAATCTCACTAGCCATTTATGAGATTATGCACCTTTGCATAGGGGTAAATGCATGAAGCTACGTTTTAGGTGGACAATGCATCTAGCAGTCTACGTTCAAGGTGGAGGTTATATGAGAGATCTTCAGGATGACTTGGCATAATACAAGTCAAGGTGGAGATTGTTGTGCAAGCTACCTTGGATTTTGTCAATTTGTTGTGTGGAGAAGACCTATCTTAATTTGACCATTTGTATTTTTGGTTTCACCGAAAACTAGGTGGTTTCTCAAGTTGCACATTGTGATGATTTGTATGTTTTTGGTTCGATCAAAAAGTGTACTCAGTTTGGTTTGGTCCGGCCAAAAAGGTTATATGAGTGTTGGCCGGTAATTTTTTAGGCGTTCCTCGTACACAAGAGAGGAATCAAAATCAATCAAAATAAAGCCCAGGCCGTGATAGATGCAAAGCCACCAAGGCATAAGGTTGAGTTACAGAGGTTTTTAGGCCACCTTAATTTCTTGCGACGATTCATATCTAACTGTGCTGGTAGGGGCTTGTATAATACAAGTGTTTTCTTTTTAAGGGGTTTGCAAGGTGGGATGGGTTTTAAACACTTGTAAGGCCTTGAGAATTGATTTTCTCAAGAGGCCAGGGTTTTCGTAGGTGTGCATCGCAAAGAGAGATTCAAGTTTCATCTGTAATTGAAGTAGGTGAATGGTGTAATCTTTAACATTTTGATTATAGAGGATTTCTGTCTCTTTGTCTCAGAGTTTTTTCCTGTAAGGATTTTTCATGTAAAATATTTTGTGTTCTATGATTGCTTATTTTATTGTTTGGTTATTCTACTTTATTCGATTGTTCTATCTTCGTTCAATGTATTTCCACAAAGCGTATAGATTAACAATAGTATTAGATATGAATTTCTAAGACTTACGTTTGATCTAGATTTATTAAGGGTTGAGAATTTCAACAATACTTGACATAGACCATCCATTTCCCAAAGATTTGAGGGTTATAATCATCCAATAAAAGTGATTTAAGATGAAAGATGAGCTGGCAGTTGACAATCCATGATGAAAACATCCCTCGGTGGAAAGATCTAAACCCTTCAATAGGGGCCCAAAGTTTCGAAAGAAAGTACAAGGGTTCAGGTTCAACAAGAAATTGCCAATCTACTCTATATCCATCCATGTGATCGATCTTCCAATCTCCGTTACTGTTAGTGCATGGGTCATCCACTTTAAAGTCCATCATATCAAGGGTTTTGATTGACTGAACCATGGCCTCAGTTGCACAAATTCAAACTGGGAATCGGAACATACTATACGCAGCCGACGGCCGAGCACTGTCTAATAAATAAGATACTTATGCGGCGCACCACCCAAGGAATGAAGAATGCTTCGCTGCCACTCCACCGCAAACAATCAGAAATTCAGAATTTCTTATTTATAGCCATCAAATGGCCAGGGAGATAAAGAGAGAGATGGAAAAATGGTGGCGGGCCCACCAATTAAAGGGTCTATAATCGTCAACCTTAAGCCAAACCGATATTTCCTTTTAAAAGTGATTCTCTTTTCTTTTATTTTCTTTTGTTCTTTATTCTTTTTCTTTTCAAAGGTTTGCTAGCCCCACAAGCGACCCATAGCACGTGATGGAGCTTAGCAAGACAGGGAATTAACACAAGAAGACATCCAACCACTAAAGGTTATAATTGTAAGTGCTTGCACTTTAAATAGGAACCATGTGATGAATATGTAGATTGTAGTAACTTCCAATTTAGTAGATCTTGATGTAGAGCAGGTCGCGCATACTTTCATGGCCAAGATGGATCAGAAAAGGCCCGGCCGGAGTCAAAGGTGATTAGGACCATTAGAACCTTAAAATAGTCGTATCTCACAAAGTTTTTGGGCATATCATATATGATTTTAGGGGTAAGAGAAGCTACTTTAGCCAACCAAGCCTGTCATGTGAGGTTGCCTATGCCAAATTTGAGAGATTTCATCATATCGGCAGTCGAAAGTCTATTATAGGTTTTAATTAATTTGATCATAACTTTTGATCCTCAGAGTTTTAATAGTTTTGCTCAACATGAAAAGGGCTAAGAAAAATTAGGAGAACAATGGTTAGGCTAAAATGGACACTTACTATTTTTGGCCGAAAACCATGAAGTAATCTAGTAGGAATCATGACTTTTATTAAATCGTAAACTTTCGCATTTTTAGCGAGTTTTTTTTTTTTTTTTTTTTTAAGAAAAAAGAAAAAGAAAAAGAAACGATTCAATTTTATTCAATATATTAAAAAAGACCGGACAAACGATTCAACGAAACACATCCAAACAAACAGCGGACTGGAGAAATCCAAAGTCCCAGACAGACAAATACCCAAACACAACGGGCATTTAAAGCAAACTTATTGCGAAATAGTCTGCGAAGACTATCCAAACGCGCACAAAACACGATATCTTAAAAAGCTAAAAGCGATAAAGACACCGAAACATTAGATAAACCTGACTGGCTGCTTCCAACTAAGCCAAACGACAAACGAGTACGCACGAACACCAAACAACACATCCCAACCGTCCACGTCACCACCCCTTTCCTGCCCCGTCATCAGATCCAACATCCACGTCATCAATCACATCCCAGAACGGTTTCAAGGTAGACCTGGGAGATGAGGCCCTCATAATTCCTTCCTTCTTTGAAAGACACTGGTAGACCAAAATGCCCACGCCAGGGAGTTCCTGCTCAGCCACGTTCTCGCACGTGTACCCCTCCACGTAGACCTCCTTCCCCCACGTGCCGGCCGAGCCACGAGAGCCACGTAGACCTCCTTCCCCCACGACACCGAAACGTTTTTAGGGAGTTTGAGTTGGAATTTGAGTATAAAATTCTATCTTAGGTTTGAGTTCACTATTTAAAGGATTGTAATTTCATTTTATTTATTTATTATTATCATCAATCAATTTATTTCAAAATATTAGAAATTATTTCTATTCTTATCTTTCATGGATTCAAGAAATCTCTGTAAGGAGTCTAGAGAAGCTCCGTAGATTTGGAGTAGTTATCCATAAGGAAGATTGTGACTGACCTCACCATGTCCTTCCCGGCGTTGGATCCGGATGCATGGGATGTACGACACCTTCCCACATCAATGAGGTACTCATGGAATACATATGCATGAGCTCTGTTGAAACCAATGTCACCTTCCGTTCCGTCAGGATTATGTGCAAAATACCTACCCCTTATGTTCCCTTTTTGAACGGTACAATCTGAATTATAGGCCATTAATTTACCAATCTGAGTTGCTGTTTTTACAAACATTAAATTAGTAGTTAATTTACACTATACAATAAAGTTGTAATTTAAATTTATATTTGAAATGTAGAGGTTTATACCTTGATTTATGTAATATTAGGCACATAAAATGCCATTAATACTGTGCATGCAAGATTTATAGTCACGACATTTAGTAATAATTGTACAATTTATGACCAGTAATGTACATCGGAGCGACCCACATGATCCTACTCCTAGCAAGCCATGTATTGGAGAAAGGAAGGTACTGCATATAAATTCTAGTATCACATACAAGAGTGCCCCATGATTTAGAAAACCTTGATTGGAACATGATAAGTACCAAAATTCAAATTCAAGTTGTTGCACTCATTAGGTGGGCCATGCGTATAGGACCACGTCAGTGATTTTCCATCCGTCCATTTTCTCCATTCAAGTGTGGCTCACCTGTTGAGCGGATTAGCCAAATTTACTAGTAGGTTTATGTCCATGGCCACCTAATTGAGATATATCTTATACGTGTGTTACACTTGCTGATGTGCATGAGCAGCCCTTGGATTCCCCTTTTATGTTAATTTAGTTTTTAATATCCAAAGGGATGATTTATTCTCTTTCACTTTTCCTTTTTAGTTCTTTAGTAAGAAGATTGATTCTTTTGCTACTGTAAAGTTACGATATCATCATCTATAATTTGTGGTGAGAGAATTTCAGAAAGGAGAGAAAGGAAGTAGCAATGAGAATTTTATTGAAGAGAGGCGTTAGTATTTTTGTAGGAATCCTTGCTGCACTATTTGGGAGTCTTATTTATAGTGGGAGTTGTGAATGGTGCTGAGAGAGAGAGAGAGAGAGAGAGAGAGAGAGAGAGAGAGAGAGAGAGAGAGAGAGAGAGAGAGAATTCTACACTATATATAAGGCCGGCCCTAGAATAAGGTGTAGAGCAGAACAGAGCAGAGCAGAGAGAGAGGCTACAATGGGGAAAGAGTTGAGAGTTTGTATCATGGTAGGAATCCTTGTAATAGTGATTGGGAGTCTTATTGGGGGTGGGAGTTGTGAAAAGAGCGAGGCAAGTGCAGCATGCAATGGTTCCATTGCAGAATGCTATGAAGAGCATGTAGAGTTGTCGATGGACTCGGACATCTACATAAGGATTCTTACAGGGACACCAATAAAATATACGCCTCTACTGCAAAATCAACCTGCTCCTGTTAATTCCACGCGCGGACAATCCTACACTGGTCGAGGATGCAAGCCAGAATATGGGTGCAGAGGCCAATCTCCTCCAAAACCCTAAACCTCTATCACTCTGTGTTTTGTCTGATGTTTTATTAGTTTCAACTGTCATTTGAGATCTACTACCCATGCGTAAGATCCAAGCCAATCCTTGCTATACTATTTGGGAGTCTTATTTATAGTAGCATGATTGTAGGAATCCTTGTAATACTCAATGATGAGTCTTATTAGTGGTGGGAGTTGAAAAAGGAGTGAGGCAAGTGCACCATGCAATAATGGCACCATTGTAACTGGGTACACTCCGTAGGAAGCCTTGTGAATGAATGGTCAGATCTGGCATTAAGTTCTATTTTTCAGGGGAGGTAGTTTTGAAATTGTTCTAAAAATATATGTACTTTTCTCTTGATTTCGTGTTTCTCATGTGTACGGGCTTTATCTAATATTTGTATTTATTCATGTAATGATAACCTTAGATGGTTTGGTATTTGAGAAATTATCTTTAAAATGAAAGTATCTGACGGTCCTATTTCAATAAAAGTGTACACAAATCAAAGACTAGGATTATTCAAACCAATCAGATTTTTAGGCTGAAGCTTAATGACTGAAGCATGTGCGATATCGAAGCCAATCCTGAGGTAGGTCTGCTGTGAAGATGGCCTAATTTAATAATCTGCTCTAATTCTCACCAGGTGGACCACACATGTGGGCAGGCCTGATTTTTGCGACTGGGTACATTCACAAGGAGCCCCACTTGACTACGGCCAAATCTCGCTAGAAAGTTTCATTTCTTAGGTGTAGTTCTTGAAATTGTGCCAAAAATCTATGTATTTTTAGTTTGGATATGGGCTTAATCTAATGGTTTGGATTTCTCGTGATGCGAATTTTTCTGTCTCATAACATACCATCCAGCCATACTTTTCCCACTTGGGCGTCACATACAGAATATGGGATCAGTACAAACAAGGAGCCATGTGCGGTGGAAATTCAGGGCCATCCACTCCTTAGGTAGTCAAACAACCAGCCACCTGATTTTCACATCAAGTGACCATCATGGTGTGGCCCACCTTTTGTATGTGATGTAGAGCGGGTCGTGGACACTTTCATGTCCAAGATGGACCAGAGAAGGCCCAATCGAAGGCAGAGGTGATTCGGACCATCGAACGTTACCAACAGGCGTATCTCGCAAACTGGAATGAGTTACTCGACGTATCATATATGATTTTGGGGTAGGAGAAGCTACGTTAGCCAACCAACCCTGCTATTCCGGATTGCACATGCCAAATTTGCGAGAATCCATTAGATAGATGGTCGAAAATCCATTTTATTTCCATTTTTGCTATTTATATTAAGTTTTAGTTTGATTATAACTCTTCATCCTTTGAGCTTTAGGAGTTGTGTCCAACATGAAAGTGCTTGGAAAAATTAGGAGAAAACATGGTTAAGTTAAATAGGACACTTACTAGTAAGTTACAGATTTTAGGGAGTTTGAGTTAGAGTTTGATTCTGAAACTTCTTCAAGGTTTGGTATCACTATGCAAAGGGTTGTAAATTCATTTTTATTAACTACCAATGAAATTTCAACTTTATTAGAATTTATTTGTATGCTTTCCTAATTTTATCTATGAAGAGTCTAGAGAAGTTCCATGGATTCGGAGTAGTTATCTCTGAGGAAGACACTGATCAACCTCATCACATTCATCCCTGCATAAGTATGGATAGATATTCTACAAATGTGAAATGTTGATTGCATCACTTGCATAGAGGGGCATAGTGCTAAAGACTCGTTGACTCAACTTGAAACTCGCTAAGTTAATTCCACTCAAGGAGAAAAATCAGTACTGGTCCTGACTCAGCCTCGACTTAGACACTCGTCGAGTTGTGACTCATTAAACTCAGAACATTCTGAATAGGTTCTTCTTACGGCTCTATCTACCGAAATGGTAAGGCCCAACCAAGCGGTATCAGGAAGGATCCCAATCAATATTTACGAAAATGCCCCTATTTTCTATGAAAAGAAGTCTGTATTGTCTAGTAATTACAAGGGTATCTCTATCATCCAAATGAGTGAGCTCACGTAGGAATAGTCTATGCTTTCGTAAGGATACCGGATCCACCGAGGTGTGTGTATAGCTGACTGTGGGGCCTACCTTGATGCATTTTCCTTAAATCCATGCCCTCCATCCGTTTTCCAAGCTCATTTTAGTTCATGATCCGAAAATAATAAGAAGATCCAAATCTCGATCAGATGGACCACACCATAGGAAACAGTAGTGATTGACCATTAAAAACTTCTTGTAGGCCGCAAAAGTTTTGGATCAAGCTAATCTTTGTGTTGTCCCTTAATCAACTTCTTTGTGAGCTTATCAATAAGTTGGATAGAAAATAAACATTCCGGTGCCCTCGAGATGTTTTTAGTGGTGGGTATTCAATAACCATTATTTCCTATAGTATGATCCATGACACAAGGATGAACATGATGAGGTTGAGCACCATCTTCCTCAAGATGATAACTATTCCGAATCCACAGAATTCCTCTAGACTCCTCACAAAGGCTTCTCGAATCCACGAGAAAGAAAGCAAGCAAAATAGAAAATAAATTCTATAAAATTCGAAATTGATTAATGAATGAAATAAACGAGTTCACAACCCTTTAAATAGGGATACCAAGCAATGAGAGAGAAATTAGAAGCAAACTACAACTAAAACTCCTAGAATTCGCAACTTACTATAAATAGTAAACATACTATTTATAGACGGTCGTGATGTCTACTAGTGCGCAAGGTTTTCGGCCAAAAATAGTAAGTGTCCTATTTGGCTTCACCAAACCGTTCTCCTAATTATTCTAAGCTCTTTTCATGTTGGGCGTAACTCCTAAAGCCCGACGGATGAAGAGTTATAAACGACCGTCGATCTGGGGGTAATTTTGAAAATCCGGCTTATGCAACCCAACATAGCAGGGTTAGTTGGCTAAAGTAGCTCGTTCTACCCCAAAATTATATATTTTACGCCTGATAACTCATTCCGGATTATAAGATACGCCCGATCTAAGGTCCGACAGTCCAGATCACTTCTATCAACGACCAGGCCTTTTTTGATCCATCTTAGCCATGAAACGGTCTGCGACCCACTCTACATTAATCCACCTAAGATTTGGATCTACTTCAATTTTAGTGTAATGCCCTAAAATAATCTGTCAAATGGATGGACGACATGGATTTATGGAAAATATATCAAAGTAAGCCACACAATCAAGGATACACCTACGTCGGTGGATTCGAGGATATGAAATGGCCTAGCTATATGTTTACGGGGGGGGGGGGGGGGGGGGTGAATAGGACTATGCCAAATAAAACTTTTAACAGTGGAATTTAAATAAAGGAATGATAGCACTTTAAACAAATCACAACATGAAAATGTAAAGCAAACTCAAATAAAGAGATTGATACCAATGTTGTTCTAAGGACAACCTTTGTACCATGAAAACCAAGGGTTTATGGAAGGACAACCTTACTGGAAAAAATTGAGTATAAAAAGACTCAAACCAAAAGGAATAGTAAGAAATAAATTTTAAACTATTACAACATTCCCACAATGCTTGAAATGTAAATATTACAACATTCACATCCACACATACATCCCACAAATCTAAATGATAAAAGATATAGAAATTAAACGAACATTCAAATCACAAGACACAAAGAATTATAGTGGTTCGCCTGTGTGTACACCAACTGTTCAATAACAGCCACACAGTTACTCCACTCCTAATATCCTCACACCGAGGATATCAGCGTTCACTATCAAAATAGGTTTCACAGGTTCACCTAAAACCTTCACAATTGTGTCTTTTAAATGGGCTTACACAATTCAAAAAACCCCACTTTCTGAGTTTTCTGGCTCTCCTCAGATAACCAACACAATAAGATTTTTCTGACTTAATCTCAAAAGAAACCAAAAAGAATATAAATTACAATAATGTAAAATACCTCGATTTCTCCTTTTTGAAGCAGCCCAGAAGAACCAATCAGAGCAGAAGTTCGAATATAGAAGTTCAATGTCCAATACTCACTTTAAAATGGTTCTAGGTTCTAATTGATTTTAAATTAAACCAGTTGGGCTTAACTTAATGTGATTTTGATTCCAAGAAGACAGAATACAGAAATTCCTCTTTCAAATTAGATTGGAATGTAAAAACAAAATCAAATGCACAAGCTAACAAAAAGAGAATATTAAATATGCACAATGTAGCTTAAAATGAACACAAACTTATCTCAGAGTGAAGCCTTAAATTTTCTTGAATTGAATTAAGAAACTCTGAAATTCGTGTTCTATTTATAGATGCAGAAATCGCGTCTACGCTGGTCGTGTGGCTACCACGACTGGTCCTAGGTCGAACTGCATTTTGAAATTTTAAGCACGGTTGGATAAAACCGTTCCACGACTGGTCGTATGGTGTCTACGACTGGTTGTAAGTGCTCCACAACTGGTCGTAGCATACCTACGACTGGTTGTGAGAAACCAGAAATGGTTGCTAGAGTTTGAGTCGTAGCTGCAGGACTAGTTGTAAACTAGTCGACACTGTTCCTACGACCGGTCGAGCAGACTCCAGGACTGGTCGAAGCTTAACAAAAAAATTCTAAAATTTTGCAACAACTTAGGACTGGTCTTAGAATTTCTCGGACTGGTCGAGCCAGTTCTAGGACTAGTCAAACAAGGTCCAAGACTAGTCTTAAAACAGACTAAACACTTATAAAAGTAATTCATTTGAATTATGTATATAAAATGACCTACCCTAAGGTCAAACTAAGGTCTTTCATACTTGAAACATGACGTATGAACATTGAAACTTCATTCTTTAAGATGATGATTGACCTTTGAAGATTATGAAGCTTGAGATCTCTACTTGATGTAGCTTGAGCTTGAGATCTTCACGCTTGGTTTTGTTGTTCTTGAATTGTACTTCATCTTGAGTTGTACTTGCGTTTTGAACTGTACTTGAGTCTTGAATTGTGCTTGTCTTTCGATGTAGCTCTTTAACAACTCTGAACATTGAAGCTTACTGATGTGGATAAAGTACTTGATCTTGTATTTCTTGAAGTAGATCACCGTACTTGTCTTGAAGTATTGTGATGCAGTGTCTTGAACATCCATATATCAACATAACAACATAAGACATAGATAGAGGTTTTGACACAACAAAATTTGACAATCAAAGGAGCATGAGATCATAGCACTTACAATCTTCCCCTTTGTCAAATTTGTGACAAAACACACTAAAAAAAATAAATAAGCATTAGCGAAGCACAACATGCTCAACAAAGAATCATGTACCAGTTGTCATTGACTAGCAACAAAGAATCATGCACCAGTTGTCATTGACTAGCACACACAACATCAATCCATAATACTTCCTTACTCCCCCTGAATAGCACACAAAAAAAAAAAAAAAAAAAAAACATGCTGCTAAACAATCATCATAATTATTCAATTCAAACACTACTCCCCCTTTTTGTCACAATATGACAAAGGAAGGAAATAAGAAATGGAACAGTAAAGTAATAAAGGAGGTAAATAGTTAAGATATGAAAGATATACAATTAAAAGTAAAGTTCGCATATCATTAACCAGCTGAAACCAAAAGTCAGTTGCACAGACCGAAGTAAAATCAAAGGTCATACACCAACATAAACAAAATATTATGAAAGTTAATACAGACCAATGACGAAACCAACTAATCAGATTCAGAAGAAGGAGCAGGTATGGTAGGATCTATTTGATGAAGGCCCTTGTTTAAGCGCCTTAGATATTTGCGCATATATTTAAACTGTAAATCATGGGCAACATTCATGTTTACTACCTTCTCCTCAAGTGCACGTAGACGCACATCAAAATCAGATGGTTCATAGTCAGGATCATTGCCAGAGTCTGAATCAAGTTCATCAAAAATATCATCCATATCAACATTGTCAGGAGGAAGATCACCACCTTCTGCCTCATTCCCTGCTTCAGCACCACTGCCGCCAATATCCACTTGGCCAGGAGCCAATTCCAATTCATCTTGTTAATATTTGTATTGTTGAATATAAGATTATGGATAGGTGCCTCTCCAACAGGCATAGCCACTCACATGCTCGTGGCTAAAATAGTCATAAGATAGGCAAATGGAATATAACTATGACCTGGATGGAGACGAAACTGAATGATAGATGACAAATTAAAGAAGGCAGACAGATTTTAGTACCAGAGATGACAGAATGCAAAACACGAACCATAAAGGCAGTTAGTTCTGTTTTGTTACCAGAACGCAGATACAGATTTGAAATAAAGATTCTGTGGACAACCCTGTATCTGGGTAACAAATACTTTGAGGGGAGCGCATTCCCTTTATAAGTCTAATGCACATCTATATTGCGCTTTTCTGTTTCTGAGGGTTTTTCAGCTAAAGTATGAATGGGAATTCCCTCATCATTAACGGCGATTTCCATGAGGCCAGCAATCAGATGTTTATTGACATCAAATCGACCTTCTCTAGTATCAATTTTAAATGATAAATTCTCATACGAAAACTCAGAAATGCATGCAAACATGGATTGAGCAATGGATTGGTATGAAGGCCCACCCCGATGTAAGATGTTATCCCAGCCTACAGCTTGGAGTAGAGGAAGAATATCAAAAGGAGCAATATGATGAAGATCAATAGGTGTAACATCCCGAATTTTTGCCAATCTGGAATTAGACATCCTTAGGCAATGGGTCGATCCTAACACCTTATTAACCTGTCAGAACTCAATCCCAAAGTCTAAAACCGCTTTTGAACCCATTTCCTTCACAAATCCTACCCTTCACCACCTTGTTCTTTCAATTTTTCTAAGTACTTTCACCCTAGGTACTATCTTAAACTAGCTAAGTATTATAACTTGGATCACTCTATATACAAGCTACAAAGGCCCAGGTACCACCTCAAACAGAAATTACTCAGGACTAAATCCTTTAGAAATTAAGTGAGAATTAGCCAGTGTTAAACTAGAGTACTTGTGAAATTAGCATCAATCACTTTAAATACGATTTGCAAGACCCAAAACCTATAGGATCATTGACGCTAGGTTACCCTAAAATCTAGGATCAATCTCATTACCCGGCTCCTCTCGGGAGCATCTCGAAACTCCGTATTAGATCTGGACTGCACGTCGGAAGTCCGATTAACACGAAGTTAAGGAATTAGGACCGCCTTGCTAGGCTTGACAACCATCTTAGTAATCAAATCCAGACTGTCCCACGGCTGTTCGCTTGAGTCCGGAGCGAGGAGTGTGAAAAACACATATTTTTCTTTACAAATAAATATCTTAAATAGTAATCTGAGATTTGTTACTTGCGGATATTTTGTAAGAAACCAAACCGTCAGAATCTGACCCAAATACACCCTCGGATCAAGAAAAATTTCATAAACATATCCATGTACTTGGAATTTCATATCAAGATCCGCTGACCATTGAACTGAAACTGGTCCGCCACGTATGATCTGGGAATCCGAATGAAACGAAAACTTAACTCCACCTAGATCCGGAGTCTGTGAGCTTAAGTCTGACTTTTGGCTCAAGGAGGCCCGCCAGAAGTGCTCCGTTGAGCTGAAACTAGCTCACTTTGGTTATAACCCAAGTATACCTTGACCTTAAGTCTATTTTGGAGTGTTTTTAGGCTATATAAGGACCTTAGAACCCTCTCTCATTTAGCCATATGAATTTGAGAGAAACCCTAGAGAGAGAAGAGAGAAAAGAGAGAGAAAGAGTGAGAGAAGTCGGAGAAGCTCCCTACTACTATCCCCTGCCGTTCTACAAGCTTAACCACGCAAGTCTTATTGCTTTCCCGGCGATTCCGACTTTATTTCTAGGTAAGAAACCCTAACCCTAACCTGTTTTAGGGTTTTGATAGTTGTAGGTTATGAAATAGCTAACCTATTTCATTCTATAGGTTACCAAACTGCCGAATACAGAAGCTTAGCAAACCTATCGTATTCGTTACGATTCTACGACAAAAGGTGAGGACTTTAGGTGTATAGGTTATGGTTTTCAACGCTTTCAATGTCAGATAATGATAGATTCATGATCTGCATGCAATTGCACATGTACAAAGTGCTGTCTGTTTTCTGTTTCGATTAAATACGAAGAATATGAAATTTTGTGCATTCTAGGTATTTGTAGAAAGTACCGTATACATATAAATTTTAGAAATGTGTTTTCCATGATTATTTGTTGTATGACCATTTTATATATGTGTATAACACTTACTTGGCGAGAGGGTTCGCCCTAATACATGTTTTTGCTAATATACACTATGTATGTTAAAAATAGTGTATTCTAAGTGTTTGTGAAAATGACCGAATGAATATAGAATTTGCATTCGTGCTCGCCATGACTGATTGTCATGGATACATGATTTTTGTATAGGCGACACCCCTTTGATGAAACGATTTGCCCTAATTCACGCTACGGCCAATATACACTATATATGCTAAAATGTGTAGCCCAAGTGTTTGTGAAAATATTCAAATGAATATGGAACTTGGATTCATGCTTGCCATGATTATCCGTTGTGGGTGCACACGAGTAAAAATTGGGGCAACTCCCTAGTGAAAGGATTTGGCCTAATACCTATGTGATCAACATACGTCGTGTATGTTGATGTATGTAGTCTAAAATGTTTGTTGAAATGTTTGGATGAGTAGTAGTTAGTAATTTGTAATGTATAAAGGTGTTGAGATAGGATTCTCAACTACCTTAGTGATGTGTATGATTCATGTAAGTTATTTAGTTTAATCGCTTACTGTTTTATGAAATATATGTGTTTGGATTTCCTGTTTGCATTGTGTTTTATAACATGCTTGTTAATATGTTTGAATTACTTGTTTATTTAATTCTGCTCTGATTACTTCACATGTTTAAGTTGTATTCCATAAATCCGTGAAGGGTGATGGGGGAGTAGTGCAACGTTTCCGTGCAACAGCCCTGGCAGCCTTAAGCGAACAATATTGGATATTTGATTGTATGATTTGAAATCTGGATCCATTACTGCTTTAACTGTTCTATAATTAAATGTGATTGGGACTATGATTATAGTCCAGACAATCGGTAACAGACTTGAGTTCGTGGTTGAGAGCCACGTGGGATGTGTTTAACGAACCCGAGTCGTACTTCGGTTGGAGATAGTGGTTGGCCACGCGAAGTGCTTATGCACTTCAAGTCGTTTATTTGATTGTGCGCTCGAGCTAGTCAGGCTCGTCAAGTAACCCGATCTGTCTAATGTATGTTCACCATGTTTGGACACTACTGCTTGAACCTAGGGTACCAAACTTATCAGTGAAATCCCTTTAACCATGGTACCTTGATCTGCTAAGACTCATGAGCCGGGTATGGTGGTATAAGACACCGTGGTCGAGCTGTCGGCCTACGCTGGGGCCACGTGCCTCCCCGTAGTGTCTATTGAACAACCAGACTCGTGAGCCGATTATGGTGGTATGGGACACTATATTCGTGCTGTCGGCCTACATTGATAAGGTGATGGGGGAGTGGTGCAACGAATGCGTGTAATAGCCCTGACAGCCCTTTGTAGTGACCTTGAGCATACTCTGAATTTGCGGTGAGGCAACGAGTTTTGCCGCAGTGAATAGAGTATGAACTAAGCCTATATCAATTTAATGATGAACCATTAACAATGTGATGGGGGAGTGGTGTAACCATTGTATGTAACAGCCCTGACAGCCTTTGCAGCGACCTAGAAACACACCATCGTATGAGATTAACTACGACTGATGACCCTAAAATGGATCATGTTTGGGAATGATACAAGGGAGGTACCTTAGTTTCCCAATACTGCTGTTTGAAATGGACTAATAACAACTCAGTAATCATGCTCATCATCGCATTGCATGTGCCTGAAAGATGTGGAGTACTGAGGAATGCAAGCATGCCGCGAACGTAAGATGGTGTCGCATGAGGGAGTGTGTGGTGAGGGCATACATCATGACTGCATTTTTATACTTACATTAATAAGAGTATTTAGGAGTGTTTGACTTTACTACTTTATCATTACTGCTTGACTATTTTGATAACATATTAACCTATGCTTTATTGTTCCACTGAGTTGATCACTCACTCCTACGTTACGGGACGGTGTTCTGAACACCCACCAGACATTGTCTGATTGCAGATGGCGATGCTACTTCTGAGGTGGAACCGAACTTTTGTGACGACGAGGATGCTTTCTCATGTATACTATTTTCTAGCGGCTTCATGTGGGCCGTGTCTTGATCAACGAGATTACAGAGATGTCTAGATGACACTATACCTTTGGTATATTTTGAAATTGTACTTGTAATTCATTAACCTGGTAACCTTATCACACTCTGGAGACTTACTATAGTTTATATATTTTTCTATCTATCACAGTCTTTCGCTTACAATTTAACTGTCTTTAAAGTATGATATGCTGTTTTGGCTTAATCTCACTCATGTTCACTACACTAATACAGACAACATTCAATCATCATTCATTATGTTGCATAAGTGATGCGTTGGAACTCGGGAGTTGAGTTTATGCTCGACCTCCGATTTTCAGGGTGTTACAATAGGTCTCTCAACTATAACATTACGCATACGCAAATCCTGTACATCTGAGGGATCATTTTTGTGAGACCGAAGATGGCTTTGAGAGATAGGAGTTGAAGGAGAAGATGATGGACCACGGGAAGTTTCTTTTTCCCCATTGCATCCATTTAAAATACAAGACTTAAAGAAACAAGTAGATTCAAAAATAGGAGTTTCAATAGATCAGATTTTTCAAAAAGAAACCCCAAAATCGCAAAGTAAGGTCAAATAAATTACTCCAAGAGTGAAAATGAAGTAATATTAACTAGAATCTACAAGAAAAATGTGAAAAACCCACTAACCTTGAAGAACAATGAAGGTGGGTTCGACTGGTCGGGCGTCGGCTTGTTGGAGAGGGAAGTGGAAATAAAGAAGATAAGATTTTCCCCAATTTTAAAAACACCGCCGAGTTCCACGACTGGTTGTGGATGTGCTCGACCGATCGTACTAAGATCGGTCGTGTACCGACTGAAAAGAAAATGTAATTTTCAAAATTTTGAAATTTAAACCATTAAATTATCAAATATGTATACACTATGATACAAGTATGCAAGAATATTCAATTTACATTTCACATACCAAGATCAAATTTCAGTTTACCAAACTTACTTTTATCGAGCAGTTTAGTGAAAATGTCAGCAAGTTGAGTCTCGGTACGAATGTATTCCAGAGATATTATTTTATCTTCAACTAATTCACGAATGTAATGATACCTAATGTCAATGTGCTTGGTACGTGAATGCTGGATTGGATTTTTAGAGATATTTATTGCACTGGAGTTATCACAATATAAAACCATTGAATCTTGTGCAATTCCATAATCGCCTAACATACGTTTCATCTAAACAAGCTGAGTACATGCATTTCTTGCTGCAATGTATTCAGCCTCAGTAGTTGAGAGAGATATGGAACTTTGCTTCTTGCTGAACTAAGAAACTAAACAACTTTTGATATAAAAACAACCACCACTGGTTGATTTCCTATCATCGATATTTCCAGCCCAATCAGCATCAGTGTACCCAACCAACTGGACACTAGTATCATATGGATACCAAAGACCCAAATTTACAGAACTTGCGACATTTCGAATAATATGCTTAACCATAGTTAAATGTGACTCTTTAGGATTAGACTGATATCTAGCACAAATACCAACACTTAAAGCAATATCAGGTTTACTAGCAGTTAAATAAAGTAAACTACCAATCATTCTTTGATACAATTTAGGATCAACATCTTTACCTGTAGAGTCCTTTGAGAGTCTTAGAGTTGTACTCATAGGAGTATCAAACTTCTTACCATTCTCAAATCCGAACTTTTTAATTAAGTTCAAAGCATATTTAGTTTGTGAAATAAAAATTCCATCAGGTTGTTGTTTTACTTGCAACCCTAGGAAATGATTTAATTCCCCAACCATGCTCATTTCGAACTTAGATTTCATCAAATCTGCAAACTCAACAGCCATGTTAGTACAAGTTGATCCATAAATAATATCATCAACATATATCTGAACCATTAAGATATCATCGTCGTGTTTCTTAACAAAGAGCGTCTTATCGACACTACCCATTTGAAAATTGTGACTTAGTAAAAACTTAGTCAATTTCTCGTACCATGCCCTGGGAGCTTGTTTTAGACCATATAGAGCTTTTCTAAGACGGTATATATGATCAGTAAACTTAGGGTCTTCAAACCCTATAGGTTGTTCAACATATACTTCTTCATGTAAATCGTCATTC
Source organism: Magnolia changhungtana (assembly GCA_030180095.1). Lineage (NCBI taxonomy): Eukaryota > Viridiplantae > Streptophyta > Magnoliopsida > Magnoliales > Magnoliaceae > Magnolia > Magnolia changhungtana. The sequence goes on from JASAUF010000636.1 coordinate 2,026,563, forward strand.
AAAAAGGCACTCTTTACATCCATTTGATAAATTTTAAACTTTCTAAACCATGTAATAGATATAAAAAGTCTGATTGATTTAAAGCGAGCAACTGGGGCAAAGGTTTCATCGTAATCAATCCCTTCTATTTGAGTGTACCCTTGTATAACCAGTCTTGCCTTGTTTCAAATAATATTACCAAGTTCATCAGACTTATTTTTAAAAATCTACTTTGTTCCAATACTATGTTTATCTTTAGGTCTAGGAACAAGGTACTAGACATCATTTTGAACAAACTGATTAAGTTCTTCCTACATCTATCCAGTTTTCGTCAAAAAGATCTTCTTTTATGTTTACTGGTTTAATCTGGGATGTAAAACACATGTAGTTACATATGTCTTCTAATTGTCTATGAGTGCGCACACCAGTGAGAGGGTTTTCAAAAATTTGAGTGGTTGGATGATCTTTGACAGTCCTTAATTCAGAATTATTTTGACTTGATGAAGTATCTGATTTATCAATCAAAAGAACTTCATCATTATCTGAACTAGGGACAGGTGTATTCAAGTGATCATCAATGACCACATTAATGGACTCTTGAATCACACCAGTCCTGTTGTTTAGAACACGATATGTACGACTGTTTAAAGAATATCCTAAAAAGATCCCATCATCACTTTTTGTGTCAAACTTTTCCAGATTTTTACGGTCACGCAAAATATAACACTTGCTGTCAAAAACTTAAAAGTATTTGACAGTAGGCTTCTTATCAAACCAAAGTTCATAAGCAGTTTTATTATTAGATTTACATGTATAAACTCGGTTAATAATATAGCACGCAATATTTACGGATTCAGCCCAAAGATTTTGTAGGGAGCTTCATACTATTTAACATTACATTTTTTATTTCCTGAAGCTCTCTATTTTTTCTCTCCACAATTCTATTTTGTTGAGGTGTTTTGGATGCAGAGAATTCATGTGATATTCCCTGATCACTACAGAACTTGTCACCCCCCAAACTCGGAAACCGGGCTCACAAAATTTCTGATCGCCGAAACCGGTGCCGACAGCTTCCGTAGAACCCCATTGTCGACTCCCAGCGCCCCATACGCTAGGTTCCGATCCTGGGATGTTACAAGGAGGATTTCTAACATTAGTTTGATTCGTAATAAGCATAACCAAAGGCATAACCCACAAACAACAACTAAGAACTCCATCACATTTCTACTATGATAAAAAACTTTACAAGTACAATGAGCATAAAGGAAAATACAATGAGAATAAACCAAAAGCTCTAAAAATATCTGCTCTGCGCTCCTGCCTCAGCGCTGCTGCGTCCCAACGTCACCTGCACGCAACGGTCGTGCATAAGCTTATAGAAAGCTTAAAGGGTGGTGAAAGTGTGTGTGCAAGGTAGTAATGCAATCATGTAGTATCAGAGTAATGCGGAAGATGCTAATGAATCTATGAATGCCGTTAGCCGTACCAAGGCTATGCGATGTAAGGCATGAATGATGTCGGCCATACCAAGGCCATGCGATGTAAAGATGCAACTCAAGCATGCGAATCCTCATCTAAGTCCACATATCAATACGGCTCAAATCTCGAATATCACCGGGGTCTAGTACACTAAACCAGATTGCCGCCCCATAGCGTGCAATAAGGTAAGTGTTCACTCCCCAAGTATAGGGTTGTGATGTAATAATAAACTCGGTAAGACAGAGGTCGAATCCACAAGGACTGAAACCTGTATGTAATATGAAATTAACTAGAACTAGAACTAGAATGAGATGAAATCTAAATCAAATAAAAATGGAAGGAATAATGATGAATTTATAATATAAAACTTAAGAAAAATTCAGAAAAAGGGAAACTAGGGTGCCAAGGATCCACTTGTAGAGATCAGGGAGAACTATACTTGATTCATGAAAATTAAACTGAACTTCATTTGATCTAGTTTTTAAGAGATGAAAGGTATATGAATTAGAATGGATTCCATCACAAAACCATGTCCAGGAGACAAAGCAAACAACATAATTAAACTAATTACCAACCAATCAATACGCTATGAAAGTTAGGAAAGGTACCGACATCCAACCATGCCCAGGAGACGATGGTGAACAACAGGGCTTCCTGACGTCATAAACATAAAGAGGAAAAGAACATGCTCAAAGTCATCACAGACCCATTGTAATTTCAGTCACAATAGACCATTAACGACTAAAAATATTCCCTTAATAAAATTAAATAAAAATCCATTCAGTCTAAATAAAGGCACAAGTATAAATCCTCCCATCACACTACAAGCTTCACCTCTTAGCCCTAGCTAAGAGGTTTAGCCACACATGAACATGGTGAGGCTAAAAGTCTCTCAAAAATAATAAAGAAGAAAAACAAATAAATTAAATAAAAAAAACAGAGAAAAAAATAACTCCCAAGGATTGCCTCTGACTGCTCCCCGTCTAGCCTTCACGTTCCCTCCTAGCAACTCCTCCTGTCTCTCTATTTCCTTGTTCTTTTATAGGCAAGCCAGTCAGTTGCTGGCCTGTACTGTGAGAAGGAGTTCCACCCTCAGGATTTTACGCAGGAGAAAATTCATCCGCAAGCTATGTTTTTCGCAGCAAGAAACGCACAAAAAGCTACGATTGGACTGAAGATCAGGACGTTGATCGTCCCAATTATTTGTATCTGCCATCATGGCTAGGGTCAAGCCTGGCTGGAGCTTCATTTGAACGGTTTAGATCGCTGATCTGATCACGCTGATGGATGCAAAATCAACCCAGAAACTTCAGTTTTCTTCGGACGCGTAACAGAGCTTACGCGAGTAACTCTGTCCATTGGTGGGGCCCATGAACGATGGAAATCATGAAATGCACTCCGTTCACTGGGATAAAAACAGGAAACCGGTCGGAAATGACCGGTTTTCCTCTGTTTTGGTGTGGCCCGCTGAGATCTGCTATTCTACCGTCCAACCTGCATGGGATCGAGATTTTCCTGCTTGTGCGATCATTCTTCAGAAAAAATCCTATGTGTACGGTCGGTTTGAACTCCTGCATCTGATGAACGGTGTGGATCATCTAAATATTTGATGAAAGTGGCCCACCAGGAATCGAATGCAACCTGCTGTTGCGAAGCAGAGTCGACGCACGTCGACGCTGTGATGGCCGGTGTCCCACTGATTGACGTCAGGTAGGAAATCCACACCGTCCATTGAAATGCCCTCGAAAAACCGTTTGAAAAGGGTTTGTTTAGCTTGGATTAGGTGTGGTCCACTGATTTTTCTGCTCCGCCGTCCATCCTACGTTGAGACTTCATGTACGTGTGTACGTCTTTATGAGTCCAAAAACTCACCATGGATAGGGTCTTCCCTACGTCAGAGTTATAATGGATGGTCCTGATCGTCCCAATAGATGACCGGTGGGGCCCACTGCTCATCGCAGTGTCTGACTGTGAAACAAAAACAAATTTTTCACTTTTTTTTTTTCTTCTTTTTCTTGAAGAAGAAGCTCGGGTCAGCACACGCTGACCCATTCTTGAGTTTTGGTGCACAGTCGGTGCACTTGTGCACCGTGCACATTCTCTATACGTATAGGTCCCACTGAGATGTCCGTGAGAAATCTGCTCCATCCATCTGCTTTTTTAGCTTATTTAATGAGTTGAGACCAACCTTGAAGCCAATCCAGATATCAGGTGGGCCCCAGATGGACGGTTTATGTACTGATTTGTCCATTGGGTCACTTCTCCAGCGATCCAAGAGCTGAAACTCGACGTGTACGGTACATTTATGATCTTCATGCCATGTATGACATTTTGAGCTGAATGGATGGTTGGAACCGTGTGATCTTACATTATGGACCAATTTCGGGCCATTTGAACTTCAGTTTCTCAATTTTCTCAGATCTCTGACATGTAATTCCGTCCATCTTGGTCCCTTGAAGTCCATCCCTTGCCTTTGGTATCATCAGAGTGTTAAATCTATGCTTTAAGCACCTTTATGCAGTCTATGCTCTCAAATAAAACCTGCATTACAAACACGGTTAAAACCAACCGTTAAACAATATCATGCTCGTAAATTCAGGTAATAAATAGGGTCTAATATGCAATGTTTGACCCTAAACACAACCCCCAACCAGCATTTTGCTAGTCCCGAGCAAAGCATGCGAAAAATAAGTTGAGAGCTAGAGGACAATCTCTAAAAACTCAAGTAATTTTTGAAAGTTAAACCAGATGCTGGAATTTTAGGATTCACAAATATTGGGCATTACTCTCTCCTAGACTTAAGCAGACGGCAAACCTCATAATCAAGTGCATAGTATTTATCCATCAATTAGAAAAATTCTAAACATTGAGTTCCATAGATGTATAGTGTAATCTCGGCTTATCAACATTAAAGTTCAAATTTATTTATTTTTTTCTCAGGATATCGTTGGTAACCAACAAGAACATTCATGATAACCAAAACTTGCCTTAAAGATCATCTTTTCATTCCTTCAGCTTTTGATTTATTTTTATTATTATTTATTTTATGTAATGCCAAGGAGGGGAATCAAATCCTTACCTATAGGGAGCAAACCTATGGTGAAGATCGTACACCCAACCCTTTTCACATATCATCCATGGGGATTAAATCTACACCTATAGGGAGCAAACCTATGGTGAAGATTATTTGCCCAACCTTTTCAATTCTTCTTTATACCCTGATAGCAAGATATTCAGGCTGGTTCCTTTCATGCTTAATGATTACCAAGTTAATCCTTCAATATGAAACTGAACCCTCAATGTGTAAGCGAGATGTGGCATGTAAAATCATGACTCAATCAATATTTACAACTTCTAATTATGGATTAACAATTCAAGTTTACTGTGAAATCTAATAGCTACTGAATCCAAGAGTAGTAAATCACCAACCTTCCATATCCTGAAATTCTAAATCAAGGATGGTCGTCAAATCACTTCGAATTCACTAGAAAGTCCAAAAAAAATTTAAATTTCTTTTTACAATTTTTGCTCAAGACAAAGAAAACACTGATTAGGTAACCTAATCTTCCACCCCCAACCTAAAATCTACATTGTCCTCAATGTAAAAGGTATGAGTATGCACTGCACATGGGACAACGAAAGTAAATGCAAAGTGATGGGAAGATAGTACTTGGATGATGAATCGAGAAAGACTTTCCAAGAGATAGAAGCATGGAATCCGGTCAGCACAAGAGAGAAAGTAGAACAAAAATAACAAAAATAAAATCCTACCTATACCACTTTCGCAGGTGCTCTCGATTGCATTTAGCGTATGCAACAAGCCTTTAAACCCCTAGGTTGCCCCTAGTGGACGAGTTGTAGTCTTGTGAGGGTTTGCAGTAATGTTACCCACAAACATTGAACTAACTAAATAGGAAAAAGAAATGGAATGAAAAGCTGGGTTGCCTGCCAGGAGCGCTAAGTTTATCGTCTTCATCCAGACAAATAAAGCAACTACCCTAGTCCTAAGAAAGCGATAAACCTACCTATACCTCCATCAGACTAGGAGATCAGTCTTGGTAAACAGGATCATTCAGAGGCATGGACATGTCCTCTGAATCAAATTTCTCGACAAATGGTTTTAATCGATGTCCATTTACTTTAAATTCCTTACCATTGTCGGGATCTCTTATCTCAACAGCCCCATGAGGATAAGCAGTAACAACAATGTAAGGGCCGGTCCAACGAGATCGAAGCTTACCCGGAAAGAGATGTAATCGAGAATTATACAAAAGGACTTTCTGGCCTGGCGTGAATGATTTTCGTAGAATATGTTGGTCATGAAACGCCTTCATCCTGTCCTTGTAAATTCTCGAGTTCTCGTATGCGTCGTTCCAAATTTCTTCAAGTTCATTTAATTGAAGTTTGCGTAGCGAGCCAGTGTTATTCAGATTGAAATTTAGATTTTTGATCGCCCAATAGGCTCTATGTTCCAACTCCACAGGCAAGTGGCAAGCCTTCCCATAGACGAGTCTAAAGGAAGATATTCCAATAGGAGTTTTAAAAGCAGTACGGTACGCCTATAAGGCATCGGTCAATCGAATTGACCAATCCTTACGGTCAGGGTTAACCGTTTTCTCCAAAATGTGTTTGATCTCCCTGTTAGAAATCTCAGCTTGCCCACTTGTCTGTGGATGGTATGGGGTGCTCACCTTATGAGAGATACAGTATTTCTTCATTAAACTCTCGAATGGCCTATTACAAAAGTGTGAACCCCCATCACTAATAATGGCTCGAGGCGTTCCAAATCGGGAAAGGATGTTTTCTTTTAAGAATTTAATAACCGTGCGATGGTCATTAGTTCGACATGGAATCGCTTCGACCCATTTAGTGACATAGTCTACGGCAAACAAAATATATAAATTCCCAAAAGATTGGGGGAATGGTCCCATGAAATCGATGCCCCAGCAATCAAATGCCTCTATGATAAGAATGGGATTCAAGGGCATCATATTTCGACGGGACAATGCTCCCAATTTCTGACAACGCTCACAAGCTTTGCAAAACTCATGAGTGTCCCTAAACATAGTGGGCCAATAGAAGCCACACTACAGAATCTAGGCCGTGGTCTTTTTTGCAGAAAAGTGACCACCACAGGCTTGTGAGTGACAAAAGGAGATGACACTCTGATGCTCATCGTCTGGCACACATCTCCTCAAGATTTGGTCTGGGCAATATTTAAATAGATATGGATCGTCCCAGAAAAAATTGCGTACCTCGGTAAAGAATTTCTTCTTATCTTGTGCGGTCCAATGTGTCGGTATGGAACCTGTAGCAAGATAATTAACAATATCAGTGAACCAAGGTGAATGGGAGACTCTGAACAGTTGTTCATCAGGGAACATGTCGTTGATATGGGTCGCCTCAAGGGAATCAGAGGTATTAAGGCGAGAAAGGTGATCGGCCACTACGTTCTCTACTCCCTTTTTATCTTTAATTTCCAAATCAAATTCTTGGAGTAGAAGGATCCATCGTATCAGGCGGGGCTTAGAATCATTCTTAGAAAGAAGATACTTCAATGCCGCATGATCTGTATAGATAATGATCTTGGATCCGATCAGGTAGGACCTAAATTTGTCCAAGGCGAACACTACGGCTAAAAGTTCTTTTTCTATAGTCGATTAGTTCACTTGGGCAGGATTTAAAGTCCTACTCGCATAATGGATGACGTAGGGCCTCTTATCTTTTCTCTGGCCTAGAACCGCTCCAAGAGCATAATCAGAAGCGTCGCACATAAGCTCAAAAGGAAGGCTCCAGTCGGGTGGTTGGATGATGGGTGCAGTGGTTAACATGCCTTTAAGCTTGGTGAAAGCTTCCTGGCATTGCTCAGTCCACTCGTATGAAACATCCTTTTGAAGAAGATTACATAAAGGACGAGAGAGGAGACTAAAATCCTTTATGAATCGCCTGTAAAATCCTGCGTATCCTAAGAAGGATCGCACGTCCCTGATGTTCTTGGGTGGAGGCAGGTTAGAGATAAGATCGATTTTTGCCTTATCTACCTCAATTCCCTTAGACGAGATGATATGTCCAAGGACAATCCCCTTATGAAACATGAAATGGCACTTCTCCCAATTAAGTACCAAGTTCTTTTCTTCACATCTTTTCAGCACACATTTAAGACTTTCCAAGCACTTGCTGAAAAATGAACCATAGACAGAGAAATCGTCCATGAAGACCTCTAGATATTACCCTACCATATCAGAAAAGATACTCAACATACATCGTTAAAAGGTGGCAGGGGCATTACATAGTCCAAATGGCATCCTTCGGTAAGCAAAGGTGCCGTAGGGACATGTAAATGTGGTCTTTTCCTGGTCCTCAGGGGCGATTTCAATCTGATTATAGCCCAAATACCCATCAAGGAAACAGTAATAGGAATGACCAGCTAGCCTTTCCAAGATCTGATCAATGAATGGTAAAGGAAAGTGGTCTTTCCTCATGACGGTATTTAGCTTCCTGTAGTCAATGCACATCCTCCAACCAGTAGTGACTCTAGTCGGCACGAGTTCATTATTAGCATTGGCTACGATGGTGATTCCGGACTTCTTAGGAACCACCTGAGTTAGACTCACCCATTGACTATCAGATATAGGGTATATGATACCCACATCCAATAGTTTGAGAACCTCGGTCTTAACCACTTCCTTCATGTTTGGATTTAGTCTACGTTGTGGTTGTCGAGCGGTTTTTGCATTATCCTCAAGATATATGCGGTGGGTACAAATCGAGGGGTCAATTCCCTTAAGGTCCGCAATCGTCCATCTTAGGGCTCCTTTATACTCAATGAGAGTAGATATGAGCATACTCTCCTGTTCTTTCTCCAGGTGGGCAGAGATCACCACCGGGTATGTCTCATCTTGACCTAAATAGGCATATTTCAAATCGGAGGGCAAAGGTTTTAGGTCAAGCTTCGGTGCCTTGAGGTTAGACGGAAGAGGCACTACATCAGTTTGTAGCAATTCTTTAAATTGTGGCCTCCACCGGTTAACTTCAAATCTGCAGGTGCAAGTATCAACAAGGCACACGTCTCCCTAATCATATCATCATCAAACTCATGGGAGTGGGCCAAGAACGTCTCTAGAGGATCAGAGGATAAAGTAAGGGTTGTCCTATCTTCCACGAAAGTATCGATCATGTTAATGCCGTGGACATCGTCATCATCCTCTGAGTTGCTGCCGTTATTAAAAAAAATGTTTGACTCCAATGTCAAATTTCTAAAAGACATAGTCATGACACCATTCCTGCAATTGATGATTGCATTTGACGTGGCAATGAATGGGGGACCAAGAATGACGGGAATCTGAGTGCTCATGTTATTGATGGGTTCGGTGTCCAGGATGATAAAATCTATAGGGTAGTAAAATTTATCGACTTGGACTAACACATCCTCAATAATCCCTCTTGGTACACGAACAGATCGATCGGCAAGTTGTAGTGTGGTTAGGATGGGTTTTAACTCACCCAACCCTAACTATTTGTATACCGAGTAGGGAATCAAATTGACGCTCTCTCCTAAGTCAAGAAGTGCGTGATCAATTCGATGGTTCTCGATTACACATGATATGGTTGGGCTACCGGGATCCTTAAATTTCTGCGGCACATCTTGCTTCAGGATGACACTCACTTTCTCAGTTAAAAAAATCTTCTTTTGAATACTCTGCCGTCTTTTGGTCGTGCATAGGTCTTTTAGAAATTTTGTATATGAAGGAACCTGTTTTACGACATCAAGTAGAGGAATGTTGACTTTCACTTGTTTCAACACCTCCAGAATATTCTGAGAGTTAGAAAGACGTTTTGGTGCAACCAACAGTTGGGGAACGAAGCAACCGGCTTCTCTAGAAGTTCCGGTTCTAATTTTTGTGGGACATCACTAGATCCATCATTATTGTCCTCTTCTGGTTCTTGAGGATTTTTGGGCCTAACCGGAAGGGTTTTATCAATGATCTCCGCACTCCTAAGAGTGGTGATGGATTTAGCGTGCCCCATTTGATTTGAAGAGCTGAGATCATTTATCTCGTATTGCGGTTTAGGATTGAGGAGCGGTTGTGCAGGAAGCATCCCCTTTTCTATAACCGTCATACGTGAATCTATTTTTGCATAAAGTCCTGCATTGTCTGAACCAGCTCTTGCATGGAATTTTGAACCGGTTCTTCTTAAGGTTTCCCCTGATTTGGATTTTGATTAAAGAAACTTTGAGGGGTAGCAGTTTGTCCATTCCTCCAACTAAAATTTGGATGATTTCTCCAACCAGGATTATATGTATTAAAAGTAGATCCATTGAAAGGTCGTTGATAGTTATTTATGGCATTAGCTTGCTCATTCAACACTCCTCGAAAAGCAGATATTGTAGGACAATTTTCAGTTGTGTGAATGTTGCAATCACAGATGCCGCAAACAATTTCATTAACCTTATCCTCTTTCCTTCCATGGCCTCGACTCTTCGCATGAGATTAGTCACTTTAAAATTTACATCATCCTCTTCTTTCAGGAGATATACTCCACCTTTCTCCTTAGATTGAGTTGGCCTAGGCGTGGTGTTTGATTTTGGGTAATGGTCCCATGATTGTGCATTTTCGGCAAGTCTATCGAGATAATCCCATACCTCATCGACCTCTTTATTCATGAATTCTCCATTACACATTGTCTCGACCAGTTGGCGCATGGAAGATGTCAGTCCATCATAGAAAAAAATTTGTAATGCGCCACATTTCAAAACCGTGTTGTGGGCATGAATTAACAAGATCCTTGAACCTTTCCCAACATTGGTAGAATATTTCATCTTCCTTTTAGGCGAAGTTCATGATTGCTTTTCTGAGGGTAATCGTTTTATAGTGTGGGAAAAATTTCTTTATGAATTCCCTCTGCATATCATTCCATGTGCCAATGGATCTAGGACGCAGTGAATGTAACCACGACTTAGCCTTCTCTTTCAAGGAAAAAGGAAAGAGTTTCTGCCTGATTGTATCCTCGGATACATTGGGAAAGTATAAGGTGGCTATAATCTCATCGAACTCTTTCAAATGTAAGTATGGACTTTCTGATTCAAGCCCATGGAATTTAGGAAGGAGTTGGATAACTCCTGGCTTGATGTTCATCTGTCCTGTGTTTTCAGGAAAAATCATGCATGAGGGTGTACTCACCCCCGCAGGTTATAAATAATCCCGTAAAGTACGAGGCGGGGGTGCTTGATGCACCTCATTCTCATCATGTACTTCCTCATCCATATGTTGAAGTAGTGCTTGAGGTTGATTTGCAGCCATAACCTCAATTAACTCAGGGGAATTCGATCGGTGTCTAGTCCTGCGATGGACAGTCAACCCCTCAACTAATCCTCCTTCAGTCAAGAGACGTCGAGTGTCGTCACGGGCCCACTTCGGCATGAAACACTCGCAGCCCTCAATCAAATTCTAAACATAATCCTAAGAAAAATGAAAATCTAGAAAGAAAGAGAGGGTTGGAAAGAAGTTACCAAATTGGAGTCCCTAAGCTAAAGACCTGCAAAACAAAGCAAAATAAGTTAGTTTCTAAACAGAAGAAGTTTCTAAAGCAAACCAAATCTAAAGAGTTAGAAAATCTAGAAAATCAGAAAGAGTTTACCAAATTAGAAGTTCTATCTTAACAACCTACAGAATAGGAAATAGGTTAGTTCTATGAATCAAATAGAAAACAAAATTAAAATTAGTAAAATCCTAATCTTAAACTAACTCTAAAACCAATTAATTTCAGAAAATCATAGCCGTCAGTCCCCGGCAACGGCGCCAAAAACTTGTTCACTCCCCAAGTATAGGGTTGTGATGTAGTAATAAACTCGGTAAGACCGAGGTCGAATCACAAGGATTTGAAACACATACGTAATCTGAAATTAACTAGAACTAGAACTATAATGAGATGAAATCTAAATCAGATAAAAATGGAAGGAATAATGATGAATTTATAATCTAAAACTTAAGAAAAATTCAGAAAAAGGGAAACTAGGGTGCCAAGGATCCACTTGTAGAGATCAGGGAGAACTATACTTGATTCATGAAAATTAAACTGAACTTCATTTGATCTAGTTTTTAAGAGATGAAAGGTATATGAATTAGAATGGATTCCATCACAAAATCATGTCCAGGAGACAAAGTAAACAACAGAATTAAACTAATTACCAACCAATCAATACGCTATGAAAGTTAGGAAAGGTACCGACATCCAACCATGCCCAGGAGACGATGGTGAACAACAGGGCTTCCTGACGTCATAAACATAAAGAGGAAAAGAACATGCTCAAAGCCATCACAAACCCATTGTAATTTCAGTCACAACAGACCATTAACGACTAAAAACATTCCCTTAATAAAATTAAATAAAAATCCATTCAGTCTAAATAAAGGCATAAGTATAAATCTTCCCATCACGCTATAGGCTTCACCTCTTAGCCCTAGCTAAGAGGTTTAGCCACACATAAACATGATGAGGCTAAAAGTCTCTCAAAAATAATAAAGAAGAAAAATAAATAAATTAAATAAAAAAACAGAGAAAAAAATAACTCCCAAGGATTGCCTCTGACTGCTCCCCGTCTAGCCTTCACGTTCCCTCCTAGCAACTCCTCCTGTCTCTCTGTTTCCTTGTTCTTTTATAGGCAAGCCAGTCAGTTGCTGGCCTGTACTGTGAGAAGGAGTTCCACCCTCAGGATTTTACGCAGGAGAAAATTCATCCGCAAGCTGTGTTTTTCGCAGGAAGAAACGCACAAAAAGCTGCGATTGGACTGAAGATCAGGACGTTGATCGTCCCAATTATTTGTATCTGCCATCATGGCTAGGGTCAAGCATGGCTGGAGCTTCATTTGAACGGTTCAGATCGCTGATTCGATCACGCTGATGGATGCAAAATCAACCCAGAAATTTCAGTTTTCTCCGGACGCGTAACAGAGCTTACGCGAGTAACTCTGTCCGTTGGTGGGGCCCATGAACGATGGAAATCACGAAATCCACTCCGTTCACTGGGATAAAAACGGGAAACCGGTCGGAAATGACCGGTTTTCCTCTGTTTTGGTGTGGCCCACTGAGATCTGCTATTCTACCATCCAACCTGCGTGGGATCAAGATTTTCCTGCTTGTGCGATCATTCTTCAGAAAAAACCCTATGTGTACGGTCGGTTTGAACTCCCGCATCTGATGAACGATGTGGATCATATAAATATTTGATGATAGTGGCCCACCAGGAATCGAATGCAACCTGCTGTTGCGAAGCAGAGTCGACGCATGTTGACGCTGTGATGGCCGGTGTCCCACTGATTGACGTTAGGCAGGAAATCCACACCGTCCATTGAAATGCCCTCGAAAAACCGTTTGAAAAGGGTTTGTTTAGCTTGGATTAGGTGTGGTCCACTGATTTTTCTGCTCCGCCGTCCATCCTGCATTGAGACTTCATGTACGTGTGTACATTTTTATGAGTCCAAAAACTCACCATGGATAGGGTCTTCCCTACGTCAGAGTCATAATGGATGGTCCTGATCGTCCCAATAGATGACCGGTGGGGCCCACTGCTCATCGCAGTGTCCGGCTGTGAAACAAAAACAAATTTTCTGTTTTTTTTTTCTTTTTCTTGAAGAAGAAGCTCGGGTCAGCATACGCTGACCCGTTCTTGAGTTTTGGTGCACAGTCGGTGCACTTGTGCACCGTGTACATTCTCTATATGTATAGGTCCCACTGAGATGTCCGTGAGAAATCTGTTCCATCCATCTACTTTTTCAGCTTATTTAATGAGTTGAGACCAACCTTGAGGCCAATCCAGATATCAAGTGGGCCCCAGATGGATGGTTTATGTACTGATTTGTCCATTGGGTCACTTTCCCAGCGATCCAAGAGCTGAAACTCAATGTGTACGGTACATTTATGATCTTCATGCCATGTATGACATTTTGAGCTGAATGGATGGTTGGAACCGTGTGATCTTACATTATGGACCAATTTCGGGCCATTTGAACTTCAGTTTCTCAATTTTCTCGGATCTCTGGCGTGTAATTCCGTCGATCTTGGTCCCCTGGAGTCCATCCCTTGCCTTTGGTATCATCAGAGCGTTAAATCTATGCTTTAAGCACCTTTATGCAGTCTATGCTCTCAAATAAAACCTGCATTACAAACATGGTTAAAACCAACCATTAAACAATATCATGCTCGTAAATCCAGGTAATAAATAGGGTCTAATATGCAATGTTTGACCCTCAACAGTAAGTGGAAGAGACCTCACTACCCTCCTGCCAATATCGGGCTCGACTCGTCGCTAGCAGACCCATTCCTCGAGCTAGTCAAACTCAGCCTAGCTTTGCCCCCTCCTTTTGGGTGGGTAAGACCGCACCCCCTTCCAACTGACCACGACACAGTGGAAAGTGCGGCCTTCTGGTAATCGGCACTCGGCGCTCATGCACCCACTCGGTCTAGACGTTGGAGCTCTTGGTACCATAAGGGTTTAGGGACTTTCACCTAGGGATATCTATAACACCCCATGTAGAACAAGATTTTCGGTATCCAATCCTACCAACCACGATATGCCTATGGAGGCTACAGCCCTGATGTCGCTAGGGCATACAGTGTCATATCACACAATGTGAATGCATGAATCACACTATCCAGTCATGCAGCAATCCTGCGTGTATCGTGCGCTCATGTGGGGCAACACCGCCTATCCGAGAGCCCCTAAACAATCTGTCCGAAGGCATATGCTATGATCAGTCACTTCTCATATCAAGCATACATATGATGCGTATGATCATGAACCATGGAACTATACTAAACATATTATATGGTAATAGATGTTGTTCATAACAAAGATGGGCCTAAACGGCCTACGAGTATGGGCCTAACAATGGGCCCTAGGGAGAGTCATAATGCGGACATTTAACCAACATTATTCTTCAATGTGGACGTCAAACCAACATTGCTCCCAAGGCATGGCCCGCCTAATATCAACACACAAGCCATGGAAAAGTCATACATTGCAATGGACCCTAAGGACACCCCATTGGGCCTCGACCCATGGGCCTTGGATACATCAAATGGGCCGCATCATATGAGCCTTATATAAATCAAGTAAGCCACATCAATGGGCCTTATGTACATTGTAATGGGTAATAACCCCTAGGCCTTTGAGTACATCACAATGGGCCTCATAACATGGCCTTATATACCAAAGTGGGCCTCAACCACGGGCCACAAATGCATCGAATGGGCCTCATAACATGGGACTTTCATTCACATCAAAGTGGGCCTCAACTGATGGGCCACAAATAAACCAAGATGGGCCTTATAACATATATCAAAGTGGGCCCACTTGAACTATAAATCTGACACATTCTTTAGGTCATGCCAACAAAAATGAGCTTCTAAGATGGTTGGACGGATTGGATGCAACCCATGCATCATGGTGGGGCCCATGAAAGCCCACCATCCGGTATATTACCTAATATAATATAATATATTTGTATATATAATATATATATATATATATTATATACAATAATATATATACATATATACAGTAATATATATATATATAGTAAATATATATATATACAATAATATATATATATATATACACACACGCACCCACGCACACACCCACCGTCCACTGGACGATGGGAATATAACAAATGCATCACAGTGGGCCCCACCGTCCAGGCGGACGGTGGAAATGAAACACACACATCATTGTAGGTCCCACATGGGGCCCACCTTAATGCTTATATGCCATCCAGTCCATCCATATGGTCACGCGGACCCAGATGAAGGGAAAAAATAAATTTCATCTTGATTCAAAACTTCTGTGGGCCCAAAAAGGGTTTCAATGGCAAACTTTCAGTTGACACTATTTCCTTTGGTGTGGGCCATCTGAGACTCGGATCAGCCTAATCTTTGGAGGGGGCCCACTTCAGGAGGTGGCCCACCAAATAAACGGTTTGGATGATAAATAAGCATCATGGTGGGGCCCACGGTAGGAGCCGTGGGTGGCTGCCAAGCCGTCCGTCCGCCATCCGCAAGCAGCGCTGCTGCGGTTACTTCCATTTTTTTTTTATTCCGGCGATATTTCACATGTGGGCCCCACTTCTGGAGAATCCACTCCGTCTAATGTGTTCTAGGGATCAAAACACACCAAACAAGTCCGATATTCGGCATGTTTGGCGTGTAGAAACAGAAAGGTGGCTCCTAATAGCCTTGAACGACATGAAATGGAGTTTTCTATGGTATGGCCTGTTTGATTATCAGATCAGCCTCATTTTTCAGCTCAACGCCTAAAATGAGTTGGGAAAAAGGATGAACAGCATGGATTAAATCAGTACATCAGGGTGGGGCCTGTACATGTGACCCACCCCAAAAGCCAAAATGCCTGCTGTGCGCTGACGGTCCACACCCAGTACACATACCCACCTTCAGTGTGAAACGAGGTATCTCCACTCGGTCTGCCACTTGGGCCATGGATCTGGGTGGGTCCAGCGTTGAAACGGGGTATCTTTCACTCGGCCTATCATGTGAGCCGTGGAGTTGGGTCCACTTCAGATCACACTCCACTGTTAGTCACAAAAAGGTGAGCCCCCCTATGGATGGTTGGGATGTCATAAAAAAAACACCACAGTGTGTCCCACATAGATGGGGTCCACCGGTATGCGGCATGGATAAGATCATACATCAAGTGGGCCACAAGCCATCATACACAAAGGAAAAAGGGCGAGAGAGAGAAAGAGATCGGTGAGGATGGAGGGGCCCCGGTACTATGGGTCCCCCTTGCATACAACATACATCAAGGTAGGTCCCACATATATGGACCTTTAATCAAGCAAAATGAATGGAAAACAAAGATCTAAGACCACCCACCGCCTTCTTCTTGCACCAAAGTCTTCCCAAGCTCCTTAGCTTTGATTCCAACGGAGGAGATGAGGTTTGGATGGTGGAGATGGGAGATGAGAGGGTGGGAAAGGTGGACCACACTTGTAGCTTGGGAGAGATGAGGAGAGGCTTGGACGTGTGAGGCTTTGGAGTTGCTTGGAATGAGTTTAAAAATGAAGGGGAGAGAGAGTTGTAAAGAGAGAGAGAAAGAGAGAGAGAGAGAGAGAGAGAGTGATGGATGTGGTGGTGATGGGTGTGTAAGAGACCTTTTTGACTTTTGTGGCAAATGGTGTACGAAAAGCATGGGTGATGTAAGAACTTTTTGACTTTGGGGGTTGCTTGGGGAAGAGTGTGAAGTGATGTGTACTTGACATGATGGGATTGATTGATGGTTGATTGATGTGACCTTTTGTAGAGATTCTCTCGGAATTCGTACTTGCAACGTTTTCCTCGTACCGAACGCTGGTCCACATCTCCTGACCAGGGCATCGGATCGGCACGTGAGTCGCGGCATCGGAACCACGGCGACGGCGCGGTCGCAATGGTACAAGTCTCGGGTTGAGTTGAATCAGATTGACGGCGTGTGAATCAGGGTCGCGTGCAAATGCCAGTTAAGGGTCGAAAGTTGTCGAAATTCGATCGGAAAGACCATGGAAACTTACGGAACGGTACGGTCTAGGATACGGGTCTTACAGAACTTTTTAAAACTGCTATTTTCAAACTCAGATCCATGATCACTGTGGATCCTACAAATTTGAGAACCTTTTTCACTTTGGATCCGTTTGAGAATCCTTTTGACTTCATTAAGGGTTTTTGATTTATCTCTTAGGAAGGCTACCCAAGTGAATCTGGTAAAATCATCCACGATTACCAGTATGTATTTTTTGCCACCTCGACTCTCTGTCCTGGTAGGTCCTATAAGATCCATATGGAGAAGCTCGAGTGGTCTTGATGTGGCAGTAGAGTTCACCTTTTTGTGAGAGCTCCTTGTTTGTTTGCCATACTGGCATTCACCACATATTTTGTCTATTTTTTGTAATTTAGGTAGACCTCTTATTAGTTCTCCCTTGCTCAATCTGTATAAATTACGGTAGTGTACATGTCCAAGGCGTTTATGCCATAATTTTGTTTCATTGGTATGGACAATATAGCACGATTGATTAGATGAGCTTCCATCGCTTACGATATAGCAGTTTTCAGAAGTCCTGCGACCAGTTAATATTACATAACCCATTTTATTTAAGATTTCACAACCTTTATTAGAAAATATCACACTATAATTGTTATCGTATATTTGAGATATGCTTAACAGGTTGTGTTTTAGCCCCTCAACATATAAAACATTCTTAAATAAGGGAAGGTTATAGAGTTGAACCGTACCTTGGCTAATAATCTTGCGGTTGCTACCATCACCAAATGTGACTGACCCATTAGTCATATCTTTATGATCAGTGAATAAAGCCTTGTCACCTGTCATATGCCTGAAGCACCCACTATCAAGGTACCACTTTGAATGGCTTGTAGCTTTGAAAGTAGTGTAGGCAACCAAGCAAGTAACTTTAGGAACCCATTTCATTACTGTTTTGGGTTTAGGAGTATAGTTGGTCTTTTTCTGTCTGTTGTTGTAAGAATGACCTACTGAGTTAGATTTTAAGAGCTCCTTAAGCAAATCAACTATTTTTTCCAGCTAAAGGGTTTCGGTTCTGAGTTTTATAGTTAACATAATTGCTTTTAGGTTTTTGAAAAGTTTTAGCATTTTTAGAAAAACTTTGATTAATACTTTTCCCTTTTAAGTTAGAGGTTTCTCCTCTCATAAACTTAGGAGGAGTATTCTTTTGTTTAGAAGGTATATTCTTATCATATCCCAACCCGGATCTGTCGCCACATTTTCTAGATCCAGATAAAAGTTTTTCAAACTTTGGATCTCCTTGGGCATACCTCCATGTATCCTTTGAACTCAAAAGTGAAGAGTTTTCAAGCTTAAGTTTATCATTTTCAGATTTAAGTTTTTCAATCAGGGAGGTTTTGAATTCTAAATCACATTTAGTCTTTTCAAAACAATTTGAAATATGAGATTTTTCTAAAAGAAGAGACTCAAAATTTTCTCTAAGCCTTGAAAACCTTTCTTTTTGAAGCTTTAGTTTTACCGCAATCTTACAACTTTCCTGATATAGGGCATTGTAAGCATTCGAAATTCGTCCGTCGCTAAAATATTTGTAAAAATCGTCATCATTAAAATTATTAGCGACGGACCTTAAATCCGTCGTTGATTTTCAACTTATTCAGAAATTAGCGACGAATTTGGTCCGTCGCTAAAATATTTGTAAATTAAAAAAAATATCATCAGATTATTATTATTATTTTCGAATCTTACACCTGATAGTCATTTAAAAAATAATTCAATACAATTGTTTAATAAGAATTCTATTCACAAAATAAATCCTATTCACATGATAGTTTAATAAGAATCCTATTTACAAAATAAATCCTACTCACATGATAGTTTAATAAGAATCCTATTCATCAAACTAAAATGTTCTATCATACTAAAAATAAAAACTCCCTGCTAAAGCAATATATGATACCTCATATGAAAAATACATGCACATAAATGGAATCCACTAAATATGATACTACATATAACAACATATAACCATTGACTTGCAAAAGCCTACAACTCTCTAATGAAATCTAATATATACTTGCATACTTCAAGGAGACGGGAGCTTTTGATGGGACACTTCTTTCTTCCAGAGCACTTACAAAACATGACAAAATCAATAATTATCATAGTATTTCTAGAAGACGGAACATTAATTAATTAAATACAAATAGAAGAAAAGCCTCATTGAGAGTACATGAATGTTTGAAGTGGTTTTTGTATCAATAAAAGACTTCATTGTCCTCCACAGTAGCCTAAAACCAGGTCTAGCATTAATGATAAACATTCGGCACAATGTTTGTACAGGAGCAAGTCCAATGTTATAGGCAAGCACTATTTAGATGCACATTTCCATTAACAACTCGAATTCCTATTTAATTTCTGGTCTGAACCAAATATTGATTACACCTCATCTCGTCCATTTCAATCCCGCACAGATCCATTTTTGTCCCAGTTTCAGTCCCCAATTAGTCAGGTGACTCATTTCAGGTCAAACCAAAAACGATAAGACTGGATGGCACCAAGTTGTATCGGACATCATTTAAAACCATGTTAACAGGTGGGTGATGTAAGGGAGTGTAGGGCTAGAAAAACTTTGTACATAAGAAAAATGAAAAAAGGTGCAGAAATAAGAGGTAGTGCAGAATTGCGACATCAAACTTACATTTAAGCTTTTTAACAAGCTCAGCTCACCCATGATAGATGCAACCTCCTAAGGAAGTTTGAGAACCTTAAAGAACCATGAATTTTATAAGAAACAAATGCAAGCAGAAGGATACAGATGCACTAAATAGTATGCTTGAATACCAAAAGAAAAATTGGAGAAAGTGATGCTAAAGCAAAGCCAAACCTGATATCTTTAGCTATCACAATGTTTCCATCTTCAGCGCCAAGATGGCGTAGTACCACTTCTACTAACCGGCCATCATGATATGCATGCTGAAATAACAAAATGCATGAAATCAAGCCCTGGAAAATTGGCATGCTATAATGAAACAATTACCATAACAAGTATGCTACAAGTGGAAGACATAAGACATGGAACCCATAGCATGCAATTATCCAGGGAAAAGGCAATGATCCCTCTCGCCCTCTCAATCCCTTGAAAAGATTCACACAGGTTACAAGGAAGCTAGCACTAACAAAACATGACAAAATCAATAAAAACAATTTCATGATGGAGTTCCACATTAACTAGAGATAATTTGATTTCACTACTAACAACAGGGATGGATGTTTCATATGATAAACAGACCATTGATGCCACTAACCAATAGTTTGCACGACATATCCCTTCTCATAGATTACATTTGTTATCTATCATGAAACTTTATGAGGAAGCAACTGGTTCCTGCCATGGAATTTTCAATGGGATAAGCTTCATAATGCTTGGACAGAGATCTATCCTACCTTTCCATACAATTTACAAAAACTTGCAGGGAAAAAAAGGGATACATTAGCTTCTGGATTTAGGATGCTGAAATCTTCTTTTCATGTCAGTATCACATTAGCCTAAGCTTCACATTTGGTCCTAAATACAGATTTGATTGGCTACATTTTTCTGAATAGAACATCAATAGCAAGGCCAGATTGATGAAACATACACACAAAATCTGGTAGGTCAGGAAATAATCTCAATCACAATTTAACTATTTCTTAAGTGAATGGAACATTTACGATTCAATTTGGTTGTGCATGCAAGACAGTGTAAGTGAAAGATTGACTAACCAGAATTCATGCAGGGTCCATGCAAACTCTTCCAATTCCCATCATGAGCAACACATCAGTGTTGAAATATCAGTCCGTAGGTTGATACATCAAGAGAAAAAGTACAATAACGATCAAATAGATCTTTGATTATTTATTTATTTTTTAACTTAAAAGTTGAATACTCTCATACTTCAATTGATAAAATATCAATTAATAATTTATATAATTGAAAGTTGATAAGACCAACTTCTATCTATGATTCCACAATGCTCTAAAATGGAATTTGATTTATTTGTGCAAAATCTCTGTAATGTATAATATTACCATAAATTTAGTCAAGTCCGTGACTTAGGCCCATGAGGATGAACTTCCTGTGACAACTTGGCGCCCATGAGAATGAACTTCCTGTGACAACATGGCACCATGTCAAAAGAATAGCAGCACACTAAAACCCTCATCCTATAATTTGAAAACAAAATCCAAATATATTCACATTACATCCATAATTTGAAGCATATACATGTATTAAAACTAGTCATGTATAAAATAGGACAAGAATTAAGTTCCTAGCACCCTTACATGCACAACCAAAAGCAATTTCTTCTGCTTTGAATATATTCACATTACATCCAAAATTTGATTCACTAAATACTAATCAAACACTATGGAAGCTGTTTGTTATGTCAAAGTATTGAACAATCAGATAACATGATACCATATCAATATATTAGTCAAAAGATAATAATAATAAAAAAATAAAAATACACATCAATTCAAAAGCATCGACCAAATATCTCACCTCATCTGGCTTCACAACATCAACTGGTATCATGTAAAAAAGCTTAATTGCCTCACCAGATTCCCCATTCTTAGCATAGCTTGAGATCATGGCCGTCCATGCTACCACCTCTCTCAACCATCTAATCAAACAGGCACCTTGCACAACCATATTTAAGTGGTAAAATATGGGAAGCTGCTTTTTCAAAGGGAAATTGAATCTGCTATATGCCTTTAGTATGAATATGGAAAGATAGAAAAGAATATGGACAGCATGGACATAATTCTAGTACTTGAACAAGCCTTGCGTTTCTTCTCTGTCCAAGATGGAAGGATGGTCACATAATGTAAAACTTGAGAGAAAGGGAATGAGAAAATCAAGATAACTCAAAGATAACTGTGTATGCTAGCATTTCAATTGTAGAGTTACAAGTTACCTCTTGAAAGAAGGTAATTGGCTGAAATAAATTACTTTTTCTTAAAAGATATTTAAGTTTGATATCCAAACAAATGGGGCATCTAACACATAATTGGCATTCTCTTCATCTTTTTTTTTTCTTTTTTCTTTTTTGTAAATTTGGGATCATTGCTCTATTGGGCCTCACTTGGATGAAAAACATTCACAATACAGGGGCTACTTTGGTTTTCACATTCATAAACAATTTCCCAATGGTCCACGTTCACACACACAAGTGGCTCCTTGATGAGTGATCCACCTGATTTCTGGACCAGGTCATCTACACAGTCAGTCACACCTTATGGTTAGCTTAGATGTCCCACATGTGCTAGGTGCAGCCACAAGTAGCGATGTTTGTGGATTTTTCCTATTTAGTGTGCTTCCCTTGTGATTGGGTAAGAACCTTTTGTACATATTTTTCTCTAAGGCAATGTGTATAGACATTGAGAAAATACCTGCAGGAGGCATTGCAAATTCATATGCATTTTGGAGAATCTTCTGTCATCCAACATTTGCTTCTTCAGTGCAAAACCACCTGCATTTAAGGAAATTAGTTTGATGAGTAAGATTATTATTTCTTTATGATCCATCTAGGTATAGGCCTAGTCAGCATATTCCCAGTTAAATACCTAAATGGAGGGGAAAAAAGTTTTTTTAAAAAGAAAGAAAGAAAGAAAGAAAGAAAATCCCCACTTCATTGTTATCAAGGGTAAGTATTGACTCAAATAGCAAATTTTCATTTGATAATGTTAGACTTACATGAAATACACTCTTGCAAGGCTTTCAAAGGAGCTTGGAATATCGCCAATCAGGCTGTTAAAGCTGAGGTCTCTGCATGGAGAAAGCACAATGATAGATAATGAGCCTGTAACAGAAATGTTTTTTTTTAAAAAAGTTTTTTCTAACATGAGTTTCTCTCTGTTTTGCTTCAAATCTGAGATGGGACAGTAACAATATTTGTTTAGAAGAAAGATTGAAAATAGAATACTAAGAGCAGGCAATGACTGATGCTCTAGTCACTCCAATCTTTAGTAAGGAAGTCTAATTGCAAATGGCTATAAGTAAATATTCTCACCATCTCCACTGCGGGACACCAGTAGCAAATCTTTAGCATTTTTTTTTTTAATGAATTATAATTTTATCAATGCAACGTTAAAAGCAAAGAGCTACTAAATGTTTAAAAAAAATTAATAAAAAGAAAAAAAGAAGCAAAGAGCTATTTCAATGCAGCAAACTCCAGCAAAATTAACTAAAAGAGTAAATGCCCAAATCTATAGCAATCAGCATTTGTCTACAAATCTTTAGCTATTGATGCATATTTTCACCAAGCGTTTGAGCCCACCATGTCCTAAGATTGAACAGAACATGAAACAAAACTGTTGTGTTTTGAAATGGATCATTTCCCACAACACTATTTGTATTAGAGAAATAACCTCTTAATAGTACCCAGCTACTTAGTGCAGCTGGTTATACTCATTATACACATTGGGATAGAATGCGTCCATCCACCACAAAGCCAAAACATTCAAACATACATATTTAGGACCACTATAAGTCACAAGTGCTTCTAATTCTATACTGTAACCTTGGCAATTCAATCTATTAATCTGAACCTTCTAGTTGCATTTGCCCCTAATTCAAAGGTTGTCATGCAAAGTTCACCTTGATTAGACCATTGTAGCCATCCAATCTATAGCTTATGGTTTGATGGTGGAGATTTTTTTGAAGAGTTTGTTCAGTCAACCACAAATTTTAGATGTAAACACATTTCAGCAAGCACTTATGTGCTGACATTCAACCAAAAGCCCAAAACCATATATCAGTAAAGAAATCATAGTTATCTGTGGATACAACCAAAAACAAGAAGCACGACAGTTTCAGAGATCATAATAGAACATCAGAGATCATAACAGAACATCACCCAGCTTAACTTGAATCAGAAAACTAAAAATGTCAGTGTATAGTTTAAGTGCATCTGCAGTCAAGACAACGTTGATTGGCCAATCTACTTTGTAACCCAAAGTGATAAAATCAAAGGCATGGACACCTGCAATGATGACATAATAAAAGTTCAATTACAATGAGAGAAACACAAAGGACAATCAGTTAATAACCATTCAATGCATTAAACTTATGCTTAAAAAACTGTCAAAAATGTGCTAGGAAATGTATCTCCAAGGTGCAAGGAGCTTTTGTATATAGCAGACAGATTATAGATGAAACTTTAATGCCCACAAGTGCATCAATTCCTAGTATATGGAAGGCAAAAAGGGAAATAGATGAAAGTATAGAAGCTACCATTGGCCTTTTTTCTTTAAAAGGATAGATATAGATTCTTCAAAAAATAGAGAAGACAGGAGAAAGGAAAGACACTTTCCTAGCAGCAGAAAAGCAAAAAACAAAATAAAAAACTAAAAAGCAAAAATAAAGAAAAGAAAAGAAAACCATCCGTCAACATACCCCATGTCTCTCCAGATATTTTTATCTTATATTTAATTCTCATGTCAGGTACCGACACAAAAGTGAAGATATTTGACAATGGAAATAAATGTGAGAAACATATCCAGAGAGAAAAAGAGAGATGATGAATAGAAAAGGTAAGTGCATTTGAATTGCTAAAATGAAAGCATTACATTTTATCCGGTCTTGAACTGACCAAACAGGAACAACTTAAGGATTTTTATGCACCAAGGAGCACACTGTATCTATGCCTGGCCACATAAAAACCCTCAAATGGGTAATCGATTGTCCTAATCTATATACAATCACATCAAAATTTGTAATCTAAATGAACATAATTCAAAATACAATTCATTTCTAAATGTAGAATCAAAGCAATTAACCATGTAGAAGCATATGTTGATAACAACACATTTCTAAATGAAACTCTACAAAATACATTACAAATACCATAAAACAAGACAAAGCAAAGAACTGGTAACCTGAGTTGTTTTCCTGCAACCAGTCTCACCAGATACCAGCACCACCTGTTCTCCATACATAAATAGATAAACAGAACTCAGACCATGACATTGAATAAAATATGTGATAGGAAAGTATGTGATATTTTCAAACAGTGTCTTTCATGGATGGTGGCTTTTGCTAATTTTATGAATCAATCTAAACGTGATTTTAAATAAATCCTAGGATTTACCTTTTCAAAATTTACATTCCAACATGGCATACCATATCCACTAAACCATGAGATTTATAGACAAACTCCGACACCATGTCATCATTGCAAAAAATCAATTTCATAATCCTAAAATCAGATTGGTTGATAATGAGAACCCTTAGCACATATGTAACTCAAATTAAATCACCTGAATCGTCAAACTCCACTCTATATAATTCATAATCCTAAAATCAGATTGGTTTATAATGAGAACTTTTGACTGTGGACATTTGTTTGTTGAATTAGAGCAATTGATAATTTATTTTTTATTTTTTCATTTCAAATGTCCTTTAGCTGTCTCTCAATATACTAGTTAGGACATCAATCTAGTGTAATATTTGATGAAGGATCCATATAAAGTGGACCCCACAATTTCAATGGTTTGATTTGACTTCCATTTCTAGCATATGCATTATTTTTTATTACATGTCTATGAACACTATCAACATATGAAAATTCTGATTTGTCAAAAAATTCCAAGTTAATTTCAAGTCTCTAAATGACCTTCTTGAGAGGGTGAAATGACCCAAATACATTTCATCTGCTAGAGCTTCTTCTTCTTCTTCTTCTTCTTCTTCTTTATCCCACACTTTAAAATAAATAAATAAATAAAAACAAACAGCGGAAAACTTGATTTCCTCGAATTTCCTTGAATTCATTTGGGCCATTGATTTAGGGCTATTGCTGTGTATGGTATTATGTGGACATACGACTCGTCAGAGTCAACTCGGACTCGGTAGAGTCCAATCCAGTTTGGCACTGCTAGTCAGTATTGAGAACAACAACAATATCATCAAAAGCAGATTGTTTGGCCTTTTTTCAATGTGAAGCTTGAATTATTGCTGTATTATCTTTCTTAACAGGGTCTTTGGTTGCACCAAATATCATCAAAAGCATCCTTAACCTATTGAAGGATCATGATTTCATCTTCCTGTGTGAGAGATTTTAGGTGCATTGGCCACGGATAGTCGGCCGAACAATATCAATGGCTTGGATCACTGAACCATGGGCTAGCACAATCATCCAAACTGAAAGCCTGCCATATGAAGTTTCTTTGTTCTAGACTTCTTTATCTTGAATCTCTCCCAATTCAAGCCAATTCAATCTAAGCTTTCAGGTTTCAACAGTAACAATTGTTTATTTTCGGGTGCACTGTCCGGCAATGAAGTGCGCTTCACATTGTGTTTAGTTGTTTTATCGGATCCGAAGTTATTTGGTTCAATGGCAATCTATAATAGAATCATGGTTACCCAGATTATTAGTGATTGGAGCAGAACAAATGAAAGAAACAGAACACATCCCATAGTCAATGAGCTTATGATTCTCTGAAACACATAAGAAAAACCCACACCATGTATTATTCATATATCCACATACTACTACACACAACACATGAGAAAAACCCACATCATGCATTATTCGTATATCCACATAATACCATACACAATACATATAACTAGTAGCATTTTTATTAGAGAGATAACAATGTGATTTAGGGCCCAGGATGTTGCTTGTGGAACTTGACTTTGGGCCAATGATTTAGGGCTGTTTGGATGCACCACCTCAACAATGTGAAGTAATGCGCCCTAAAATCCCCAAATCCCTAAAATCCACAAATTGCTAAATCCCCAAATCCCTAAATCGGTATTGAGATTGGGAGAGATTGAGAGAGAGAGAGAGATAATCACAGTTGTGAATTCTAGCCTTTAACCGAGCTTCGTGAGAGAGAGAGAGAGAGAGAGAGAGAGAGAGAGAGAGAGGGAGAGAGAGAGGAGTGCGTGGGTAGGGCGTTCGGCAACACGCGGTAGGGTGGAGAGATCGAGAGAGAGAGAGGAGGGAGAGGGTCGAGAGAGAGAGAGAGAGAGAGAGAGAGAGAGAGAGAGAGAGAGAGAGAGAGAGAGAGGGTGCGAGAGACAGAGAGAGGAGGGATAGGGTGCAAGAGACAGAGAGAGAGAGAGGCTGCGAGAATTAGGGCGTCTCTCTGGACGCCCTAATATCGAAATCGGATTGCGTACTGAGTTACTCAGTACGCTCTTATCATACGCTGTAAATTCAATTGGGCCCACCTTGAATGTATGTGGTCTATATAAGCCGTCCATCCATTTTTCCATCTAATTTAAGGGTTAAGCCCAAAATTGAAGCATATCCAAAGATCAAGTAGATCATACCACAAGAAACAGTGGGGATAAAGATTTCCACCGTTGAAACTTTTCTAGGCCCCACGGTGATGTTTATTTATCATCCAACCTGTTCATAAGATCATAAAGACATGGACGAAGGGAAAACACAAATATAAGCTTGATCCAAATTTTCTATGGCCCCCAAGATTTTTTCAACGGTAGACATTCAATTCAAATGTTTCCTATGGTGTGGTCCATTTAAACATTATATATGCTTCATTTTTGGGATTAGGCACTACAATTATCTGCTAAAATGGATGAACGGAGTGGATCAAATACATAAATCACGGTGGACCTCACAAAGTTTACTCAGTACGCTAAGCGTAGTGAGTTACTACACAATCTGCTTCCCCTAACACCGTACCCTAAGTTACGTCACCAAGTTCTGTGGGCCCCACTATGATGTATTTGTTATATCCATACCCTCCATCCATTTTGAGATATCATTTTATGTCATGAGCCAAAGAATGGGGCAGATAAAAATCTGTAGTGGACCCCACCACAGAAAACAGCGGGGAGAGTGATTCTCACCGTTGAAACTATCCTAAGGCCCATCATAATGTTTATTTGAAATCCAACCTATTCACAAGTTTTTTAAAAAAAATACATGAGTTAAGGAAAACACAAATAATAGCTTGATCTAAAACTTTTGTGGCCAATAGAAGTTTTTAATGGTCGGCGTCACTCCCTAGACACCAACCACGGGGTGGTTGGTGCTCTGTGGGCCCCACCATTATGTATGTATTTCATCCATTATGCTCATCCATTTTTAAAGATCATTTTAGAGATTTATTACAAAAATGAGAGGTATGTAAATCTCAGGTGGACCACACCATATGAAAACAATAGTGATTGGATATCCATCATTAAAATCCTCCTAAGGCCCACTGTACCGTTTATTTGACATCTAATCTGTTTGTTAGGTCATACAGCCTAGATGAAGGGGGAAAACAAAAATCATCTCGTTCCAAAACTTTTATGGGCCCCAAAATGTTTTTAATGGTTGATGCTCATTCAACATTGTTTCCTGTAATGTGGTCCATTTCAGATTGGGATATACCTCATTTTTTGCCTCATGCCGTAAAATGATCTTTAAAAATAGATGGACAACATGGATTAAACATATACATCATGGTGGGGCCCGCAGGGTACCAACCACCAACCATTGGCTAGTGTTAGGGGAAGTAGCCAATCTGTTTCCCTTATTTGTGGTGTGGTCCATTTAATCTTTGGATATGATTCATTTGTTGGGTAATTCTCTAAAATGATCTCGAAAAATGGATGAACGGTGTGGGTTGATCCCAAATTTTCGATAAATCCAAAACTCAAGTGGACCATGCCACACAAAACAATGTGGAATAATGATTTACACCGTTGATACCGTCCTTGGGCCCACAGTAATGTTTATTTGTCATCCAACCAGTTCATAATATCAAAAATATATGAATGAAGAGAAAACATAGACATCAGCTTGATCCAAAACTTCTATGGCCTCCAAGAATTTTTTAATGGTAGAGGTTCAATCACACTATTTCCTGTGGTGTGGTCCACCTGAGCTTTAGATATGCTTCCTTTTTGTTCTTTAGACCCCAAATCATCTGTTAACATGGATGAACGGAGTGGATAAAATAAATAAATAAATAATGGTAGACCCCACGGAGCTTACTCGGGGTAATTAGTAAATCACCTAAATGGAGTGGAGAGGGGTTTCCTTTCATAATCATATATTGGGCTTGCCTGAATGTGATTCACATATCCAACCCACTCATTATGTGTGTCCCACTTGGATGAAGGGTCAGACCAAGTTTCAGCCGCATCCAAAACTCATGTCGGCCTCACCAAGTGCTTATAATTTTTAGGATGTCTTCACATGGTTTTAGATGGTATGGCCCACCTTAGTTTTGTATACGAATGATTTTTGAGATATCTTATAACCTAAAGGGGGCACATTAAATGCACGGTGTTGATGTTGGACACACATCATGATGGGGCCCACAAAATTTACTAACATTAATTCTTAGGTTCTCGCGAGGTCAATAAGTTGGGTCACAATTTTGACCAGAATATTTGGCTCATTTTATATGTTGGTCCATTCACTCTATTTTACAGATTAATACCCTCAATTTCACTATTTATTCGCCTTGATCGGGTTACATTTTTTTTTCACAGATAGATTTCAATTTCCATTTAAAAATCAATTATTTTAATCAAAATGTATATTTTTTTTAGACTTAATTTTTCTTTGAAAATTTTTAACAAAATATCATTTTTATTATAAAATATTTAAAAAAAAAAACAAAATACAAATTCTAAATTTTTATTTTCAAAATCTCAAAAATTTTCCTAACCTTTTAATTTTTTTTTCTCAAAAATTCTAAAATGTCGATTTTTTTTCTTCAAAAGCATCATTTTGTTTTCAACTACTTTTCAATTTTTTTTTTTAAATGATACTTTTTTTTTTCAAAATCTCAATGTTTTTATAAATAACTTTTTCTTTTAATTTCAAATTTTTAACATTTTCAATTATTTTTTAAAATCACAAATTTTTTCAACTTCTTTATTTTTCGTTTCAAAATGTTTGTTTTTGTTAAAGTTTCGATTCTTTTATATTGTTTAATTTTATATTTTCCAATTCTTTCTAACTTCTCCATTAAAAAAAAAGAATTTATTTTATTTTTCAAAATACAAACTCTCATTTTCTTTTTGCAAAATATTTTCATTTTTTAACATCGTCAAAATTTTCACATTTTTTAAAATCTTTTTAATTTTCTTTTTCAGGATATTATTTTTTTCTCGAAATCAAATTCTTTTTTTCAAAATTATCAAATTTATTCAATATTATTTTTTCTTTCCCACAAAATAGTTTTTTATTAAATCACAAAATTTATTCTTTAGACCTCAAATTATTTGTTAACATGGATAAACGGAGTGGATAAAATAAATAAATAATGGTGCACCCCACAGAGTTTACTCTGGTAAGGGTAATGATTAACCTAAATGTAGAGGGGATTCCTTAAAACATTCATGATCATATATTGGGCTTGCCTTAATGTGATTCACATATCCAACCCACTTATTATGTGTGTCCCACTTGGATGAGGGGTCATACCAAGTTTTAGCCGCATCCAAAACTCATGTAGGCCCCACCAAGTGCTTTTATATTTTTTAAGATGTCTTGACATGGTTTTAGATGGTATGGCCCACCTGAGTTTCGTTTACGGATGATTTTTGAGATATCTCATAACCTAAAGGGGGACACATTAAATGCACGGTGTTGATGTTCGACACACATCATGATGGGGCTCACAAAACTTATTAACAACAATTCTTAAGTTCTCTTGAGGTTAATAAGTTGGGTCACAATTTTGACAATAATATTTAGCCCATTTTATATATATAGTCCATTCACTCTATTTTACTGATCAATACCCTCAATTTGACTAGTTACTCGCCCCAATCAGGCTAGCTACATATGAGAAAGATATTGGGCATACAAGATTGATCAACAATTTGAGTGAAATTTGATTTAAACATATGAAGTTATTTACTCTTCAATCTAGGCTAATTCGACTGTCCAAAAATGGTTAAACGTTCAATTAGTGGATGTGCCTAATAATTTATTAAAAAATATTTTTTTTTCACAGATAAATTTCAATTTCCATTTAAAAATAATATTTTTTTCAAAATGTATATTTTTTTTACTCTTAATTTTTCTTTGAAAACTTTTAACAAAATATCATTTTTATTATAAAATATTTCAAAAAATAAATTAAAATACAAATTCTGAATTTTTATTTTCAAAATATCTAAAATTTTCACAAATTTTATTTTTTTCCCAAAAATTCCAAAATGCCGATTTTTTTTCTTCAAAAGCATCATGTTGTTTTCAACTTTTCAATTTTTTAAAAAATTATATATATTTTTTCAAAATCTTAGTGTTTTTATAAATAACTTTTTCTTTTAGTTTTGAATTTTGAACATTTTCAATTATTTTTCAAAATCACAAAAATTTTCAACTTATTTATTTTTCGTCTCAAAATGTTTGTTTTTTGATAAAGTATCAATTTTTTAATATGGTTTTATTTTAAAATTTTCAATTCTTTTTCACTTCTCCATTTTTTTTAAAGCATTTTATTTGAACTTGTCAATTTTTATTGAACTTCTCAATTTTATTTTATTTTTCAAATTTCAGGCTCTCATTTTCTTTTTTAAAATATTTTCATTTTTCAACATTGTGAAAATTTTCACATTTTTTAAAATATTTTTAATTTTCTTTTTCAGGATATTATTTTTTTCTCAAAATCAAATGCTTTTTTTTTTTTTTCAAATTTATCAACTTTATTTAATATTCTTTTTTTGTTCCCACAAAATAGATTTTTATTAAATCACGATTTTTATTTTTTCAAAATCTAATTTTTTTTCTCAAACATTGTTAAATTTTTTAAACTTCTTAATATTCTTTTTCATGTGATATTATAAGTCATTTAAATATTAGTTTTAAATTAAAAAATAAAAATAAAAATTCCACTCATTTGATATAAAAACAAAATAAATTTTCTTTTTGCATTCAATCAATTGTTAAAAAAATAATCTTAGATACAATTATGTACAATTAAACCACTGAAATTCTATTAAAAAACAATTATTAGACTACAAAAAAAAAAACTTATTTTTCCACCATATTCTTAAAAACATGAAAAATTTTAATGTTAAGGCAAAAGTCCTTATACAACGGACCATGATCCGTCGCAAAAGCAACTGAAAAGCGTCGCCATTTAGTATTTTGGGCCGGAATTTGCAATAGATCGTATTCCATCGTAAAATCAAAATTTGCGACAGATTTAGTCCGTCGTATACTTACGACGGACAAAAATCCATCGTAAATCAAATTTTAGCAACGGATTTTGGTCCGTCACAAAATTCCGTGACGTTCGGACTAGATTTTCGAGAAAGACGGGCTTAGCGATGGACTTTTTCCATTAGCGAGGGATTAAATCTGTCGTTAAACCAATAGATTTTTGTGTAGTGTTGACCCGTCTCCTTTTCAAAAATGGCAACTGTCGTTCTCTGTTGCAGCGAACGGATGAACAGGGGGTCTCTGTGTGATCTTTGTGGGTCCACACCGTCCATCACACCAACGATCAGGACCGTCCATTCGATCCAGGAGGTGTCCACGACCCTTGCCAAGGTCTCTTCATGGTCCGATACATGCACACACAGACAAATTACATTCAATTATAAAATGAATGGAAGAGTAAAATATCCTGCGGGCTTCATCAATGAACATCCGAAAATATCCATGTTTGACTAGAATCTCGAGCTGCATGCAATGGACGGAGTGGATTTTCCTGAAGACATCGATCATGGGCCCCACCAATGTCACAGCGCAATTAGTGCGCAGGTCCTATTTTAGCATCCGGACTTTGCTCATTTTAGCGGACGTTGCACGATCATGACCATGATCGGTTTGCAGATTTGATCCGTTCATTGTGTAGGCCGTCGAAAACCGTCCCAGGGGACGTTAACTCTTTGGAAGGAAAGTAAGGGAAAAGGAGTTTCTGCATTGCCTTTTGCTGTGAAAGATGTTGCAGACGTTGCAGCTATCCATTGACTGTCTCTTTTGCATAAGCAAGGTCGGTTCCTTGCAACTGACCTCTCCATCACCTTCATCAGCTTATAAAAGAAAGATCAGTGAGAGAGAGAAGAATCATCCAATGCTTGGATGTTAATGTGAGAGAGAGAGAGAGAGATTTTTTAGTATTTTATTTATTTTATTTACTGTTTTTGTTTCTTATGATTTTTGGGAGATCTAGCCCAATCATGTCGGGCTAAACCTCTTAGCTAGGGCTAAGAGGTGAAGCTTATGGCGTGATGGTAATGACTCTACGGCTTGATTCATGTTAGAATGAACTGATGTTGATTTTAGTTTGATTATAAGGAATACCTCTAGTTTTTAATGGTTTGTTGTGACTGAAATTACAATAGATCTGCGATGGCTTTAAGTATTACCTTTTCATTATTTTGATTGTGAAGTTAGGAATCCTTGTTGTTCACTCTCATCTCCCGGGCATGGTTGGATGATAGAATCCTTCCTAACATTCATACATCCCTTAGATTGGATGTGGATTGGTTTAATTCTGTTGTTTGCTTTGTCTCATGGGCATGGTTTTGTGATGGAATCAACTTTAATTCTTATACCTTTCATCTCTTTGAAAACTAGATCAAAAGAATTTTAGATTGAGTTTTAGTGATATATCTTCCAACTGGATGAAGATGGGACTCGAAGTCCAGTTGAGTTCATGAATCAAGCGTAGATTTCCCTGATCTCTACAAGTAGATCCTCTGAATCCCTAGTTTTCTACCTTTGAATTCTATAAGTTTTAGAGTAATACTTCACCATTATTCTCTCATATTCGCCTGATTTAGATTTCATCTTATCCTAGTTCTAGCTCGAGTTATTTTTAGATTACGTACAAGGTTCAGTCCCTGTGGATTCGACCTCGGTCTTACCGAGTTTATTACTACATCAACCCTATACTCGGGGTGTGAACAAGTTTTTGGCGCCGTTGTAGGGGATTGATGGTTACATTTTTCTGAAATTGACTAGTTTTATAATTAGATTAAGATTAGGGTTTTCTAACTTTAGGTTTAGGTTTTTCTGATTTTTAGAAACTAACCTAACTTTCTGTTTTGTAGGATTCTAAGATAGAAACTTCCAATTTAGTAATCTCTTTCCAATTTCTTTCCTTTTTCTATTTTTAGAACTAGGGTTTTATTTTTAGAAATTTTCTAATTCTAAGATCTCTTTTAATTTAGAAACTAACGTACTTTCTAATTTTAGGTTTAGAACTTTCCTAATTTTTTATAGAAATTTTCTATTTTTCCTTTTTAGAATTTTTTTTTTTTTTAGAAACTAGTTTACTTTCTATTTTTAGTTTTAGGAACTTTCTATTTTTAGAAACTAACTTGTTTTGGTTTTTTTTGCAGGCTTTTAACTTAGGGACTCTAATTTGGTAACTTCTTTCCAACCCTCTCTTTCTTTCTAGATTTTTATTTCTTTTCTTTCTTTTAGGTTTAGATTTAGAATCAACTGATTAAGGGCTGCGAGTGTTTCATGCCCAAGTGGGCTTGTGATAACAATCGACGTCTCTTTACTGAAGGAGGATTGGTTGAGGGGTTGACTATCCATCGCAGGACTAGACACCGCTCGAGATCCCTAGAGTTAATTGAAGTGATGGCTGCAAACCAACCTCTTCTACCCCAACTTAGGGTGGAGAACATTCAGGATGAGAATGAGGTGCATCAAGCACTCCCGCCTCGTACTTTACGAGATTATTTACAATCGGCGGGGGTAAGTACGCCCTCATGCATGATTTTTCCTAAGAATACGGGACATATGGATATCAAGCCAGGGATGATCCAACTCCTTCCTAAATTTCGTGGGCTTGAGTCAGAGAATCCATATCTACACCTGAAAGAGTCTGATGAGATCATAGTCACTTTATATTTTCCAAACGTGTCTAAGGACACAGTCAGGTTAAAACTCTTTCCCTTTTCTTTGAAAGAGAAAGCTAAGACGTGGTTGCATTCACTGCGTCCTAGATCTATTGGCACATGGAATGATATGCAAAGGGAGTTCATAAAGAAATTTTTTTCACATTATAAAATGAACACCCTTAGAAAATCAATCATGAACTTCACTTAAAAGGAGGATGAAACATTCTTCCAATGTTGGGAAAGGTTCAAGAATTTTGTCAGTTCATGCCCACAACACGGTTTCGAAACGTGGTTTCTATGATGGATTGACATCTTCCATGCGCCAATTGGTTGGGACAATGTGCAATGGGAAATTCATGAATAAAAATGTTGATGATGTGTGGGATTACTTGGATAGACTTGCTGAAAATGCACAATCATGGGACACATACCCAAAATTAAGCACCATGTCTAAGCCGACTCAATCCAAGGAGAGAGGAGGAAGTATCTCCTGAAAGAGGACGATGATATCAATTCTAAAGTGACTAATCTTATAAGGAAATTCAAGGCCATTAAATCAAAGAAGGATAAAGTTAATGAAACTGTTTGCGGTATTTGTGATTGCAACATTCACACAACTGAAATTGTCCAACAATACCTGCCTTTCGAGGGGTGTTGAATGAGCAATCAAATGCCGTAAACATTATCAAAGACCTTTCAACGGATCTACATCCAATACATACAATCCTACTTGGGGAAATCATCCAAACTTCAGTTGGAGGAATGGACAAACTGCTACCCCTCAAGGTTTAGTTAATCAAATTCCACAACAAGAGAAACCTCAAGAGGACTCGGTTCTACAACATTTTTAAAAGCAAGAGCTTTTCAATCAGAGTATGCTACAAACCTTTCAAGATTTTAAAAAAATGATACATGAACTTAAGGCTGAAAATACGATTGTGAACAAGGGGAGCTTCCCAGCTCAACCTCTTCCTAATCCTAAACCGTAATATGAAGTTAGCAACCCAAGCTCTTCAAATCAGATAGAGCAAGCTAAATCCATTACTACTCTTAGGAGTGGGAAGATCATTCTTAAAACCATTCCGGTTAGGGCTGAAAAGCCTAAGAACCCGGAAGTGGACAAAGAAGATGGATCTAGCCATGCCCCACCAGAGGTAGAACTGGAACCTCAAGGGAAGCCGGTTGCTCCATTTCCCCAATGGTTGGTTGCACCAAAACCTCTCTCTCTCTCTCTTAGGATATTTTAAAGGTGTTGAAACAAGTAAAGGTCAACATTCCTCTACTTGACGCCGTAAAACAAAAACCTTCATGTGTCAAATTCTTGAAAGACTAATGTACGACCAAAAGACGACAAAATATTCAAAAGAAAATTTTCTTGATTGAGAAAGTGAATGCCATTGTAACGACTCGTAAATTTCCGTACGATGGCTCGAGTACCACCTCGACCAGAAATCACTTAGGATTAAATCCTTTAGAAATTTGACAAAGTTAACTATTGCTAAACTAGATTAGCCATGAAATCCATTTGAATCGCTTTAAATATGATCTACAAGACCCAAAACTTGTAGAATCATTGATGCTAGGTTACCCTAAAATCTACGATCAAACTCATTACCCGACTGCTCTCGGGAACACATTGAAACTCCGTATCAAGTCTAGACCGCACATCGGGAGTCTGAATAATACGAGGTTAAGGACTTAGGACCGCCTCGCTGGGCTTGACAACAATCTCGGAAATCAAATCCAGACACTGTCCCACGGCTGTTCGCTTGAGTCCGGAGTGAAGGAGTATGAAAACTCATGTTTCCTTTACAAAATAAATATCTGGAATAGCTAGCGATCTGAGACTTGATACTTGCAGTCAATTTGTAAGCAACCAGACTATCAGAATCTGACCCAAATACACCCTCGGATCAGGAAAAATTTCAGGAACATTTACATGCACTTAAAATTTCGGATCGAGGTCCACTGACCATTGAACTGAGACTGGTCCGCCACGCATGATCTGGGAATCCGACTGAGACGAAAACTTAACTCCACATAGATCTAAGATTAGTGAGCTTAAGTCCGACTTTTGGCTCAAGGAGGCCCGCCAGAAATCCTCCGTTGAGCTGAAATAACGCCGCTTTGGTTATAACCCAAGTATACCTTGACCTTAAGTCTACTTTGGAGAATTTTTAGGCTATATAAGGACCTTAGAATCCCCTCTCTCACAGCCATATGAATTTGAGAAAAACCCTAAGTGAGAAGAGAGAAAAAGAGAGAGAAAGCTAGAGAGTTGTGGGAGATCCTTCCTACTACCATCCCCTGCCGCTACACAAGTTGTACCACCCCTTTCTTGTTGTTTTTCCGACGATACCGATTCCATTTCTAGGTAAGAAACCCTAACCCTAACCTGTTTTGGAGTTGTGAAGGGTGTAGGTTATGAAATAGATAACCTATTTCATTCTTTAGGCCACCAAACTTCCGAATACGGAAGCCTAGCAAACCTAGCTAATCCGTTGCGATTCCATGGTGTAAGGTGAAGACTTTAGGTGTATAGGTTACGGTTTTCAATGCTTTCAATGTCAGATAATAATAGATTCATGATCTGCATGTAATTTCACATGTACAAAGTGCTTTCCGTTTTCTGTTTCGATTAACGATGTAGATTATGGAATTCTACATATTCTAGGTATTCGTAGAAAATACCGTATACGTATAAATTTTGGAAATGTGTTTGACATGATTATTTGTTATATCAATATACGTTATATGGATAAAATACTTATTTGGCGAAAGGATTCGCCCAAATATATGTTTTACTAAAATACACTATATATGTAGAAATACCGTATTGTAAAAAGTACCGTATACATATATATTTTAGAAATGTGTTTGCCATGATTATTTGTCGTATAAATATATTACATATGCGTAAAATACTTACATGGTGAAAGGACTCGCCCTAACACATGTTTGCTAACATACACTATGTATGTTGAAATAGTGTATGTTAAGTGTTTGTAGAAATGCTTGTGTGAGTAAGGGTTTGGATGTTGATGCCTTAGGAGAGTGTTGAGATGGGATTCTCAACTACCTTAGAGACATGTATGATTTCCTCCATGTGGTTGTTTACTTAAATCGCTTACTTGTTCAACATATGTGTTGTATTCCTATTTATATAGTGCCTTATAACATGCTTTACAACATGCTTTATAACATTCTTTATAACATATTTGTTAACTTGCTTAAATTACTTTGTTTAACATGCTTTATTCCACATGCTATGGATGAGAATTGATTGAGTTTGGGACTATGTCTATAGTCCAGACAATTGGTATAAGACTTGAGATCGTGGTTGAGATCCATTCCGCCACGTAAGATGTGTTTAACGAACCCGAGTCGTACGTCAGTTGACGACAGTGGTTAGGCCACGCGAAGTACTTATGCACTTCATGTCGTTCAGCTGATTGTGCGCTCGAGCTGGTCAGGCTCGTCAAGTAACCCGATATGTCTAATGTGTGTTCACCATGTTTAGTCTCTACTGCTTGAACCTAGGGTACCAAACTTACCAGTGGAAATCCCGTTAACCATGGTACCTCGATCCGCTAAGACTCATGAGCCGGACATGATAGTATGGGACACCGTGGCCGAGCTGTCGGCCTATGCTGGGGCCACGTGCCTCCCCGTAGTGACCATTGAGCAACCAAACTCGTGAGCCGAATACGGTGGTATGGGACACTGTATTCGAGCTATCGACACCTACGGCGAGAGCCGAATACAGTGAGACCTGTATTCGTGCTGACGGGCGACAAGTCCTCCGTAGTGTCTTCGAGTATACTCTAAGGTCTGTGATTGGCGACAAGCCCTTCGCAGCAGCTAGAGCATGAGTTGAGCCGAGTACAGTGAGACCTGTATTCGAGCTGACGGCCAGCGATTGAGCCGAGTACGGTGAGACTTATACTCGAGCTGACGGTGAGCAATTGAGCCGCATATAGTAAGATCTGTATCCGTGCTGACGAGTGATGAGCCCTTTGCGATGCCTTCGCGATGCCTCTCAAACCATAATATCGTATGAGATTAACTAGGATTGACGACCCTAGAATGGATCATGTTTGGGAATGATATAAGGGAGGTACCTTATTTTCCCAATACTGCTATTTGAAATGGACTAATAACTACTTGGTAATCATGCTCATCATCGCACCGCATGTGCCTAGTAGATGTGGAGCACTGAGAGAGGTACGTATCCGCGAACGTAAGATGTTGTTGCATGAGGGTGGTTTGGTAAGGGCATTCATCATGTCATTTCATACTTGCATTTAATAAGAGTAGTTAGGATTGTTTGATTGTACTGCTTTATCATTACTGCTTAACTGAATTGATAACATGTTAACCTATGCTTTATTGTTCTACTGAGTTAGCTACTCACTCCCACGTTACGGGATAGTGTTTTACACACCAACCAAACTCTGTCGCAGGTATAGAGGATGCGTCGATTCAAGAGGTAGAGCCAGATTACCATGAGGACCAGGATGAGTTCTCATACATGCAGTACTCTGACGGCTATGCTTAGGCTGACTGGATCACAGGGATTTCAGGGTTTAACTTTAGTTGCATTTTGATCCTTTTATTCAGAAACAATACATGTATATGGATACTCAGTTAGTGTTTATACTTTGGAGATCAAGATGGTTTTGTTCCTTTACATACTTTATATATACAGTTTCAGTCTTCCGCTTGCCTTTATGCAATTGATCTGGAGTATGAATTGCTGTTTTGGTATAATCTCACTCATGTTTATTGCTATAACACAGGCAACATGTAATCATCATTATTTATGTTGCATACGTGATGCGTTGGAACTCGGGAGTTGAGTTATACTCGACCCCCGATTTTCAGGGCGTTACAAGTTGGTATCAGAGCATGATTTTGATTAAACCGGACCTGAGTTATGTTCCCACGACGTACGCTGATGCATTACAACTTAGGAGGGTGGCGGTGATGAGATACAGGAAGAGGAACCTGTGGCCCAGGATACAGAGGAGAGTTCACCTCCTGCAGCTCAGGAGCAGGGCACCGATCGGGCTTCCATAGATGCGCATTTAGCCCGTCTCGAGGAGGACCAAGCCGCCCTGCGACAGGAAGTCGGGCGGGTCAAAAACAAGCTCAGCAAGATGTCTCGCACCTTGAAGGTCATCCTGTGCTGTCTACAGGACAGAATGCTCCTCCCCCATCGCCTGATTCGAATGCCTAGTCATCCAAGCTGTTGTTTGTGGTTGTTTTGGTTACCGCATTAGGCGGTTTATGCTTTCATGTTGATGCTGTAGTAGTTAATGATATGTTTTAAGTGTTTGATGTTGTGGATGTAATTGGCTCACATGTAATTTCTGTCATGATTCATGTAACTTTGTAGTCCATGTATTATGACAATTTTGGGTAAATGAAAAGCATGTAGCCTCTTTTGCTATGAGATGTGTGGAATACTTAAAGTGCTTATATGATGTGTTACTATGCTTTATCTCACCAACGTTGCACCCTATGTTGTATAGGGCATGCCACGGCAGTATACGTGGAGCACGACACACCTTCTTCCTACTGGCTCGATAGCCCAGACTCCTTCTAGTAGAGGTGGTCCTATGGACCGAGGGTTAGACTCTGATCAGCCTCCTGCTGGTCCTACTAGTGGACTGCCACCTTATACACCCCCAGTTCGAGAGCAGCACCAGGCATCATCATCTGCACAGCATGACCAGCAGGCTGCTCCATCTACTGATAGGATTGAACAGTTGATGTTGATGATGCATCAGCAGCAGATGCAGCAGCACCAGCAGCACCAGCAGCTTATGACCACTATTACTGAGGCCTTATCTCAGGTTGGGAGTGCGACTCCACCTCCGACATTCGCACATCCTGCTGAGCATACAGAGCCTCCTGCTCAGTTTGAGGATGTGCCTTTGCCCACACCCGTTGCACCCCCTACTGGAGATGTTGGTACCCGCGGCCTACTCGAGCGATTTCAGCGCTTGAGGCCTCCCTCATTCATGGGTTCTCACAGACCCAAGGAGGCAGAGTTTTGGCTAGACCGCATCTCCAAGATGCTACAGATACTGCACTCTACTGAGGCAGAGCAGGTCGAGTTGGCCACTTTCATGTTTGAGAGGGAGGCCAGTCTGTGGTGTGACAATGTGTTGCGGTTTGTCACAACGGACTATGTGTGGACGTGGGCGGCATTCGAGTTCCGGTTACATGAGAAGTATCACCTGCAGACCTACAGACATGAGTGGGAGAATGAGTTTCTACGCCTCAGGCAGGGAGGCATGACGGTTACTAAGTACGAGCACCACTTCACAGAGTTTGGCCGCTTTGTCCCGACTATCCTGGTTGATGAGCAGATGCGGATGCGTCATTTTTCTGGGGGTTTGCGACTTGATATACCGTCGAAGATGTGTTGCATCAGTATACCTTCTTATGCGGAACTGGTTCACATGTCCATGATAGCCGAGTAGGATGTTGATCGGCTGGCATGTTCTCGTGGTGCTATGGTTATGAGACCACGACCAGAGATGCAGAGCAGGCCTTTCTTAGGCAAGAGGCCTCGTATTGACTCTCCCCCAGGGCCGCGGCGCCAGTAGTTCCTATGAGGCGCCCTCTTATGACCTGTACATATTGCAGGAAACCAGGGCATCCTGCAGAGAGCTGTTTTTCACATATGAGGGCTAGCGGGTTCTCACCACCGCAGAGGCTGGATCGCCCTCACCCTCAGGCCATATCAGCACCACCTTTACAAACTGCTCCTGCTCATCCTTCTTTCCGACCTCCTGTATCACGCTTCAGGCCTCCTCAACGGCCCTTGGTTCCACAGCCGAACAGTCAGCAATAGGCTCGAGTACATACGCTTGCTACCGAGGCACTTGAGACGTCGATTTCGGCCCCGACGGCTTTTGAGGGTACGACCCACATTCACAGTACTTCCGTCTCCTTGTTAGTGGACACTGGGTCCACTACTTCTATTATTTCATATGGGGCAGTCAAGCGTCTAGCTTTACGTACTATTCTCATGACGGGAATGAGACTCACTACGGCTACTGGGACTATTTCGGATATCGCACGAGTATGTGAGGGTTGCTCCGTGGATTTGGGTGACAGAACCGTGCTCGTCGACCTCATTGTTGCTCCAGTATGGCATTACGACATCATTCTCGATATGGACTGGCTCACGAAGATGAAGGCTGAGATTGATTGTGATACTCGAGTCGTGATGGCCGATGGATCTGACGGCACAGTTTTTACGTTTCCAGTGCAGGTCAGTTGGCCCTGCCGTGTTGAGTGTTATGCTGCTTTATTAAAGCCGATTGGTGGTCCGACATTAGGAAACACGCCGGTAGTTCGGGAGTTTACAGATGTGTTTACGACGATTCCAGATAAACCTCCTCGGCGCGAGATCGATTTCACCATTGATCTTACACCTGGTGTGACACCTATCTCATTGCCGACTTATCGTATGCCTCCATGTGAGATGGAGGAACTGCAGAGACAGATTGACGAGCTAGTAGAAAAGGGTTTCATACAACCTGGTGTGTCTCCTTAGGGAGCACCTGTTCTATTTGTGAAGAAGAAGGACGGGTCGCTACGGTTATGTATTGATTACCATAGGTTGAACTAGGTCACCGTGAAGAATAAGTATCCTTTGCCCATGATTGATGATCTGTTTGATCAGTTGAAGGGGGCGAAATATTTTTTGAAGATTAATCTGCAGTCAAGGTATCATCAGTTGCGCGTCAGAGATGAGGATGTACAGAAGACGGCTTTCAGGACATGCTTCGGGCACTATGAGTTTCTAGTGATGTCGTTTGGTCTTACGAACGCACCAGCCATGTTCATGGACCTGATGAACCGAGTATTTCGGCCATTCCTATTCCGATTCATCATCGTCTTTATTGATGACATTCTGATATACTCTACGAGTCGGGAGGAGCACGAAGAGCACTTGAGAGCGGTGTTGGATACATTGAAGAAG
Source organism: Magnolia changhungtana (assembly GCA_030180095.1). Taxonomy (NCBI): domain Eukaryota; kingdom Viridiplantae; phylum Streptophyta; class Magnoliopsida; order Magnoliales; family Magnoliaceae; genus Magnolia; species Magnolia changhungtana. Next base: position 2,069,384 of record JASAUF010000636.1, read on the forward strand.
AACCGGTTGTTCGTGCAGTATAAGAAGTGCAACTTCTGGCAGGAGGAAGTCAAGTTCCTTGGACATGTGGTGTCCAAGGATGGGATAGCAGTGGACCTTGCTAAGATAACCGCGGTTCAGGATTGGCAGCAGCCTGGCTCGGTCACCGAGGTGAGGAGTTTCCTTGGTCTGGCAGGGTATTATAGACGTTTCATTCAGGATTTGTCGAAGATTGCCAGGCTGTTGTCTCAGTTGACACGGAAGGACCTGAAGTTCGCCTGGAATGAGAAGGCGGAAGTAGCTTTCAAGGAGCTAAAGGACAGGTTGACGTCCGCCCCTGTGCTAGTATTGCCAGAGCAAAGGGTTAAGTACACGATATACACTGACGCGTCTCGCGTTGGTTTGGGTTATGTCCTTATGCAGAAGGACAGGGTGATTTTGTATGCCTCGAGACAATTAAGGAAGCACGAGGAGAATTACCCTACACATGACCTGGAGTTGGCGGCTGTCATCTTTGCATTGAAACTCTGGAGATATTACCTCTACGGAGAGGAGTTTGAGCTTTTCTGCTACCACAAGAGCCTTAAGCATATATTCTCGCAGCGGGACTTGAATATGAGACAACGCCGATGGATAGAGACCTTGAAGGACTTCAAGTTCGAGGTTTCCTACCATCTGGGCAAGGTGAACCTTGTGGCAGATGCGTTGAGCCCCAAGAAGGCTATAGCATTTGCGTCTCTGTTGATGATAGCAGAGTGGGACATGGTTGAGTTCATGCGGGACTTCGAGCAGAGACTCACCGTGGATGAGCCATTTGAGTGTGTCGCGCACGTTCGTGTGCAGCCACTTATTGTCGATAGGATCATCGAGGCCCAGAAGGGCGATGAGCGGTTGTATGAGCTTCGAGAGCAAGCTAGCAACACTGGGGACTCCGACTGGAGGGTTGGTTCTGATGGGGGGTCTACGATTCTGTGGCCGCCTATGCGTTCCTGATATGCTTGACTTGAGACATGAGCTTTTCGAGTCTGCTGACAATACGAAACTCGTGATGCATCCTGGTAGCATGAAGATGTACCAGGATACGAGACGGTCTTATTGGTGGGACGGCATGAAGACCCACATAGCAGAGTATGTTTCCCATTGTCTGACGTGCCAGCAGGTCAAGGCAGAACACCGCCAACCTCCTCGACTGCTTCAGCCCATGCCCATAGCAGAGTGGAAGTGGAATTTCATCTCCATGGATTTCATATCAGGGTTGCCGAAGACGAGGAAGGGACACAATTCCATTTGGGTGATTGTGGACCGGTTGACCAAATCGGCCCACTTCCTCCCTACCAGAGTCACGAACTCTGCAAACGAGCTGGCTAGGCTGTACATCAAAGAGATTGTGCGTCTGCATGGAGTTTCACTTAAGATCGTGTCGGACAGAGACGCTCGGTTCACATCTATCTTCTGGACTCATATCCAGGAAGTGATGGGTGTGAAGTTGAAGTTCAGTACGGCGTTTCATCCTCAGACTGATAGGCAGACAGAGTGGGTGAATCAGATTCTGGAGGATATGTTGCTAGCATGTGTGTTAGACTTCAAGGACAGTTGGGATGACTATCTTCCTTATGCAGAGTTCTCTTATAACAATAGCTTCCAGGCGAGTATTGGTATGGCGTCATATGAGGCCTTGTATGGTCGTCCTTGCAGAGCGCCGCATTGTTGGGTTGAGTTTGGCGAACATAGTCTGATTAGCCTAGAGTTGGTACAGGAGACCACAGAGAAAGTCGACATCATCAGGCGTCGACTTCTTACCGCGCAGAGCAGGCAGAAGAGTTACGCCGATACGAGGTGGCGACCGCTCGAGTTTGAGGTCGGAGATCACGTATTCCTCCGAGTTTCCCCTATGAATGGAGTCCTTCGGTTCGGGAAGAAGGGGAAGCTCACACCGAGGTTTATCGGTCCATTTCAGATACTGGACCGAGTGGGTGTTGTGGCTTATCGTCTCGCTCTGCCCACACCGCTTACAGCTGTACACAACGTATTTCATGTATCTATGCTGAAGAAGTACGTTCCTGATCCTTCACATATCATCAGATGGGAGCAGGTACAGCTGAGCGAGGATGCTACATATGAGCTGCGTCCGACGCGTATACTTGATAGGAAGGAGCAGGTACTGCATAGTAAGCTCATTCCACTTATGAAAGTACTATGGACGCATCATTCAAAGGAGGAAGCTACTTGGGAGACTGAGGCCGAGGTCAGGAAGAACTACCCTCAGATTCTCGAGGAATACGAAAAGGTACAAATTTCGAGGATGAAATTTTTGTTTAAGGGGGGTAGATTGTAACGACTCGTAAATTTTCGTACAATGGCTCGAGTACCACCTCGACCAGAAATCACTTAGGATTAAATCCTTTAGAAATTTGACAAAGTTAACTAAGTGCTAAACTAGATTAGCCATGAAATCCGTTTGAATCACTTTAAATACGATCTACAAGACCCAAAACTTGTAGAATCATTGACGCTAGGTTACCCTAAAATCTAGGATCAAACTCATTACCCGACTGCTCTCAGGAACACATTGAAACTCCGTATCAGGTGTAGACCGCACATCGGGAGTCTGAATAATACGAGGTTAAGGACTTAGGACCGCTTCACTGGACTTGACAACAATCTCGGAAATCAAATCCAGACACTGTCCCCGGCTGTTCGCTTGAGTCCGAAGCGAAGGAGTGTGAAAACTCATGTTTCCTTTACAAAATAAATATCTGGAATAGTGATCTGAGACTTGATACTTGCGGTCAATTTGTAAGCAACCAGACTGTCAGAATCTGACCCAAATACACCCTCGGATCAGGAAAAATTTTAGGAACATTTACATGCACTTGGAATTTCGGATCGAGGTCCACTGACCGTTGAACTGAGACTGGTCCGCCACGCGTGATCTGGGAATCCGACTGAGATGAAAACTTAACTCCACGTAGATCCAAGATTAGTGAGCTTAAGTCTGACTTTTGGCTCAAGGAGGCCCGCCAGAAATCCTCCGTTGAGCTGAAATAACGCTGCTTTGGTTATAACCCAAGTATACCTTGACCTTAAGTCTACTTTAGAGACTTTTTAGGCTATATAAGAACCTTAAAATCCCCTCTCTCACAGCCATACGAATTTGAGAAAAACCCTAAGTGAGAAGAGAGAAAAAGAGAGAGAAAGCTAGAGTGTTGTGGGAGATCCTTCCTACTACCATCCCCTGCCGCTACACAAGCTACACCACCCCTTTCTTATGGTTTTTCCGGCGATACCGACTCCGTTTCTAAGTAAGAAACTCTAACCCTAACCTGTTTTAGAGTTGTGAAGGGTGTAGGTTATGAAATAGATAACCTATTTCATTCTTTAGGCCACCAAACTGCCGAATACGGAAGCCTAGCAAACCTAGCTGATCCGTTGCGATTCCACGGTGTAAGGTGAGGACTTTAGGTGTATAGGTTACGGTTTTCAACATTTTCAATGTCAGATAATGATAGATTCATGATCTGCATGCAATTGCACATGTACAAAGTGCTTTCCGTTTTCTGTTTCGATTAACGATGTAGATTATGGAATTCTACATATTCTAGGTATTCGTAGAAAATACCGTATACATATAAATTTTGGAAATGTGTTTGACATGATTATTTGTTGTATCAATATATGTTATATGGATAAAATACTTATTTGGCGAAAGGATTCACCCAAATACATGTTTTACTAAAATACACTATGTATGTAGAAATACCGTATTGTAGAAAGTACCGTATACATATATATTTTAGAAATGTGTTTGCCATGATTATTTGTCGTATAAATATATTACATGTGCGTAAAATACTTACATGGTGAAAGGACTCACCCTAACACATGTTTGCTAACATACACTATGTATGTTAAAATAGTGTATGATAAGTGTTTGTAGAAATGCTTGTGTGAGTAAGGGTTTGGATGTTGATGCCTTAGGAGGGTGTTGAGATGGGATTCTCAACTACCTTAGAGACATGTATGATTTCCTCCATGTGGTTGTTTACTTAAATCGCTTACTTGTTCAACATATGTGTTGTATTCCTATTTATGTAGTGCCTTATAACATGCTTTACAACATGCTTTATAACATATTTGTTGCTTGAATTACTTTGTTTAACATGCTTTATTCCACATGCTATAGATGAGAATTGATTGAGTTTAGGATATGTCTATAGTCTAGACAATCGGTACCAGACTTGAGATCGTGGATCCATTCCGCCACGTAAGATGTGTTTGACGAACCCGAGTCGTATGTCAGTTGACGACAGTGGTTAGGCCACGTGAAGTGCTTATGCACTTCATGTTGTTCAGCTGATTGTGCGCTCGAGCTGGTCAGGCTCGTCAAGTAACCCGATATGTCTAATGTGTGATCACCATGTTTGGTCGCTACTGCTTGAACCTAGGGTACCAAACTTACCAGTGGAAATCCCGTTAACCATGGTACCTCGATCCGCTAAGACTCATGAGCCAGACATGGTGGTATGGGACACCGTGGCTGAGCTGTCGGCCGACGCTGGGGCCACGTGCCTCCCCGTAGTGACCATTGAGTAACCAAACTCATGAGCTGAATACGGTGGTATGGAACACTGTATTCAAGCTGTCGACACCTACGGTGAGAGCTGAATACGGTGAGACCTGTATTCATGCTGACGGGCGACGAGTCCTCCGTAGTGTCTTCGAGTATACTCTAAGGTCTGTGATTGGCGACGAGCCCTTCGCAGCAGCTAGAGCATGAGTTGAGCCGAGTACGGTGAGACCTGTATTCGAGCTGACGGCCAGCGATTGAGCCGAGTATAGTGAGACCTGTACTCAAGCTGACAGTCAGCAATTGAGCCGCATACGGTGAGATCTATATCCGTACTGACCGGTGACGAGCCCTTTGTGATACCTTCGCGATGCCTCTCGAACCATAATATCGTATGAGATTAACTAGGATTGATGACCCTAGAATGGATCATGTTTGGGAATGATATAAGGGAGGTACCTTAGTTTCCCAATACTGCTGTTTGAAATGGACTAATAACTACTCGATAATCATGCTCATCATCGCACCGCATGTGCCTAGTTGATGTGGAGCACTGAGGGAGGTACGCATTCGCGAACGTAAGATGTTGTCGCATGAGGGTGGTTTGGCAAGGGCATTCATCATGTCATTTCATACTTGCATTTAATAAGAGTAGCTAGGATTGTTTGATTGTTCTGCTTTATCATTACTGCTTGACTGAATTGATAACATGTTAACCTATGCTTTATTGTTCCACTGAGTTAGCTACTCACTCCCACGTTACGGGACGGTGTTTTACACCAACCAGACTCTGTCGCAGGTATAGAGGATGCGTCGATTCAGGAGGTAGAGCCAAATTACGATGAGGACCAGGACGAGTTCTCATACATGCAGTACTCTGACGGCTATGCTTAGGCTGACTGGATCGCGGGGATTTCAGGGTTTAACTTTAGTTGCATTTTGACCCTTTTATTCAGAAACAATACATGTATATGGATACTCAGTTAGCGTTCATACTTTGGAGATCAAGATGGTTTTGTTCCTTTACATACTTTATATATACAGTTTCAGTCTTCCGCTTGCCTTTATACAATTGATCTGGAGTATGAATTGCTGTTTTGGTATAATCTCACTCATGTTTATTGCTCTAACACAGGCAACATGTAATCATCATTATTTATGTTGCATACGTGATGCGTTGGAACTCGGGAGTTGAGTTATACTTGACCCCCGATTTTCAGGGCGTTACAGCCATCCTAAAGCAAGATGTGCCATAGAAATTCAAAGATCCCAGTAGCACAACCATATCATGTGTAATCGGGGACTATCGAATTGAGCATGCACTTTTTGACTTAGGAGTGAGCATCAATTTGATTCCCTACTCGGTATACAAACAGTTAGGTTTGAGTGAATTAAAACCTGCCCTAACCACACTACAACTTGTTAATTGATCTGTTCGGGTACTAAGAGGGATAATTGAGAATGTGTTGGTCCAAGTCAACAGATTTTACTACCCTGTAGATTTTATCATCTTGGATATCGAACCCATCAGTAATATGAGCACTCAGATTCCCGTCATTAATTTTTGGTCATCTATTCCTTGCCACTTCAAACACAATTATCAATTACAGGAATGGTTTCATGAGTATGTCTTTCGGGAATATGACAATGGAGTCAAACATATTTTTCAACACAGGCAGATGGTTAGAGGATGATGACGATTTCCACAACATTAACATGATTCACTCTTTCGTGGAAGATAGGACACCTCTAACTTTATCCTCTGACCCTCTAGAGATGTTCCTGACCCACTCCCATGACTTTGATGATAACATGATTAGGGAGATGTGTGTCATGCTTGATGTTGCGCCGGTACTTGAAGTTAACCGGTGGAGGCCACAATTTGAAGAGTTTCCCCAAACTGATGAAGTGCCTCTACCGTATAACCTTAAGCCACTGAAGCTTGACCTAAAATCTTTGCTCTCTGATTTGAAATATGCATATTTAGGTTAAGATGAGACATACCCGATGGTGATTTCTGCCCACCTTGAGAAAGAACAAGAGAGTATGCTCATATCTACTCTCATTGAGCATAAGGGAGGCCTTAGATGGACGATTGCGGACCTCAAGGGAATTGACCCTTCAATTTGTACTCACCGCATTTATCTCAAGGATAATGTAAAGACCTCTTAGCAACCACAACGTAAACTAAATCCAAACATGAAAGAAGTGGTTAAGGCTGAGGTTCTTAAACTATTGGATGTGGGTATCATTTACCCTATATCTGATAGTCAATGGGTGAGTCCAACTCAGGTGGTTCCTAAGAAGTCTGGAATCACTATCGTAGCCAATGCCAATAATGAACTCGTGCCAACTAGAGTTACTACTGGTTGGAGAATGCGCATTGACTATAGGAAGTTGAATACCGTCACGAGGAAAGACCACTTTCCTTTGCCTTCATTTATCAAATTTTGGAAAGGTTAGCCGGTCATTCTTATTACTATTTATTTGACGGGTATTCGAGTTACAATCAGATAGAAATAGCTCCTGAAGATCAGGAAAAGACCACATTTACATGTCCCTACAACACTTTTGCTTACCGAAGGATGCCATTCGGACTATGTAATGCCTCTGCCGCCTTTCAGCGATGTATGATGAGTATCTTTTCTGACATGGTGGGGCAATATCTAGAGGTCTTCATGGACTATTTCTCTGTCTTCGGTCCATCTTTCAGCGAGTGCTTAGAAAGTCTTACATGTATGATGAAAAGATGTGAAGAAAAGAACCTAGTACTTAATTGGGAGAAGTGTCATTTTATGGTTCATAAGGGAATTGTCCTTGAACATATTATTTCATCTAAAGGAATTGAGGTGGATAAGGTAAAAATCAATCTTATCTCTAACCTACCTCCATCCAAGAATATACGGGACGTGCTTCGGACATGCTGGGTTTTACAGAAGATTCATAAAAGACTTTAGTCTCATCTGTCATCCTCTATGTAATCTACTTCAAAAGGATGCACTATATGAGTGGACTGAGCCATGTCGGGAAGCTTTCACTAAGTTTAAAGGCATGTTGACCAGTGCACCTATCATACAGCCACCCGACTGGAGCATTCCTTTTGAACTTATGTGCGACGCGTCTGATTATGCTCTTGGGACGGTTCTAGGCCAGAGAAAAGATAAGAAACCCTACGTTATTCATTATGCGAGTAAGACTCTAAATCCTGCCCGAGTGAACTACTCGACTATGGAAAAGGAACTCTTGGCCGTAGTGTTCACTTTGGACAAATTTAGGTCCTATTTGATCGGATCCAAGATCATTATTTACACATATCACGCGACGCTCAAGTATCTTCTGTCTAAGAATGATACTAAGCCCTGCCTGATAAGATGGATCCTCCTACTCTAGGAATTTGACCTACAAATAAAATATAAAAAGGGAGTAGAGAACGTAGTGGCTAACCATCTTTCTCTCCTTGATCTCTCTGATTCCCTTGAGATGACACATATTAATGACATGTTCCCTTACGAACAATTGTTCAGAGTCTCTCATTCACCTTAGTTTGCCGATATTGCTAATTATTTTGCCACAGGTTTCATACCGATACATTGGACCGCGCAAGATAAGAAGAAATTTTTTACCAAGGTGCGCAACTTTTTCTAGGATGATCCATATTTGTTTAAATATTATCTAGACTAAATCTTAAGGAGATGTGTGCCAGACGATGAGCATTAGAGTGTCATCTCCTTCTATCATCATAGGCTTGTGTCACTTTTCTGCTAAAAAGACCACGGCCAAGATTCTGTAGTGTGGTTTTTACTGCCCTACTATGTTCAGGGACACTCATGAGTTTTGCAAAGCTTGTGAGTGTTGTCAGAAATTGGGAGCATTATCCCATCGAAATATGATGTCCTTAAATCTCATTCTTATCATATAGGCATTTGATTGCTGGGGCATCGATTTCATGAGACCATTCCCCCAATCTTTTGGAAATCTATATATTTTACTCACTGTAAACTATGTCACTAAATGGGTTGAAGCAATTCCGTGTCGGAATAATAACCATCGCACGGTCATTAAATTCCTAAAAGAGAACATCATTTCCTGATTTGGAATGCCTCGAGTCATCATTAGTGATGGGGGCTCACATTTTTGTAATAGACCATTCGAGAGTTTAATGAAGAAATATGGTATCTCTCATAAGATCAACACCCCATACCACCCACAAACAAGTGGGTAAGCTGAGATTTCCAATAGGGAGATCAAACACATTTTGGAGAAAATGGTTAATGACCGTAAGGATTGGTCAATCCGATTGACTAATGCCTTATGGGCTTACCATACTACTTTTAAAACCCTTATTGGAATGTCCCCCTTTAGACTTGTTTATGGGAAGGCTTGCCACTTACCTGTGGAATTGGAACATAGAGCCTACTAGGCAATCAAAAATCTGAATTTCAATCTGGACAACGCTAGCTCGCTATGCAAACTTCAGTTGAATGAACTCGAAGAAATCCGAAATAATGCATACGAGAACTCGAGAATTTACAAGGACAGGATGAAGGCGTTTCATGACTAACATATTCTGCAGAAATCATTCACGCCTGGTCAGAAAGTCCTTTTGTATAATTCTCGATTATATCTCTTTCCGAGTAAGCTTCGATCTTGTTGGACCGGCCCTTTCATCGTTATCAATGTTTATCCTCATGGGGCTGTCGAGATTCGGAATTCAGATAATGGTAATGAGTTTAAAGTAAATGGACATTGCCTAAAGCCATTTGTCGAGAAATTTGATGCAGAGGACATGTCCATGCCTCTGCTGATCCTGTTTACCAGGATTGATCTCCTAGTCTGATAGAGGTATAGATAAGTTTATTACTTTCATAGGACTAGGGTAGTTTGCTTTATGTTGTTCTAGGTTAGTCGTTTTTATGTCATTAGGTTAGTTTGCTTTCTACATTCTTTTAGGATAGTTTGCTTTCGTTGCTCTCACTCTTGTGCTGACCCGCTCTCATGCTAATATCTTTAGAAAGCTTCTTGATTCCTTCGTCCAGGTGCTATCTTTCCATCACTCCTCTTTTACTTTCGTTATCCCATGTGCATTGTATGCTTATTTCTTTTACATTGAGGACAATGTAGATTTTAGGTTGGGAGTGGGCGATTAGGTCACCTAATCAGTATTTTCTCGGTCTTTAGCAAAAATTGTGAATTTTTATAAAAAAATTTCTGGAATTTCTTGTGAATTCGAAGTGATTTTGACAACCATCGTTGATTTAGAATTATAAGATATGGAGTGTTGGGGATTTACGTCTCTCGAATTTAGCTATCTGATAGGTTCCACAATTGAGTTCGAATTATCAATCCATGATTAGAAGTTTTAAACATTGATTTAATCTTGATTTCACATGTCACATCTCGCTTACACATTGAGGTTTCAGTTCGATATTAAAGGTTTAACTTAGTAATCACTAAGCATGAAAGGAACCAACCTAAGGAAATTGAAGGGATTGGGTGAATGGTCTTCACCATAGGTTTTCTTCCTATAGGTGAAGGTTCGATTCTCCAAGGTTGACATTCAGAAATTATTGGGCGACTGGTCTTCACCATAGGTTTGCTCCCTATAGGTGTGGATTTGATTCCCCTCATTGGCGTTATTTTTAATGGCAAAATCAAAGGTTGGTAGAATGAAAGGATGATCTGTGAGACAAGTTTTAGTTTAGATTTTGGTTGTCCTAAATGCTCTTATTGGTTACCAATGATATCATGAAATAACGAATTGAATCTTAATGTTGATAAGCCGAGATTTCACTATACACTCATGGATCCTAATGTTTAGAATTTTTTCTAATTGATGGATTAATACTTTGAACTTAATTATAAAGTCTACCATGCGCTCGAGTCTAGGAGAAAGTAATGTCCATCATTCATGAATCTTAGAATTCTAATATCTGGATTGTTTTTCAAAAAATCACTCAAGTTTATAGATATCGTCCTGTAATTCCCAACTTATTTTTTGCATATTTTGCTCGGGACTAGTAAAATGTTGGATGGGAGTTATGTTGAGGGTCAAATATTACATACTAAACCCCATTTATTACCTGATTCTACGAGTATGATACCGTTTAACACCCTATTTTAATCGTGTTTGTGATGCAAGGTGTATTTACGAGCATGGACTGAAAAATGATACTAAAAGCGTGGATTTGACGCTCTGAAGTCATCAGGCAAGGGACGAACCCCAGGGGACCGAAATCGAAGAAAGTACATGCCAGAAATCTGAGAAAATCAGGCCACTCATGTTAAACAAGCCCGAAAATCGTCCAGAATGCAAGATCACAAGGTTCCCACCATTTGTTCGGATCGTAACTTCATACATGGCCTAAGGACCATAAATTAATCATACACGTCGAATTTCAACCATTAGATCCTTGTGGAAGTGGGCCAATGGACAAATCAGCCCATGAATCTCTGATTTGGGGCCCACCTGATACCGAGATACGCTTCAATTCAACTATCAACCCCTTAAGTTAGCTGGAAGAACAAACAGATGGATTGGATTTCTTATAAACATCACAGTGGACCCCACCTAGCATGGCGTGTGCACCGTGCACAAGTGCATTGGAGGTGCATCGTAACTCAAGACGGGTCAAACCGACTTTGACCAGTCTCCTTTTAAAAAACGGCAACAACCGTTCTCTGTTGCTGTGAACGGATGAATAGGGGGTCTCTGTGTGATCTTTGTGGGTCCACACCGTTATTGAGACTCAAATATTGCACAATTTTCCCCATTTTACATCTTGGTTTTATAAACATGAATCAGCTTAATGTTATATTTTACTCATGTATGTGTTGCACGGTGAATTTAAGAGCTTGGATTGAAAAAGGGTGTTAAAAAGCATAGATTTAATGCTCAAGAATCACCAAGGCAATGGATGGATATTAAGAGACCAAGATTGAAGAATTCACATGTCAAAGATCCAAGAAAACCAAGTGAGAAATGAAAAAATTGAAGATTTGAAGTGAAGAATCCTAAAATCATCATGAAAAGTGTATTCTAAAGCTCTGAAGTCTATTTTGAAAAACTGTGCAGCGGAAAATCTATTTTAAACAAACTGTGCAGTGAGAAGTCTATTTTGGAAAACTATGTAAATATGAAGCAGTTTCTAGAGTTTTCCAACTTTGTACGAAAATTAGAGTTCCCCACCTATAAATAGGGCTTCCTAGGGCATTCCTAAACATCATTCAAGGCATCCCAAAGCAAAATTTAGGGTTTTTAAAGAGTTTTTAATTTTATTGAAGTTTTATAAGTTATTTTTTTATTTTAGATCTTTTCTATTTGCATTTTCTTTTCTTTTCTTGTTGCTTTTTATTTCTGTAATTTAATTATATTTTTCTAAGTTCCTTCTAGCCCAAGCTAGAAGGGAAACACATGGGTTTAATAATTTTTTAAGTTATGATGATTGATTGTTTTAATGATAAGAAGAATGATGTATGCATGTTATCTATTGTTTAGGTTTTGTTTTTTATCCTCTTATGAGATCCATATGTTTCCATCATATGAGATCCACATTGATGGATAGGCTTACCCTAGATTAATCATATTTCCTAGATAGGAGAGGTTCTTAACCTGTTATATTTCTTTAATTTTCATTATCTCAATGATATTGAATTCTTAAAATCACTGACGCTTGAGAATATATATCAATGGTGCAAATCCATGATTTTCTAATATTTTATATCACTTATTAAAATATTTAAACTGTTTTATTTTCTGATTAGGATGACCATAGTACTCAGATCCTAGTTGTGTTATCCAAGTCATCATGATTTTGGAATATTAACCTATGTGTGGAACTTTGAAGCTTGGGTGTTATTTTATTCAGTTGAATTACATCCATTCAAAAATTTCAAAATCAAATCATCAGTTTAGTTTTTATTACTTAGTTTGTTTGCATTTAATTTTTTCCTTCTCATAATTCATCTCCCTGTGGGATCGACCCTGTATTCACGGGATACTACTTACAAACCTCTGCACTTGGAGGCAAGCAATCAATTTTGTGGCGTTGTTTCTAGGGAGAGACTGAGATAGATTAGATCTGTGCAAGATAACTAAGGTAAGTTTTTTTTCTAAGGTAAGTTCTCTTCTAAACCCTTCAAATTTTCTGTAGATTTTTTTTATTTGAAAGTAAATTCAGTTGGGTCTTTCAAGCACTAACTATGACATAAGGTTGCCCTGCTTGGGATTTTATCACCCAAGTGTTATGGTTGTCCTACAGTTGCTGTTTGATCACAAAGATCATCCGCTGAATTTATTTTCCAGAATAGCATAGTTTAATTTCTGCATTAGTTTTACTTTTGTTGATTTTATTATTATTATTATTATTATTATTATTATTATTACTTTGTGGACTGAACCCTCATGGTCGGCCCTGCCGCCTGGGTTGTTGATTTATTTTTGCTTTGCGGACTGAACCCTCATAGTCAACCCTGCCGCCTGGGTTATTGCTTTATTTTTACTGTGAACTAAACCCTCATGGTCGGCCCTACCGCATGGGTTGTTGGTTTATTTTGCTTTGTGGACTGAACCCTCATGGTCGGCCCTGCCGCCTGGGCTGTTGATTTATTTTTCTTTGTAGATTGAACCCTCATGGTCTGCCCTGCCGCTTGGGTTGTTGGTAGTTTTTATTTTTATTTTAAGTATCATACTTGCTATTTGAATTAATGGTATTTACTATGTGGTGTGGATGGTTTATGTCCCGTTGGAGTAGGGATCAAAATAATTGACTCTCCTCCGAAGGCGGACTAGTTCCAGGCCTTGATCATTCACTTAGAAGAGGCACTCAACATCACTTGGATTACATGGTAGACCTAGTTGATAATCCAAATCCAAATCTACCAGATCCAACTATAAATCAAAATAGAGAAAATCAACTTAATTCTCCTCTTGAGGATGAAAATGAAGTTCATAGGAATGTGTTAAACCAACCACGGACTTTACGTGAACATTTACACCCTGAGAGATTAACTTTACCATCTTGCATAGTGTTCCCTTCTCACATAGAGAACATTAATTTTAAACCAGGTGTGATACAATTAATTCTTAAATTTCATGGATTAGATTTTAAAAGTCCTTACTTGCACCTCAAGGACTTTGAGGAAGTAATTGCAACGTTACAAGTAAATAATGACAATAGGGATGTATTTAAGGTTAGGTTATTCTCATTTTCTCTAAAGGATCGGGCCAAAGCATAGCTCAACTCTCTAATACCTAATACCATCACTACATGACAAGCCTTAAGCAGAGAGTTTTTGAAAAAGTTCCTTCCCGAGCACAAAACAAATGCATTAAAATAAGAAATCACGTCATTCTCCCAAAAGGGGAATGATCTATTTTTTTCAAGCTTGGGAGAGCTTCAAAGACCTTCTAATTACTTGTCCACATCATGGTTATGAACCATGGCACGTGATTGATGTGTTCCGAAAGGGGCTCACCATGGATACCCGTCAGTTCATAGAGATGATGTGTGGTGGAACCTTTCTTGAGAAAGATCATAATGAGGCTTGGGATTTTCTAGATATGTTATCAGAGAATACGTAGACATGGGATGTCTCTGCTAAACCAGACCAAACTAGACCCATTCCTGAAGAGAAAGCAAGGATGTATGTCCTAAGAGAGGAAGATGACCTTAATGCAAAATTCGTTGCATTAGCTAGAAAGGTCGAAGCCTTAGAAATTAGAAAAGTTGAGATGGTTAATGCAAACACTTCCTTAGGTAATTTTTGTAGCATTTGTGGTGGTACAGACCATGACATAAAGGATTGTCCAATAATCTCAGTTGTACAAAATATTATGCATGAGCATGAGCAAGCAAATGCTATAAATAACTACCAAAGGTCAATTATGCAACCAATGGGAAACATGTATAATCCAAATTGGCATAATCATCCTAATCTTAGTTGGAGGAATGAACCACAAATTAATGCTCCCAATGCACCTCAAATGCCTCCACAAAACAACTTCTTTGGGGCACCTAATAATGCACCATATGTGCCCCCAACAAAGCGATCATCTATGGAGGATGTATTGACCACATTCATAAACTCTCAAGCTCAAATGAATCAATCTCTAATCCAATCAAATCAAGAAGTAAAGACGGTCGTGGCTAGGATTGAGACTCAACTAAATGCTAAGGAAAAAGGCACCCTTCCTTCTCAACCTGTGCCAAACCCTAGAAACACACATTTCATTGGAGACTCAAATCTAAGTGAGTTACATCATGAACAAGCTAAGGCCATCATTACCTTGAGAAGTAGAAAAGAGGTCAATAATAAGATAATGCAACTGCTAGAAATACTGGAGAATGAGCCACTATCTCAAGAGAATGATGAACCAGTTATGGTTCAAGAGACGCAACAACAAAAGGATAAAGAGACTAAGTCATATAAGCCTCCAGTTCCGTTCCCATCTAGACTTTGGAATCCAACTGTCCCCATGAAATATCAAGAGGTGTTGGATGTGTTATAAAAGGTTACTGTCAATATATGCTCTGCTTGATGCCATTAGACAAATTCTGTAAGGCCTGTATCCTAGACTGTACCGTTCCGTAGGCTTCCGCAGTCCTTTCGGTCGAATTCTGGCAACTCTCAACCTGTATTCGATATTTGCGCGATATCCTAAGCTGAGTCTTGCATACCGAAGTTGGCTCGACTCGAAACTTGTACCCTAGCGACCGCGCCGTCGCCGCGGTTCCAACACCGCAACTCGCGCACCGATTCGATACCTGGACTAGGAGTCATGGGCTCGCGTTCATTCTAAAGAAACGCCACGAGTTGCGAATTCTAAGAGAATCTCTACAACCTATCCCATCAATCAATTAATCAATGTCAAGTATATATCCTATCACAAGTACAAGTCAAGTACAAGCAACCCATCTCTCCCATTCCCAAAGTCAACTCTCTCTCTCTCTACCCATCTCTTTCTTACAACTCCATCACTCCACCCATCACCCATCATCCCATCCCTTTTCACCCATCACTTCCCTCTCTCTCTCTCTCTCTCTTTCTCTCTCTTTCTCTCTCTTCACTCCCCAGCAATAAGGTTCCAACGTCCAAGGCTTCCAAGAGCAAACCATGTGTGGCCCACTTTTCCACTCTCTCATCTCTCATCTCAACCTTTCAATCTCCATCAACCTGCATTAAAATTGAAGCTAAGGAGCC
Organism: Magnolia changhungtana; assembly: GCA_030180095.1. NCBI lineage: Eukaryota > Viridiplantae > Streptophyta > Magnoliopsida > Magnoliales > Magnoliaceae > Magnolia > Magnolia changhungtana. The sequence goes on from JASAUF010000636.1 coordinate 2,085,129, forward strand.
TAGGAGTCCAAGGAGCTAAGGAGAAGGCCGATAGGTGGGTGATCCACCGTCGATTTCAAATTTTAAGGCCCACTTGATGTGGGACCCATTGATACATGTATTGTATAGAGAGGGGCCCATAGTCAGGGTCCCTCCCATCTCCATTGTACTCTCTTTCTCCCTCTCTCTTTCTCTATCTCTCTTTCATTTTTTTTTTGTGATGATGATGGTAAGGTGTATGACCCACCTTGATGGATGATCCACATGTTGTCCAAATGGTAGGATCCACCATGATAGATGCATTGTATCCGCACCTTGCTGCCATGTGACAGACCTGGATGAAGTAAAAATACAAAAAAAATCAGCTTGTTCCACAGCGTGGCCCACTGAATGTGGGGCCACCGTGTTGCATGGAATCATCCAGGCCGTCCATTCATGTGGAGCCTACCATCTGACCGTCCAGTGTTGAGGGTCAAATATTGCATATCAGACCCTAGTTACTGCTTGGATTTACGAACATAATACTGTTTAACGCCCAGTTTTAATTGTGTTTTGTTGCAGGATTCAATCAAGAGCGTTGACTGAAAACTGATAGTAAAAGCATAGATTTAATGCACTGAAGTCACCAGAACAAGAGAAGGACCCCAGGGTACGAAGATCAACAGAATTACATGCCAAAGACCCGAGAAAATTGAGAAACTGAAGCTCAAGTGGCCCGAAAGTCAGCCAGAGTGCACAATCACTTGGTTTCCACCAGCCGTTCAGTTCAAAACTTCATACACAGCCTGAGGATCATAAATTAACCGTACACGTAAAATTTCATCCGTTGGATCGTTAAGGAAGTGGCCCAACAGTCAGATCAGCCCACTAATCGTCAGTTTGGGGCCCACAAGATATCTGGAACTACATCAAATTCGGTCTCAACCCTTTATATGAGGTTACACAACAAATGAACGGCTCAGATCTTTGGAATATATTAATGTGGGACCCACACATGTTATGCATGTACATGAGCCTGCGTGACCGCGCGCGCACCGAACAAAGTCGGTCGACAAGATACGCCGACCGACGGTTCTTCTTGGTCTGCTCGGACTCTGCGAACCGAACAGAGAAGCATCGGTTGATGCTGTGGACCCCACCCTTCGTCCAAAAATTTGATCTGGACCGTCCATTGGTCTCCTAACATGGTTTTTATGACTGCCTAGATGGAAGAATTTCAGACTATAGCAGAGGATGGTTTTCCAACCGTTCAAACACCAAACGAACGGTCGGGTGAGATCTCTGGTGGTCCACACCTAAATCAAACCAATCTTGACACCCCTGAACGGTTTTTCAAGAGCGTTCCATTGGACGGAGTGGATTTCGCGGATGTCGAAAGGGGTAGGCCCCACCGACAGACAGAGCTCTCGCGAAAGCTCCGTTACGCGATCCGGGAAAACCGGAATTTCAAGGAAGTTGTGGGACCCACTCTTCACCCGTTCCGATAATCCGAACCGTTAAATTGTCTCAGGAGATGGCCAAAACTAACACCTAGGCGACCTTTTGGTCCCACGCATCCGATCAAAAGAAAATATCTGTTCAAACATCAAGATAGACGGCTGGGTGAAAATCTGGTGGGCCACTACAAATCTGATCTAAGACCGATCAGGTCTGACCGTTTTTATGAGGAGAAGCCGATGGATGGAGTGGATTTCCTATCTGACAATTGAAACGGACCCCACCATTGTTTCAGCGCAAGATGGCTCCCAATGGCGTAGCCGATCTCCTTGCTGCGTGACTCTTCTTCAAGCTCTATAAATTGAAGACAGAGAGAGAACGTGGGGGGAATCAGAGCTTGGACGGCTGGAGCAGGGGAGAGAGAGGAAGACAAGGAGATGACGGAGTAGATTTCTTTTCTTTTCTTTTTCTTTTTTATTTATTTATTTATTTTATTTTCTTTTGTTTAAGAGCTAGCCGCATCATGTGTGGCTAAACCTCTTAGCTAGGGCTAAGAGGTGAAGCTTGTAGCGTGATGGGAGGCCTCTTTGCTTGCCTTTTGTTTAGACTGATCTGATTTTGATTTAATTTTATTAAGGGAATGTTTTCAGTCTTTAATGGTCTGTTGTGACTGAAATTACAATGGGTCTGCATTGGCTTTGAGCATGTTCTTTTCCTTTTATGTTTATGACGTCAGGAAGCCCTGTTGTTCACCATCGTCTCCTGGGCATGGTTGGATGTCGGTACCCTTTCCTAACCTTCATAAACATGTTGATTGGTTGGTAATTAGTTTAATTCTGTTGTTTGCTTTGTCTCCTGGGCATGGTTTGGTGACGGAATCCATCCTAATTCATATACCTCTCATCTCTTGAAATCTATATCAATGGCAGTTCAGTTAATTTTCCTGATTTATAATACAGGCATAAGATCTCCCTGATCTCTACAAGTGGATCCCCTGAATCCCTAGTTTCCATTCTTCTGATTTTTCCTAAGTTTTAGATTAATTATTTCACCATTATTTCTCAAATCATAATTGGTTTAGATTTCATCTTAGCCTAGTTCTAGATCTAGTTATTTTTAGAAAGCGTACAGGTTTCAGTCCCTGTGGATTCGACCTCGGTCTTACCGAGTTTTATTACTACATCACAACCCTATACTTGGGGAGTGAACATCCAGCATCTCTGGACGCTGGACGCTGTACCCCTCACTCTCTCACACACACACACGTATATGTATATGTAACATATATATATATAATACAATATATATGGTATATATATAATAATAGATAATATATTATCTCAAGGAGGGGCCACACCCACGTGATGTCTCCACCGATTACATCCAGCCGTCCATTGCTGGACACTGGTTGTTAGGTGGGTATATTACAATATATATAATAAAAATATAATATATATTTGATATTATATAATTATAATTGTGGTGGGCCCCACGTGGGACCCACCTATGCCATTTGAACTCATACAACAGCTGTATAGCTGCTATATTGACGTCAGTTGGGTCTATGGGACCACTTGCTGTGTGGTTTGCACCACCATGTATATCCACACCATCATTGCACAATCCACACCGTCTGTCTGATGGACGGTGGGCCTACAGCCACAGTTGCTGCATCTCGGCAGTAAGCTTTGTGGGTCCCTCTGATGTATACGTGACAGCCCAACCGTCCATCCTTTTGGCAAGTCTGTCTCAAGACTTGGGACTAAAAATAAGACAGATCCAATTATCAGGTGGACCACACCACAGTAGCAGTGGGTTTGAGCGTCCACCATTAAAATCCTTCAAGGATCCTAAAAAGTTCTGGATCAAATGATATTTGTTTTTCCTCTTTAGCCAGGTCTTGTGACCTTATGAACAGATTGGGTGGAAAATAAATGTTGTGGTGGCCCTGTCTGGTTTAAACAGTGGAAAACATTACCTCCACTGCCATTTGTGGTATGGTCCAGTTGATCTTTTGATATGATTAATTTTTTATATAATACTCTAAAATGATCTCTAATAATAGATGATTGGTGTAGTGGTGCAGCCCACTTGATTCGGCCCATTAGACTCGGCCTATTTGACTCGGCCCATTCGACTTGGCATATTTGACTCGGCATATTTGACTCGACCCATTCAACTCGGCCCATTCGACTTGGCCCATTTGATTCGGCCCTTTTAATACGGCCCGACGTTTTTATATATTGGCCCATGAGTGAGGCCCAATGTGATGCGTATATGCCTCATAAGCGAGGCCCATGACAATGTATATTAGGCCCTTGTATGAGGTCGTGGGCCCATTATACGATTGGCCCTATGAGCGTCATTCCTTGGGAGCAATGTTGGTTAAATGACCACATTGATGGGCAATGATGGTTGAACGTCCACGTTGTGACCTTTCCTTAAGCCGTGTTAGGCCCATTCTCATCATTCTCTAGTGGGTTAACTCAAACGCTTCGGCCCCATTGATTTTAGTTGATCCATCATCGGACGCCCATCTATAGACCCCGCCTTGCATCGAGGTTAATTATCGATGTCGATTGCCGATACCAGCTACCGTTGCCGATTATGAGTTTTTGACAGTATAGCATCATGATACATGCCCATACACATCATTTGTATGTTTGTTATGAGATGTGATTGACTATTGCATATGCCATAGTGCAGGTGGTTTATGAGACTCCCTAGTAGGCGGAGTTGTGCCATATGAGTGCACGGTATTCACAGGATTGATGCATGATTGGACTGCATGACTCATGCACTTTGCATTGTGTGATTGTGATATTGTATGCCCTAGTGACATCAGGGCCATGGCCTCCACAGACACATCGTGGATGGTTAGATTGGATACCGAAAATACTATTTTTAGGATTGGGGTGCCATAGATATCCCTCAGTGAAAATTTCTAAACCCGATGGTACCAAAGGATGACTCTAACGTCGAGACCGAGTGAATACATGAGCGTAGGAGGGCCGTTTACTAGTAGGTCGCTTCTCCCATTGTGTCGTGATTGGTTGGAAAGGGGTGTGACCTTACCCGCTTGAGTGAGGGGGCAATTTCTAGGTTGAGTTTGACCAGCTTGGGGAATATGTCCGCCATCGACGAGATGAGCCCGATATTGGCAGGCGGATAGTGAGATCTCTTCTACTCACCCAGTTGTGCGCTCGGATAGGGGCAGCAAGCTGGTGTAGAGTGTACTAGACCCCGGTGATTATCTAGAGTGAGAACCATACTGATATTTAATGTTCTGGTGATGAGCTGCATTGACTATGGATTTGGATGAGGACTGGTGTGGTTGAGTTACATCTTACATCGCATGACCTTGGTATGGCCAACATCATTCACTACTTGCATCGCATGGCCTTGGTATGGCCAACATCATTCGCTCCTTGCATCGCATAGTCTTGATATGGCCGATAGCACTCATGCCTTGCATCGCATAGCCTTGGTACGGCTGATGATATTTATAGACTTACCGGCATTTCTGCATTCCTTTGATATTGCAAACTTGCATTTCTACCATATGCACACACTTTCACCATCTTCTAAGCTTTCTATAAGCTTTTGCATGACCGTTTCATGCAAGGACACTAGGCAGTAGCAGTTCAGGAGCAGGAGCATGCTGCAGAGCTTCCAGAGTTTTAGCTTTATTGTCTTGTGTTTCCCTTCATATGTATTGTACTTTAAAGTTTTTTATCATAGTAAATTTTGTGATGGTGTTCTTGTAATTTTTGTTCGTGGGCTATACTTATAGTTATGCTCATTATGAATCAAATTGATGTTGAAAATCCTCCTTGTAGGATCTCAAGATTGGAACCTAGTGTATGGGTGCCAAGATTCGAGAATGGGGTACTGCGGAGGCTATCGGCGCCAGATTCGGCGATCGGGAATTTTGTGAGCCCAATTTTCGAGTTTGGGGCGTGACAAATTCCATCATATGTTAAATATCTCAAGGACTTATGCACTGTTAAGAGGAAATTAAATGTGCACAAAAAGGCCTTCCTTACTGAAAAAGTGAGCGCTATCATTCAACAAAGGGCCATACCCAAATACAAAGACCCGAGAAGTCCCACCATTCCTTGTATTATTGGGAATTTCTAAATTGAGCATGCTTTGCTAGATTTGGGTGCAAGTGTCAACTTAGTACCTTATTCGATTTACAAACAAATAGCGTTAGGCGAGCTTAAACCAACCACGATTACACCCCAACTCGCTGACCACTCTATTAAGGTACCAAGGGGAATTTCAGAGGACGTGCTAATCCAAGTGGAGAAATTCTACTTCCCCGTGGATTTTATTGTACCAAACACTGAACCATATGTAAATGCTAGCGCTCAAGTTCTCATTATTTTAGGTCGCTCATTCCTAGCAACTTCAAATGCAATCATAAATTGCAAGAATGGAATGATGAACTTGTCTTTTGGTGACATGACTCTAGAGCTAAATATTTTCAATCTATGTAAGCAGCCCATTGATAATAATGAGATCCATGAGCTGAATTTCATGGACTGCTTGATAGAAGAAGAGGAATTGAAACCTAGTCTGACTGAGGAATTTATTCAAGTCATTGGGGACTTGAAAAATTCTGATTTAGAAAAAGTGCTTGCTGAAAATTGTGATGATAATGAGAGCACAACCACCCAGGACATTGGTATGTACCAATGGAGACCGCGTACTCAAATCCTATCTATCGAGGACTCACGACCTCTGCCATCACCAACCAATGTTCCAAAACTTGATTTAAAACCACTTCTAAATGAGCTTAAGTATGTATACTTAGGTGAAAATAAAACTTATCCCTATGGTGATCTCTTCATTTTTAGAGAAGGATCAAGGGATTAAATTGTTGAATGTTCTAAGGGACCACAAAGAAGCCTTGGGCTGGGCCATTTCTGACATCAAGGGTATAAGCCCTTCCATATGCACCCATCGGATCCACCTCGATGAGGACGTCAACTAATTAGACAACTTCAAAAGCGTCTCAATCCAAACATGATGGAAGTTGTAAAAAATGAAGTGATCAAATTGTTGATGTGAGAATCATCTACCTAATATCCGATAGTGTTTGGGTGAGTCCAACTCAAGTAGTCCAAAAGAAATCTGGAATAACTATTGTGCAAAATTCTAATAATGAATTCATACCAACACGGGTCACCATAGGTTGGCGTGTTTGCATTGACTATAGAAAATTGAACCAGATCACAAAGAAAGACCATTTCCCTCTACCATTCATTGATCAAGTTTTAGAGAGGGTAGCAGGTCACTCATTCTATAGTTTTCTTGATGGATATTTTGGATATAACCAAATAGAGATAGCCTTGGAAGACCAAGAGAAAACCACGTTCACTTGTCCATTTGGCATGTTTGCTTTCAAACGGATGCCATTTGGATTGTGTAATGCCCCAACAACTTTCTAACGGTGTATGTTAAGTATTTTTTCAAATATGGTTGGGAAGTTTCTTGAGGTTTTCATGGATGACTTCTCTATATTTGGGAGTAGTTTTAAGGAATGCCTCAATAATTTATCTCGTCTTATCTAGGTGTGAATAGAAGCACCTTGTCTTAAATTGGAAAAAATGTCATTTTATGGTTCAAAAGAGAATTGTTTTGGGCCATGTTATCTCCAAAAATGGAATCGAGGTAGATCGCTCAAAACTCGACATTATAGCTAATCTACCTATCCCCCGAACTGTTAGAGATATTAGATCACTTATAGGGCATACTGGTTTTTATAGAAAATTCATCAAGGACTTTAGTGTCATTACTAGACCCTTGACTAATCTTCTTTAAAAGAATGTTCCATTTAAGTGGACAGATGAGTGTGCAAGTGCCTTAAATAAAATTAAATCATCTCTTACCACTGTATCTATCATGTGTCCACTAGATTGGACACTTCCTTTTGAACTAATGTGCAATGCAAGTGATTATGGGGCTGTTTTGGGCCAAAGGAAAGATAAACAGCCCTACGTTATTCACCATGCGAGTAAAACTCTAAACTCGGCCCAAGTGAACTACTCAACAACTGAAAAAGAGTTACTTGCAGTAGTTTTTACTTTGGATAAGTTTAGGACCTACTTGCTGGGATCTAAAGTGGTCATTTTTAAGGACCACTCGGCTTTGAACTATTTGCTATCTAAGAAGGATGCAAAGCCAAGATTTTTGAGATGGATCCTCTTACTCTAAGAATTTGACTTAGAGATAAAAGATAAGAAGAGAGTAGAAAACGTAGTGGCCGATCACCTTTCCAGATTAATGTTGGATGATTCCACTGAGGAAATGCATATTCAGGATACTTTTCTTTATAAACAATTATTTGCGATCTTCAAATTGCTTTGGTATGCGGATATAGTGAACTATCTTGTAACGGAAAAATGTCCTATCATTGGAAGTCACAATATAGGAAGTATTTTGAAACTGAGGTTAGGAACTTCTTCTGGGATGACCTGTATTTATATAAATATGGGACTGATCAGATTTTTAGACGTTGTGTCCCAAAGGATGAAGTTCAAAGTGTTATTTCCTTTTATCACATGGAAGCAAGTGGTGGCCATTTTTCTGCTAAGAAACCCACTGCAAAAATCCTGCAGTGTGGTTTTTACTGGCCCACCATGTTTAAAGACACCCATGCTTTCTGTATTGCTTGTGATAAATGTCAAAGGTTGGAAAGAGTGTCCCGGTGCAACATGATGCATTTATCCCCAATTTTACCATTGGAGATATTCGATCGTTGGGGTATTGATTTTATGGGCTCATTTCCATCTTCTTTTGGATTTCTTTATATATTGGTTGGTGTGGACTATGTTTTAAAGTGGATTGAGGCAGTTCTAAGTAGGACCAATGACAACAAAGTGGTCATACAATTCCTCAAGAAAAATATTTTTTCTAGATTTGGAACTCCAAAGGCCATCATTAATGATGGCGGGTCTCACTTTTGCAATAGGATATTTGAGGTTTTGATGAAAAAATATGTCATCAAGAATAAAGTGAGCACCCCATACCACCTACAAACGAGTGGGCAAGCTGAGATTTCTAATCGGGAAATCAAACACATTTTAGAGAAAACTATAAGGCCAGACAGGAATGATTGGTCCCTCAGACTATCCGATGCTTTATGGGCTTATAGGACGGCTTATAAGACCTCGATTGGAATGTCTCCATATAGATTGGTGTATGTGAAGGCTTGCCACTTACCTGTAGAATTGGAACATAGAGCCTTCTGGGCAATAAAGAAATTAAACTTTGATATGGACCAAGCAAGTGGACAAAGGAAATTAGAATTAAATGAATTAAAGGAACTGAGAAGAGACTCTTATGAAAATTCTAAAATCTTCAAAAAGAGGACCAAAGTTTTTCATGATAAAAACATCCTAAGGAAGAATTTTGAACCTTAGCAAAAAGTCCTATTGTACAATTCCCGTCTCCAGTTCTTTTCAGAAAAGTTAAGATCAAGATGGATAGGACCCTTCATTGTGAAGAATGTTTATACTTATGGGGCTGTTGAAATTGAGAATCCACGTAATAGCAATGTGTACAAAGTTAATGGTCAGAGATTGAAACCTTATGTGGAAAACTTTCATTTGGCAGAGGAGTCTGTCTCTATTCATGAGCCAGAATATTCAGATTGACGCTCCTAGTCTAACGGAGCATTTCTTTAGGATTTGTATCATATTCAATTCTTTTTAGTGTCACATAGCAGGTGAGTTTTTCATGGTAGGTATTATCCACTTTTCTTTTATTTTTATTGTTCTCTGCATTACATTGGGAATAATGTAGATTTTAGGTTAGGGGGTATGGATAGTCATTTATGTGAGGTTTTTTTTTTTGACTTTCATTTTATTTTATTATTATTTTTAGGTTTCAGTTAGATTTAAGTTTATTTTTTTAGGTTTATGGAAAAAAAATTTCAACATTTTCAAAATAATATGTTTATATACAAGAATGTAAACATGATATTATGTGAATTCCAAAGGCAAAGTTAATATTTATTCTAGGTTGATAGTAGTTAGAATTTTGACAACTAAAAATTATAAACTTGAGTTCAATTATGTAATTACTAGTTTAAAGTGAGTTGTAATTTGATGTGCTGAATTCACAATACACCCTAGCTAACTAAGTGAGGAATATGATATGTGAACTAGAATAACAAATTTTGATTCAAACAAGGTTGAATGAACTAGTACTATTGATATATGCTTAAAAGAGAGAATATTGAAGAAAAAAAAGTGACGGAAAAAGAAAATTTTATTATAAAGCATAAATGCAATGACCATAGCAATCGTGTCAATAATCCGGAGTAAGGATACCTAAGTATCATTATTGTTACCATTACAAGTACGATACCTTAGGTTATGAAGCAAACCCGGTGGGAATCTTCATCTAAGGGTGGTGTATAATAATGAGGATATGATGATAAAAGAAGAAATAACATAAAGAAAATGAGATAACTAGAGATTTCATATTCTTGAAATGATTGAAAGGAGTTGGGATAGAAAACATGCATATTTCTCAAAGTTAAACTAGTGTCATGGAGCACCTAAGGATATTGGATCATAACTATTCTAAATTTTGATTAGGTCTTTGAACTTAAGGATGTAATGGATTAAGAAATTAAGATTGTAACTAAATTCAGACATAGGGTAAGTATTATTTTGTTTTGGAATTCATATGATGAATGAAGGCATAATTGTATAAATTTCTGAGTGTTGAACTATTTTTCATGTTTTCAATGTTTGTGGGTAACATTTCTGGAAACCCTCACGAGACTATAACTCGTCCACTAGGGGAAACCGGTTTAAAGGCTTGTTGCATATGCTAAATGCAATCGAGATTACCTACGAAAGTTGTGTAGTTAGAATTTTTTTTGTTTTAATTTTGTTTCTAAAATTAGTTTTATTCCTATTTTTATTTTTTTCGCTTATTTAGCTCGGGACTAGCAAAATTCTAGTTGGAGGGTCTATTGGGACTCAAATATTGCATAGTTTTTCCCATTTACATCTTGGTTTTATGAACATGAATCAGTTTAATGTTCTATTTTACTCATGTATATGTTGCAAGGTGAATTTAAGAGCTTAGATTGAAAAAGGGTGCTAAAAACATGGATTTGATGCTTAAGAATCACTAAGGCGAGGGATGGATCGTATGTAACGCCCTGAAATTCGGGGGGTCGAGTATGAACTCAACTCCCGAGCTCCAACGCATCACTTATGAACATACACAATGATGGTTAAATGTTGTCTGAGTTAGCGCAATAAACATGAATGAGATTATACCAAAACAGTAATTCATACTCCAGTTCAATTATATAAAGGCAAGCGGAAGACTGAAATTGTATATTCAAAATATGTAAAGTAACAAAATTTTGTGAACTCCAGAGTATGAGTACTAACTGAGTACCAATATACATGTATTATTTCTAAGTCAAAAATCAAAATACAACTCCGTAGATAAGCCCTGGAATCCCCGCGATGCAGTCGGCCTAAGCATAGCCGTCAGAGTACTGCATAAAGGAGAACTCCTCCTGATCCTCCTCGAAGTCGAGCTCCGGCTCCTGAACAGAGGCGCCATCTACACCTGCGACAGAGTCTGGTGGGTATTACAAACACTGTCCTGTAACGTGGGAGTGAGTAGCTAACTCAATGGAACAATAAAGCATAGGTTAACATGTTATCAAATCAATTAAGCAGTAATGATAAAACAGTACAATTCAAACATTTCTAACTACTCTTGTTAAATACAAAAATGATATGACATGATGCTGTATGCCCTTGCCAAACCACCCTCAAGCGACATCATCTTACGTTCGCGAATGCTTACTCCCTCAGTGCGCCACATCTACAAAGCACATGCGGTGCGATGATGCTCATGATTACCAAGTTTTTATTAATCCATTTCAACCAGCAGTATTGGGAAACTAAGGTACCTCCCTTGTATCATTCTCAAACATGATCCATTCTAGGGTCGTCAATCCTAGCTAATCTCATACGATATTATGGTTTGAGAAGCGTAGTGAAGGCATCGCAAAGGGCTCGTCACCCGTCAGCGCGGATACAGATCTCACCGTATGCGGCTCAATTGCTGGCCGTCAGCTCAAGTACATATCTCACCGTACTTGGCTCAATCACTAGCCGTCAGCTCAAGTACAGGTCTCACCGTACTCGGCTCAACTCATACTCTAGTTACTGTGAAAGACTCGTCGCCAATCACCGACACTTGGAGTATACTCGAAGATACTACGGAGGACTCGTCGCCCGTAAGCATGAGCACAGGTCTCACCATACTCGGCTCTCGCCGTAAGTATCGACAGCTCGAATATAGTGTCCCATACCACCATAATCGGCTCACGAGTTTGGTTGCGCAATGGTCACTACGGGGAGGCACATGACCCCGGCGAGGGGCCGGCTTGACCACGGTGTCCCATACCACCATGCCCGGCTCATGCGTCTTAGCGGATCGAGGTACCATGGTTAACGGGATCGCCACTGGTAAGTTTAGTACCCTAGGTTCAAGCAGTAGCGACCAAACATGGTGAACATACATATACACTCCGGTTTACTTGACGGGCCTGACTAGCTCGAGCGCACCACAAGTTGAGCGATATGGAGCGCAAAAGCACTCCGTGTGGCCAACCACTATCGCCAACGAAGTACGACTCGGGTTCGCAGACACGTCCGTTGTGGCGATATGAATCTCGACCACAACCGCAAGTCAGTACCGGATGCTTGGACTATAGGCATAGTCTCAAACTCAAACAGTTGTAAGGCATGAAGTTAAGCATGAAGTAAAGCATGTTAGCAGGCATGTTATAAAGCATGAAGTAAAGCATGAAGTAAGGCATGTCGTAAAGCATGTTGTAAAGCATGTTGTAAAGCACTATACACATAGGGATACAATTACATCCACATCTCAAGTGAGTGGTTATAGCTAACCACCGCATGGAGGGGGGTCCTACATGTCTCTAAGGGAGTCGGGAATCCCATATCAGCACCTCTCTAAGGCACTAACACTCAAACATTTACACACACAAGCATCTACGCAAACACTTAGAATACACTATTCCAACATACACGACGTATGTTAACAAATGCGTATTAGGGCTATTCTTTCGCCAAGCGGTTATTTTATCCGCGCATACCATATTCATGCGACAAATAATCATGACAATTATATTTCCAAAATTTATACATATGCAGTATTTCTAGAATACGCAATTTCAACATACATAGTGTTTACAAGCGAACATAGATTGCGGCGATTCCTTTCGCCAAACTGGTATTTTATTCATGTATTGTATAAGCATATATTAAATAAATATGTCAAACATTATTCCAAAAGAAATACGTATACGGTATTTCTAAAATACACAATTTCAACATACGTCGCATTTACAAGTGAACATGTATTTTGGCGATTCCTTTCGCCAAACTAGTATTTTATTCATATATTATATAATCATACATTAAATAAACATGTCAAACATTTATCTAAAAAAAATACGTATACGGTATTTCTACGTATACCTAGAGTATGTGAAATTCCATATTTTGCAATGTTAATCGAAACAGGAAACGGAAAGCACTTTGTACATGTGCAATTGCAAGCAGATCATGAATTTACCATTATCTGACATTGAAAGCGTTGAAAACCGTAACTTATATACTTAAAGTCTTCACCTTTGCCTTTTGAAACGCAACGAATCAGCAAGGGTAGTAAATCTTCCGTATACGGGAGTTTTCTAGCCTAAAGAGTGGAATCGGTTAGTCGTTACACAACCCACATCGATCCTACCTTAAATCAGACCTAGGGTTAGGGTTTCTTACCTTCAAATGGGATGGATACCGCCGGAAAACCACCTAGAACGGGGCGGTGTAGGCCGTGCGATGAATGGAAGCAGTAGGAGGAAGATCGCCCACAAACTCCAAGCTATTCTCTCACTTTTCTCTCTCTCTCTAGGGTTTTATCCCAAATTCGTGTGGCTGTGAGAGGGGCTGTTCTAAGCTCCTTTTATAGCCAAAAACATTCCTAAAATAGACTCAGGTTCAAGGGTTACTGCTATTATAGGATATTCGTCACTTTTTCAGCTCAAAAGGGAGGTTCTGGTGGCCCTCCTTGAACCAAACGTCAGACTTAAGCTTACCATCTATGGATCTACGTGGGATTACGTTTTTGACTCGATCGGATTCCCAGATCGCACGTGGCGGACCACTTTCAGTTCGACGGTCAGTGGGCCACGATCAGAAATTCTAAGTACATGTAAATGTTCCTGAAATTTTTCTTAATCCGAGGGTGTAATTTGGTCTGATTCTGACAGTCAGGTTGCTTAATACTGACGCGTCAACGAATGATGCCAGATCACTATTCCAGATATTTATTTTGGAATGGGAATAGTGTTTTTCACACACCCTCGCTCCGGATCGAAGCGAATGGCCATGGAACATCGGATGGAGCGATTTTGAGATGATTGTTAAGCCCAGTGGGGCGGTCCTAGTTCCTTAGCTTCGGGTTAATCGGACTCCCGATGTGCGATCTAGACCTAATACGAAGTTTCGTTTCATTCCCGAGAGCAGACGGGAAATGAGTTTGGTTCTAAACTTTAGGGTAACCTAGCGTCAATGATTCTGCAACTTTTGGGTCTTGCAGATCGTATTTAAAGCTATCTTAACGGATTTCATGGCTAATCGAGTTTAGTACTTAGTTAACTTTGTTAAATTTCTAAAGAATTTAATCCTACGTGATTTCTGGTCGAGGTGGTACTCGACCCAATGTACAGAAATTTACGAGTCGTTACATCGTAGGAGACCAAGATTGAAAAATTCACATGTCAAAGATCCAAGAAAACTAAGTGATGAATGAAAAGAATCGAAGATTTGAAGCGAAGAATCCTGAAATCGTTATGAAAAGTGTATTCTAAAGCTCTAAAGTCTATTTTGGAAAACTATGCAGTGAAAAATCTATTTTAAATAAACTGTGCAGCGAGAAATCTATTTTACAAAACTGCATAAATATGAGGCAGTTTCTAGAGTTTTCCAACTTTGTACGAAAATTAGAGTTCCCCACTTATAAATAGGGCTTCCTAGGGCATTCCTACAAATCATTCAAGGCATCCCAAAGCAAAATTTAGAGTTTTTAAAGAGTTTTTAATTTTATTAAAGTTTTATAAGTTGTTTTTTTTTTAGATCTTTCTATTTGCATTTTTTTTCTTTCTTGTTGCTTTTTATTTCTGTAATTTAATTATATTTTTCTAAGTTCCTTCTACCCCAAGCTAGAAGGGAAACACGTGGGCTTAATAATTCTTTAAGTTATGATGATTGATTGTTTTAATGATGAGAAGAATGGTGTATGCATGTTATCTATTGTTTAGGTTTTATTTTTTATCCTCTTGTGAGAGTCATATGTTTCCATCATATGAGATCGACATTGATGGATAGGCTTACCCTAGATTAATCACATTTCCTAGATAGGAAAGGTTCTCAACCTGTTATATTTCTTTGATTTTTATTATCTCATTAATATTGAATCCTTAAAATCACTGACACTTGAGAATATATATCAATGGTGCAAATCCATGATTTTTTAATATTTTATATCACTTATTAAAATATTTAAACTGTTTTATTTTCCGATTAGGCTGCCCATAGTGCTCAGATCCTAGTTGTGTTATCCAAGTCATCATGATTTTGGAACATTAACCTATATGTGGAACTTTGAAGCTTGGGTGTTATTTTATTAAGTTGAATTGCATCCATTTAAAAATCCCAAAATCAAATCATCAGTTTAGTTTTTATTACTTAGTTTGTTTTGCATTTGATTTTTTCCTTCTCACAATTCATCTCCCCGTGGTATCGACCCTGTATTCACTGGATACTACTTACGAACCCTCACCAAGGTCTCTTCATGGTCTGATGCATGCACACACAGACAGATTACATTCAATTGTAAAATGAACGGCAAAGTAAAATATCATGTGGGCCTCATCAACGGACGTCCGAAAATATCCATGTTTGACCAAAATCTCGAGCTGCATGCAATGAACGGAGTGGATTTTCCTGAAGACATCGATCATGGGCCCCACCAATGTCACAGCGCGATTAGTGCGCAGGCCCTGTTTTAACATCCGGATTCTGCTCATTTTAGCGGACGTTGCATGATCATGGCCATGATCGGATGACAGATCTGATCCGTTCATCGTGTAGGCCATCGAAAACCGTCCCAGGGGACGTTAACTCTTTGGAAGGAAAGCAAGGGAAAAGGAGTTTCTACATTGTCTTTCGCTGCGAAAGATGTTGCGGATGCTTTAGCTATCCACCGACTATCGCTTGTGTGTAAGAAAGGTCAGTTCCTTGCAACCAACCTCTCCACCACCTCCATCGGCTTATAAAAGAAAGATCAGTGAGAGAGAGAAGAATTATCCAATGCTTGGATGTCAGTGAGAGAGAGAGAGAGAGAGAGAGAGAGAGAGAATTTTTAGTATTTTATTTATTTTATTTACTATTTTTGTTTCTTATGATTTTTGAGAGATCTAGCCCAATCATGTCGGGCTAAACCTCTTAGCTAGGGCTAAGAGGTGAAGCTTGTGGCGTGATGGGAATGACTCTACGGCTTGATTCATGTTAGAATGAACTGATGTTGATTTTAGTTTGATTATAAGGAATACCTCTAGTTTTTAATGGTTTATTGTAACTGAAATTACAATAGATCTGCGATGGCTTTAAGTATTCCCTTTCCATTATTTTGATTGTGAAGTTAGGAATCCTTATTGTTCACCATCGTCTCCTGGGCATGGTTAGATGACGGAATCCTTCCAAACATTCATACATCCCTTAGATTAGATGTGGATTGGTTTAATTCTGTTGTTTGCTTTGTCTCATGGGCATGGTTTTGTGATGGAATCAACTTTAATTCTCATATCTTTCATCTCTTTGAAAACTAGATCAAAAGAAGTTCAGATTGAGTTTTAGTGATATATCTTCTAACTAGATGAAGATGGGACTCGAAGTCCAATTGAGTTCATGAATCAAGCATAGATTTCCTTGATCTCTACAAGTGGATCCTCTGAATCCCTAGTTTCCTACCTTCGAATTCTACAAGTTTTAGAGTAATACTTCACCATTATTCCCTCATATTTACCTGATTTAGATTTCATCTTATCCTAGTTCTAGTTCGAGTTACTTTCAAATTACGTACAAGGTTCAGTCCCTATGGATTCGACCTCAGTCTTACCGAGTTTATTACTACATCACAACCCTATACTTGGGGTGTGAACAATTTAAACTATCTAATGTTAGATTCTATGAATCTTACTCAAAATATCTTTGATTTGATTAGGAAGTTGTATTTTTCCATAAAACCTCAACCTCAGATGCTCTAAGTCGGACGAATCATTGCAAAGGTGCAGACCATAAGTGCTTAGGTTGCGATTTATCAATGCTACTACTCCAGTTAATGATTTATAATTGCAATATATTTCAATTTATGTTCAATGGATTGCAATTTGTAGTATAGCGACACCTACGTGTTCGATGAATTGCCTGAATGAGTAAATTATTAATTTTGATGATTGAATGTGAATCCAATCATCTTTAATGCTTGTTGACTTGATTAGATTAAGAACTACCGTTTGATTAATTCGAGTCAAACACGGACGACCAACAATGGCTGGGCCATGCAGGGTGCTTATACACTTCATGCCGGTTGCACCGGTGTTTGACCGTATTAACCGAAATTGTCCAAAGAGCCAGTTAACCCTATATATGTTCACCATGTATGATCACAACTATTTGAATCTGAGACACCCCCCTTACCAATTACAAAGGTCTACTGTTAACCATTATCATCGCGATCATCAAGACTCGTGAGCCGAGCATGGTGGTATGGGATACTATGTCCGTGTTGTTGGCTTACACTGGGGTGACGAGCCTCCCCATAGTGACTGTGAGCATTACTTTTATAACTTGCCTTTCGTATGTATTCAACTGGGAGTGACGAACCCAGACAAATTAGGGATTACAGCCGTAGGACCGTTGTGGTCGTCCCGCGTCTAGTGATTCAGTTAAGACCAATGACTAAAAGATAAGTATCCTAGCTTCCCCAAACTACTGAATAAATAGGCATAATCGACCACTCGGCTAACATGATCATCTACAGCATCGGATTAGTTTAGAATGTGACGAAACATGCATTGAAGTCACATGTTGAGGAAGTGTTGGCATTTTCAAACCAGGTGGTCGAAGTCGCATGTTGAGGGAGTGTCAATTGGTGAGAGCATGCATCATTTCATAAACTCTATTTTTTGTATTAAGAAGAGTAATTAGGAAGTGATTGTCTTACATTGCCTTATCATTACTGTATTGGTTGACTTGATAACATGTGTAACCCATGCTTTATGGAACCACTGAGTTGATTACTCGCTCCCACTCTGGGACGGTGTTTTAAAACACCAACCAGACGCTAATGTAGATGCAGGGAACATCGAGGCCGATATATTGGACTAGGCAGACATGGATGGGGAGGAATTCTCTTACTTTCAGCTTTCTGATGGGCCGATGTAGGCTGCGCACTTCTCGACAGGGAAAGTCGAGCGATCGGGCTTAGTTGGATGTCACCTTTCCACATTTTTCTTAATTTTGGAACTGTATATTAGACCCAGGTAGACCCATATTCTGGATAATCATACTACATATGTTTCGATTTAATTTTTTGCTTTAGTCGTATTTACTCCGGAGTATGATACATTGTTTAGTATAATCCTATACGAGCTTAATTGTCTAATGTAGAAGTAACCGAGAAATCGGCTTCCACAAAGTATAAGTGATGCATGGAATCTCGGGAGTCAAGCATTTTCTCAACCCTCGAAATTTGGGGTGTTATAAGTTGGTATCAGAGCATGAGTTTAGGATTAGACTGGACCGTGGGTTGTGGACTCACCATAATGCATTCGCTGACATAGAGGGGAACGCTAAGACTTAGCGACGTTAAAACTCTAGGACCAAACCCTCAGTCATCTTGAATAATTGGACTTGAACTTAGGAAATTAATCTTGGAAAAGATTAATTTAAGAGAGCATAGTCATGATGAGGGTAGAGTCAGAGTCTAGGAAACACTGAGGGTGTTTCAGCCTGTACTTAGCCGAGAAATCACAAATTAGGTATCTTAACCCAGCGTGATAGGATTAAGTAACTACAGTAGCTCGTCCTACCCCAAAATCATATAGGGTGCGTCCGATAATTCATTTCGGTTTAGGAGATATGTTCATTTTAAGTTCTAATGGCCCAGATCATTTTCACTTCTGATTGAGCCTCTATCTGGCCCACCTCGATCATGAGATGGGCAAAACGAAATCGGATTTAAGAATATGGGGAAGAATAGATTAAGAAAAATCTAATTTCGGCATAAACTAATAAAATTTTGCCCAAATGGGCCACCGCCGACTCCGATTTAGCCTTTTTGACCCATTTTGGGCCACTACCGACTTCGACTGGGTTGTTGAGATTGATCTTGACCCCGAAAAGATTGAAAGATGTCAAAAATGAGAAGAAGGGGAGACGTAGGTTAAAAAATCTAACTTCGGTGAAAACCGATACAATTTTGCCTAAATGGGGCACCGCCAACTCAAATTAACACGTAGAAATACTTTGATACTCTGGTAGCTTGTGATGGATGATACATAAGCACTTACAAATTGCATGCCTAGAATAAATGTAATTCAAATTTAAATTTCCAAATTATGGGGTCCCAGTTTAGATGTATCATGGCTAGGAATTAAGGTTATTCAATTTTTGACCATCAGATTGATAGACATGTATTGAATGGTTAAAGATTAAATTATCCAATGGCCCTATTTTAGCAAAGAAGTATTCATAAATCAGATATTGGGATTGTTCAACAAATCTGCTTCCGGGACTTAAAGTGACCATGCGTTCTACAATTTAGTTGGTTTAATTTAATTTAATCCATTCCATGTGTACAATTTCTGAGCGCCAGGATACCACGAACCCTTCAAAATGATTAGTCCACCTCATCACTGACATTATCAGCATTACTGAATTGAATGCGGCTTATGATGACGTGGCCTAACCTACTTACGGTAAATAGAAATTGTTTTTATCTGCGACAACTAGAGGTTTTTTACACGTGGCATCCACCGTCTCAAATTAAACGGACTAAATTTCAAAATAGCTATGATATGTAATAATCTGGTCGAATTTCATTTTTTAACAGTCTATGCACTAATACACTTGTCAGCATCACAATGCATTAATTCACATCTAAAGAGTACACCTCTCTGATAATATACCGTCACCTCTTTTCTGCCAACATGCCACTTGTATAGAACATCCGATCCATACAAGTTGTGGGCCAGCACACCAAGATTAGACCCGATGAAAAATAGGCAGATCCAATAATTAATCTGATTATCTGATGTAAATTAGTTTATATATTGCGGGCCACTAGATGAGTGGATTAACATGATTGTCTTTATCCAGTATTCATAGTGTGGCCCAACAACATCACCAGCAACCCATTACTAATTCCACCACCCCCAACAACCCATCTTCACCCATCTTCAAACAACCCACCACCAACTCCTCCATGCTCATCACCATCTTTAAACAACCCACCACCAATCCCATGCTCACCACCAACTTCCTCGATATGCTGCCATTGCTGCCAACCCACAGCCATCCCAAGGAAGAATAGCAGCAATCATTGCTGCCATTGTTGCTGCAAGAAGGGGCAGCAGCTATTACTGCCTCCGCAGGTGGCGCACCACATCCAGCTGGGACGAACAGGGGTGGCACCACCACGGAAAATGGGGAGCCGCCGCCAGAAAGAGGCAATGGGCTGCGGTGTGACTGCCCATCGTGCTGCGGCGTTGCCCCAAACTGGCAGCAAACCACAGTGTCACCGCCGGAAGCAGGGTACACCGCCCAAACCGGACAGCGGACCGCGGCTCCACCGCCACTTGTGCAGCACCACCGCTGGCCTGACTTGTGTGGGGGTGTGTGCACATGTGCAAGGCCACTTGAAGACATACCAAACTCTCTTTCTTCCTCATTCCAAACCCCACAACCATTCCCATTTCACCCCAAACCCATTTTTTTTCAAACCCATTTCTTCAAATCCTCTCCAACCCACATCTTCCTACAACATTTCCTAAACCCATCTTTCAAATCCTCTAGTTGTTTGGCAGCATAAAGTAACGGGGGGTTTCAAATCCCCTCTTTGAATGGGTTTGAAACCATGGTGAGAGATTGCATCACACTTAAAATCATTTCAATAGTTGCAGCTTGATGTAGTAATAAACTCGGTGAGACCGAGGTCGAATCCCATGGGACTGATACCTGTACGTTATCTGAAACTAAATAGAACTAGAATCAAACTAAGATGAAATCTAAATCGATTGTAATTTGAGGAATAATGGTAAAATATTTATCTAAAATTTAGAAAATTCAAAGGAAGGAAACTAGGGATTCAGAGGATCCACTTGTAGAGATCAGGGAGATCTTATGCCTGTATCAAAAACTCAACTAGACTTAAGAGTCCCATCTTCATCCAGTTGAAGGGTGTAATCATGAAAATCAAATTGAACTTCCTTTGATATATTTTTCAAGAGATGAAAGGTATATGAATTAGAATGGATTCCATCACCAAACCATGCCCAGGAGACAAAGTAAACAACATAATTAAACTAATTACCAACCAATCATCAATGTATAAAGGTTAGGAAGGGTACCATCAGCCGATCATGCCCAGGAGACAATGGTGAACAACAGGGCTTCTTGACGTCATAAACATAAAAGGAATAGGAACATGCTCAAAGCTATCGCAGACCCATTGTAATTTCAGCCACAACAGACCATTAAAAACTAAAAACATTCCCTTAATTAACTAAAATCAACATCAGTTCAGTATAAACAAAAGACATAAGCTAAAGGTCTCCCATCACGCTACAAGCTTCACCTCTTAGCCCTAACTAAAAGGTTTAGCCTAGCAACATGATTAGGCTAGGTCCCTTAAACAGCAATAAAATAAAGAAAAAGGAAAAATAGAAAGAAACAGAAGAACCACTCTACTCTCTGTTCCTTGTTCTGTGCTTCACGTCCAGCCCCAGATGGCCCCCCGTCTGCCCTACTCTCTTTCTCTTTATAGCTCACATGGGTTAGTGGAGTGGAGAACCAAATTACTCGTGCACATAAGGAGTTTACGCAGCTCAGCGTGCAAACAAGAATTTACTTGCGTTTGGATTGAGATTGCGGCACACAATCAACACATCTGTTGAATCTGACACCTTGGCTAGAGTTATGGCCACCTTCTGAAGCTTGTGGACGGTCCGGATCAGTCATCTGATCACTTCCATGCTCGTACAACTCCCCGTAAGTTCCAGTTTTCCCGGATGTGCGTAAACCTTACGCAGGTTGCGCTGATGTGTTCGGTGGGCCCCACAGTGATACTTTTGGGGAAATTCGACCCATTCATTGGATTCCTGACGAAAAATCAGTCAGAAATAGGTGGATTTGGTCGAGTCTTGGTGCGATCCATTGATGTTTTTCTTCCGCCGTTCATCCTACGTTTTCTAACGATTTACATGCGTACACGTGCGTGGGCCAAAAAGAAAAGCTAGGCGATGGTCACGACCCCCCTCTGGACACGTTGAACGGTCCAGATCATCAAAATATGATATGGGTGGGACCCACTAGCAAAAAACGGCCGCTGTGCGTAAAGCCGCTAGACGTCTTATAGTATTTTGGAAATTAGAGTCAGTCAGACTTTGTGATGTTTGGTGCACGGCCAGTGCACACACACTGTGTATGCACGATGCACATGTGGAGTCCACTGTGATGTGTATCCAAAATCCGCTCCGTCCATTCTTTTCTTCACAAAATTTAAGAGGTGGAGACCGAAATTGAAGCATTTCCAGATATCGAGCGAGCCCTAAATTAGGATTTTAGGGTCTGATCTATTCTACTTTCACAAGGATCAATCGGTGAAATTTGACGTTTACGGTTAATTTATGGTCATCAGGCCATATATGAAATTTTGAATCGAACGGATGGTGGGCACCCTATGATCTTACATTCTAGATGATTTTTGGGCCTGTTTAACATGAGTGGCCTGATTTTCTCGAGTCTCTGGTGCGTACTTTCTTTGATCTCGGTCCCCTGGGGTCCGTCCCTTGCCTTGCTAATGTCTGAGCATTAAATCCATGCTTTAAGTATCTTTTCCAGTCCACGCTTATAAATCCACCTTGCAACATAAACATGATTAAAACAGGCTGTTAAACAGTATTATGTTCGTCAATCCAGACAATAACAGGGGTTTAATATGCAATATTTAACCCTCAACACAGCTGTAACATGTGTGTCACTATACACTATCATTCTATTAGGCACTTGGCTCACTAATGATAATCAGCACCGTCCAAACATTGTCCAGCACTGTCCAAACATTGTTCATGTAAATTAGTACCATCCAAACATTGTCCAGCACCGTCCAAACATTTTCCATGTAAATCAACGATTAAAAATCGTTGGTTAGTCACTCAAACATGATCTTGCACTTGTGGCCCATCCGAGACTTGGAATTTCATCATTTTCGAGCAAAGCAAATATTTCAACGGGCTTATCACAGCCATTGTGTCAAAAATTACATATCTCACTAATTAGATATTAAAGTTAATTTAGTAATTAAATTCAAACCCCTGTAAATATATCATGCATAGGTACTTTTGGATTAAAGCTGATTAGTACTTCTGGCCAGCTGCATTAGGTGGCATGGGATTAAGATGGATAAAATTGTAAAAGTTATAATAAATGCATGTGCAAGGTATTGTCCCTGGATTGGGTGTATCCCATATTGGATTGGGTGTATCCCATGTTTTCTAATACTATGTTTGGAATGTCCGCACAAAAAAATAAATAAATAAATAAATCCCAGGATTTACTTTCACTTTACACTTGAATTGAACCTAGGTGAAGAAAAAATCCATCATCCATGGGATTGGTAGTCCCATCTCACACTTTCCAACACAAGGCTCATTTTCTAAAGCTTACAAAGTTAATTTTAATCCCATCTCACACTCCTTCCAAACATGCCATCCCATTTAATACAACTTAATGACATTTAATACAACTTAATACCACTGTCCAAACACACTGAGAGGATTTCAAATCCTAGAGGTTTTAAATCCAGGGGTTTCCAAATCCACACTCCCAAACAGGCCCTTAGGGGGTGTTTGGCACATGGTATTTGATGGGATTAGGTGCGATGGAATTGCATTTAGTCCCATGGAATTGTATCTGATCTCACGCATGAATTCCATGGATTTTGAAACCTACTACACATGTGGGCGCCACATTGATGCATGTGTTTATCCATGCCATCCATCCATATACACCATTTACACGTGACATTCTGGTTTTATATAATATATATATATATATATATATATATATATATATATATATATATATATAAAAGTGAACAACATCTGTTGTGAATTTGGTCCGTTGATTACAATTCCATGGCCCACCAAACGTGATTTAGGTTAATCCGGTGTTTTCCGTGGCAAAATTTTTTATCCCAAACATGGGATTAGATGGCTACAATACCATGGTATTTCCAGACATGCAATCATTGTGAAATAATGATGCTAATCCCATCTAATACAATTCAATACCATTCAATTCCACTAACCAAATATTCCTTTAGGCTTCCAAATCCCACCCCATTTCCTCCCTATTCCACTCACACCCCCTCCTTGCCTGATTGATCAATGATAATTACAAGCTAGGAAGAATTAGAGAATTAGGGAGGTTGATAATGGAGATGGGAGTTTGGGGTTTAAAGCCGAATTCTTATGGTTATAATACTCTTGTAGATGGGTATTGTAGGGAATGTTGGATTTACGAGTCATTAAAGCTTTGTGATATAATGCTTCAGAAAGGAGTTTAGTTAGTCTAGACTTGGTTCTGGTGATGCAACCTCAGAAAAGATAGATATCATCAGGCGTTGACTCCTAGCAACCCAATGTAGACAAAAAGAATTATGCTGATTCCAAACAGTGTTCGGCACGACCCCACCGAAATTTTCTCCGTCCTTCTTAGCGTTATTAACACTTTAAACCTC
Source organism: Magnolia changhungtana (assembly GCA_030180095.1). Taxonomy (NCBI): domain Eukaryota; kingdom Viridiplantae; phylum Streptophyta; class Magnoliopsida; order Magnoliales; family Magnoliaceae; genus Magnolia; species Magnolia changhungtana. Next base: position 2,109,705 of record JASAUF010000636.1, read on the forward strand.
TATAATACTTTACAACTTCCGATTCTTCCTTCCCTCTCAAAATTAATAATTAAAAAAAAAAAAATGAGGCATGCTTTGCTCATAACCTGCTAGCCATAGGATCGAAATTGCAACATACAAATACAATCTTATGCCCTTAGAAACCTTTCTGGGACAATCGTTTGACTATAGGCATAATGAAAGATTTATTGATTACTAATTTGAACATGAATTAAAACAAGAACTCCCATTGACAACCTTAAAAATAGGAGATTTTAACCTTTCAATGATATGAGATATTCTCTAAACATTTAGGTTGATCTGACTACGGAATTACGAGACCATACACTTATGAAGCATTCGCGGCTTTACCCAATTCTCAATCCTGAGTGACTACCAAAGGACTCACTGCTTTGACAGAGCAGAAGACCAGGATCTACCAGGACTAGGAAGGAATACAATGAGTTGTCTTTCCTGGCCAAGCGGACAATCAACGTATCGAATTTGAGCCTACCACAATTGTTTTTCCGTATTAGCCCGATCGTGAAAAAAAAAAAATACACCACCCCTAGTCAAACTTCATTGGTAGTAATGATTTTGACATTTGTTCTCAAATCTCAAGGGTAAAAGCTTTAAGGGAGGTAGACTACAATAAGTCAAGCTAGTGGAGTTAGTATATACCCTAACACGTATATGAACATGGAATCAATAAAAACTTTGGTATGCAAAATTAGAATATATTTATATATTAACATTAAGCAATTTTGGGGACGAAATTGTTTTTAAAGGGGGTAGATTGTAACGTCTTGAATTTTTGATATTTTGAATTTATAAAAATCCATAAAAAAAATTTGATATAATTATCCCACATTGTCACTTGTTGGCCCTTGACACTCGAAGTAGGCCTATACATAGGTAGTACCGGTAAAGAATTGCACAAATTCAATAAATTAACCGTAGAAAGCCAATGAATCCACCCGATCACTTAAGTATCGAGTTTAACCTTGTGATTTGTTCACATAGAGCCCAAATCTAGCCGACTTATCACTGAATAATCAAGAGCACTACAGCTAGATTAAAGATCTACCCAAAGACGAGACAACTAGGGGTCAGATCGTAATTAACAAACCAAAGTGACCCAATTATTCATTTAGCATATGAACCAACGGTTTAAAGTGATTATGATTGCATCACCATTTTCACTAATTGCGAATAGGTCACACTATGAACATAGTTAATCCAAACCCTAATCATTGCTCACGAGAAATCGTGCTGCCTAATTCATTCCAAAAATGCCTTGATGATACAAACGTGCTCTAGACCGCTCGTTAGTGTGCCACTAGTTCCAAAACTATAGAATAATGTCCGTCTCACTGGGCTTAACGCCCATCGCGGGTGGCGAATCAAGAAAGTGCCTAGAACGGCTCAACTTGGGCTGGAAGCAATGTGCTTGCAACGCGCGAATCCCCTAGGCCGAAATCTGAAACTTAAGTGAAATGACATTCCGCTCTTTCGTGAAATTGTGGCTTTCCGGCCATTAGATCACAACCAAACTTGAGGCATGCATTAATGATATTTTCTTACTCATATTCATATAGTCATGGCCCTGATCGACCATCAGTGACCGTTAAACAGACTTCTAATCATATCTGTTGATTGGTACATCTAAATGATGGGCCGATCATATCCATACATAGATCATCATTAAGGTCAACTATGCTATGGTGTATATCAACCCTTACACCTCATAATGGACTCCAAATGTTAGAAACAAACCCTCATAGGACTAGTATAATGAAAACATGGTCTTAGGGCCATTTGCACCACATCTGGCACTATAAATACCCATTCATTCCATACCCCCTCTCCCCATACAAATTTTTCATAGAAATTGTGGAGAAAGAGAGAAAGGAGAGAGAAAGGGAGAGAGAAAGAGAGTAAGAGAGTAAGAGAGAAAGAGAGTGAGGTCCTTAGTGTTCACTTGCATCAGAATTCATTTGACACAACCCAAGCTCTTACAGTTTTCCATTGTCGAATCCACCCCTACGTACGATTGGAGGTAATAAATGATTCATACCTCACGTTTAAACTATCTCATGTTAGATTCTATGAATCTTACTTAAAATTTCTTTGATTTGATTAGGAATTTATATTTTTTTCTAAACCTCAACCTTCGATGCTCCAAGTCGGACGGATCATTGCAAAGGTGTGGACCATAAGTGTTTAGGTTACGATTTATCAATGCTACTACTCTACTTAATGATTTATGATTGCTATATATTTTAATTTATGTTCAATGGATTGCAATTTGTAGTATAGAGACACCTACGTGTTCGATAAATTGCTTGAATGAGTAGATTATTGATTTTGATGATTGAATGTGAATCCAATCATCTTTAATGCTCATTGACTTGATTAGATTAAGAAGTATGAGTACTGGTTAGTTAGAAAATGTTGAGGGTCAAATATTGCATATTGAACCTTATTTATTACTTGGTTTTATGAACAGGATAATGCTTAATGTTCTATTTTAATCATGTTTATGTTGTAATGTAAATTCAAGAGCTTCGATTAAAAAGGATGTTAAAAGTATGGATTTAACGCTCAAGAATCACCAAAGCCAAGAATGGATCTGATGAAACCAAGAATGAAGAATGCACATACTGAATATCCAAGAAAACCAAGTCCAGAATGAAGAAAATCGAAGTTTTAAAGTGAAATTCAGTGATCCTTGACCAGTCCTAGACTCTGCTCAACCAATCAAAAGTCGACTGGTCGAAGGTGTCTCGACTCAAACTCAACTAGTAAAACCTCAAAATCGCCGCTGTCCGGGGGTTTTTCTTCTTCTTCCTTAGTTGATCTTTTTGTTTTGTTTAAGATTCTTTAGTTCAATCATGTCAATGGTTGGCTAAACCTCTTAGCTAGGGCTAAGAGGTGAAGCTTGTAACGTGATTGAGATGTTTTGTGTTGATTCATGTTTTATTGAACTCTCTTGGATTCTAGTTTGATTATGAAGGAATATTTTTAGTTTTTAATGGTTTGTTGTAACAAATTACAATAGATCTACGATAGCTTGAGATATCTTCTTTTTTTGAATTGAGATTGTGAAATTAGTAAGTCCCACTGTTCACCATCATCCCTTGGGCATAGTAGGGTGACAGAATCCTTCCTAACTTTCACAATCTCTTATAATTGGTTGTAGGATTGGTAAATGCTGAGGGTCAAATATTACATATTTGACCCCATTTATTACCAGGATTTACGGGTATAATACTGTTTAACAGCCGGTTTTAATTGTGTTTTGTTGCAGGATGCAATCAGGAGCTTAAACTGAAATTGGGTATTAAAAGCGTGGATTTTACCAAGGCAAGGGACAGACCTCAGGGGACCAAGATCATCAAATTTACACACCGGATATCCACAAAAATCGAGAAACTGAAGCTCAAGTGGCCTGAAAGTCAGCCAGGATGCAGGATCACAGGGTTTCCACCATCCGTTCAGCTCAAAACTTCATACATGGCCTGAGGACCATAATTTAACCGTACACGTCAAGTTTCAGCTTTTGGATCGCTGTGGAAGTGGCCCAACGGACAGATCAGCTCCTTAAATCCTTAAGTGGGGCCTGCCTGATATCTGGATATGTCGCAATTTTTGTCTCAACGTGTTTAATGAAGTTCCTGAGAGGATGGACGGAACGGATTTCTCACAAACATCACGGTGGACCCCGTATGTACAACGTGTGTACATAGGGTACATGTGACCGCGCCGCACCAGACTGTCGGCCGGTCCACGCGGGCGATGACCCGCGCCATCTCCCACCCAGAGACAACGAACGAGCAGCGTCGTCCGTTTTCGAGTAGTGGGCCCCATCCATTGCCCATACAGAAAATCTAAACCGTTCATCAGGCTTAAAGGGGCCCACTTATCACATCCTAGGTGTCCTTTTGGACCCATGCTCGTGTACGGACGTTGATCGATGGAAAACGCAGGATGGATGGCTGGGTTAAAATTCAATGGGCCACACCGAAAATTACTAAAATTTCACTTTTTCCGGACGGTTTTTCGCCAGGAATTCGATGTACAGTGTAGATTTCTCATCTAGTTTGAATTGTGGGTTGACACTGACGGAGGGAAATTGCTTTTTTCTCTATTTTGCAACGAGTTGCGGACGAAACTCAGTGGGCCACCATCATTACTCTTTTCGATGATCCAAGCCGTTCATCTGCTCTGGAAGGTGGCCAAGACCTTCACCTAGGTGGAGAAATTGCGAAAGACATCAGATATTAGATCTTAACCGTTCAAAAGTAAATTGGACGGCGAATCAGAAAATCAAGTGGGCCACATCATCAACAGGAAATGAAATAAAACCGTCCATCTCAGACCAGTTTTTCGAGATAAATCGAATGGATGGGACGGATTCTACTGATATCATTGATAGTGTGCCCCATCAACACCACAGTGAAAAGAAAGACGCATCTCTGTTACGTAAAAAAGGTTCCGCAGCTGCTTTGCTCTGAGAAAACGGCACCGACCTCTCCCTTGCTGGATATAAGAAAGAGAGAGGATGGGGGATGGGGGGTATCCATGGCTGGAGAGAGAAAGGGAGGATCTGAGGCTTGGGGCAGACGTGAGGAGAGAGAGAGACAGAGAAAAAGAGTTTGTTTTGCTGTTTTATTTATTTATTTTATTTTTTTAAGAGATCTAGTCTACCATGTTTATGTGTGGCTAAACCTCTTAGCTAGGGCTAAGAGGTGAAGCTTGTAGCGTGATGGGAGGCCTCTTTGCTTGTGCCTTTTGTTTAGACTGATCTGATATTGATTTGGGTTTAATTAAGGGAATGTTTTCAGTCTTTAATGGTCTGTTGTGACTGAAATTACAATGGGTCTGCAATGGCTTTGAGCATGTTCTTTTCTTTTTATGTTTATAACGTCAGGAAGCCCTGTTGTTCACCATCGTCTCCTGGGCATGGTTGGATGTCGGTACCCTTCCTAACCTTCATGGCATGTTGATTGGTTGGTAATTAGTTTAATTCTGTTGTTTGCTTTGTCTCCTGGGTATGATTTGGTGATGGAATCCATTCTAATTCATATACCTTTCATCTCTTGAGTCCTATATCAACGGCAGTTCAGTTAATTTTCCTGATTTATAATACAGGCATAAGATCTCCCTGATCTCTACAAGTGGATCCTCTGAATCCCTAGTTTCCCTTCTCTGAATTTTCTGAAGTTTTAGATTAAATATTTCACCATTATTCTTTAAAACTACACTCAATTTAGATTTCATCTCATTCTAGTTCTAGTTCTAGTTGGTTTCAGATCACGTACAGGTTTCAGTCCCTGTGGATTCGACCTCGGTCTTACCGAGTTTATTACTACATCACAACCCTATACTTGGGGAGTGAACAGTAAATCATATTATTTGCCTTGTCTCCAGGGCATGGTTAGGTGACGGAATCACTTCCAAATCTTCACCACTTGCATCTATTGATGATTAAATCTATGGAAACTTCAGAGAGACAAATCTCTTCTTACCAATTGGATAAGATAGGACTCTGACTCTAGTTGTGTCCTCGAGTCATGCAAGGTAGCTTCCCAATTGCTACAAGTGGATCCTTGGCAGCCTAGTTACCACCTTTAAATTTATTAGTTTTTAATTAATCTATTCACAATTACTCTCTCAATATATTTAGAATTAGATATACATATTTTTCTAGTTCTAATTCTAGTTAAATTCAGAATACACACAAGATTAGTCCTTGTGGATTCGACCTCGGGCTCACCGAGATTATTACTACATCGCGACCTTACACATGGGGTTGTGAACAAGTTTTTGGCGTCGTTGTCAGGGATTGACGGTTGCATTTTTCTAAGATTAGCTAGTTTTAGAATGAGTTTAAGATCAGGGTTTTTTGGTTTTCTATTTTTAGGATTAGGATTTTTTCTGTTTTCTTTTAGAAACTAACTTAGCTTTCTAATTCTAGGTTTAAAAACTTTTTATTTTCAGTTTTTAGAAACTGACTTGTTTTGTTTTATTTTGCAAGATCTTAATTTAGAAACTTTTAATGTGGTTACTTCCTTCTAATTCCCTTTCTTTCTATTTCTAAATTTCTTATTGCTGTAGGATTTTTCTTTTATTATTATTTTTTTATTTTTTAGGATTAGATTTAGAGTTAGAGTTTTACCATGTAAGGCCGTTGCATTGGACCAGGCGAGCATGGATGAGGAGTTCTCTTACTTTTAACTTTCTGATGGGCCGATGTAAGCTGCGCACTTCTCGACAGGGAGAGTCGAGCGATTGGGCTTAGCTAGATGCCACATTTCCATATTTTTCTTGATTTTGAAATTTTATAGTAGACCCAACTGGACCCATACTCTGGATAATCATACTACATGCGTTTCAATTTAATTTTCTACTTTAGTCGTGTTTATTTTGGAGTATTATACACTATTTAGTATAATCTTATACGCACTTAATTGTTTAATATAAAAGTAACCGAGAAATCGGCTTCCGTAAAGTATAAGTGATGCTCGAAATCTTGGGAGTCGAGCATTTGCTCGACCCTTGAAATTCAGGGCGTTACATATTCTCTAGGGTTTGGAGAGAGAGAGAGAGAGAGAGAGAGAGAGAGAGAGAGAGAGAGAGAGAGAGAGAGAGAGAGAGAGAGAGGCTCGGGTGGAGGGCCGATAATGCCCTTTCGCCTCAATTTTCTTCTAGGTTATAGGAGTATCTATTTTTCTTTTTGTTTTAGAAATATCTATGTTTAGCTAATATCTTAACTAAGGCTAATGTGTGAAGCTTTCTAGTTTATTATAATGTTCTAGTTTATTCATTCATACTTTGATTTTCATGATGATTATTTAATTGAATTTGATTTGAATCTAGTTTAAATATTTTGGATTGTTTATTTTCAGATTTGTTGTGAACTCTGGGTACATCAGATGTTTTGAAGTGCAATTGCTTAGCTTGATTAGAGATGGAATCAATCCATAAAATTCCTTGATTTATTGTACACTCCGGGAATTAATGATTAATAGATGCTTTGAATTCCATGCGATTGAAGGCCGAGTGATTCATGAGATCATTCAATTGAAATTATACTTTATTAGATGTTTGTGATTAATTTAACTATTTGATCTTTTGATTAGAATAAATTGAATTTTGGTTCTAGTTGACTTATAGAAAATAAATTGATGAATTATACATTGTGATTGCTAGAAGTGGATACCTGGATCCATAATGCTTTTTAATTATTGTTTTTGCGCTGCCTCAATCCACTAGAGTTGTAAATCTTTAATTAGCTTTAGGTGTGTTCTCACATTCCCTGTGGATCAATTTCGGTCTCACCACGATTGTTACTACATTGCAACCCTGCACTTGAGTTTGTCAACCCATGGATTCGATCAGTAAACTGCTTACATATGTAAATAGATTTCTATGTAAATACTTTACTGTTCATATATGAATCCACTTACATACGTAGGCAAACAAGCATGCCCCTAGGTGATATATATTCCCTTTTAAGGTTAGTTAAAACCATTTGCAAGAGAGTTAATATCAAATCCGCTTCTTGGATTAACCCATGCCTTCCTCTTTCCTAGAGGCCATTTAGAGTATCTATTTATACATTATCATAAGTCAATCACATTAACACATTTAAACTCATAATCAGAAAGTCCCAACATAATCCAATAAGTAAATATGTAGACATGTCAATAATATTGATCTAATGAACCACACAAAATCTAACGATATGTGTCCAGGTGTGTGTTATATCTAAATCAGGTTAATTAGAAGTTTCAATTAATATATGTATAAAATTCTTTATACGTATATAGTTTATTATATTTTATGTTTATAATCTATTATATACATAAGTAATCAAATAAATGGTTAATATTACTCTTTGCCTATATTGAATACTTCCTTTCCAATTATTGACCATTTATCGATCTATCTCTACTAAAATCTTCCACCATTTATTGATTTATCTCTACTAAAATCAATGGTGATGTCCACCAATCTCTATTCTTGAAATCATGCCCAAAGTCTACAGTTGGCCTTCAAAGCAATGGTATAAGATGGAAATAGCTAACGGTTGAACATTCATTACACGAAATTGAAGAAAGTGATATGATGGACATGATTGTCCAATGGGTGTGACTTTTTATATCCGCAATAGAGCCCACGTGATGGACAGGCCGCATTGATGCATCACTTTCCTCTTGTACTCTATCACGTGCGCTTGTGTGAAAGATAGGCCGTTCATCATGTGGGTTCTACCGTGTATCTGCCGGCTAAAAATTCGGGTAGGTCTGCACATCACGTGGTCAGCCCACTACTGTCATTGGAGCAACAACATGGCCTCTGCCAATAGTCATTTCTGATGGAGCCCACTACTGTCGGTGAGATTTGTACAGTGTCCCATTCTTAGTCGGCCTACAGAAACAAAATAAGCAAGTCTTTTTTTTTTTCTTTTTTTCTTTTTAACGACTTTATGATGAGCCCAAGCAAATCACCTAACCCCTGATAACTCATAAATGTACAACGTAACACCAATGGGGCCTTTGGTGTAAGCCTTTAAGGTATATATCTACCGTCTTGAACACCATTAATGAGCCCATCCTTGCTTTCCATGGTTGATAGTAGGAAGTGTTATAGGTCGTTTGGCACCATGGATTTGGGGGGATTTGACAGGATTTGAGGGATTTCAAATCCCCTTGGTGTTTGGCACCATAAAGTAACAGGGGTTTCAAATACCCTCAGGGGGTTTCAAATCCACTATGATAGCTTGGATTACATCTAAAATCCTTTCAAGAGTTGCACGTGTAACATATATGTCACCGGAATATTATTTTATTGGGCACATGGCTCACTAATGATGTCCCAAAACAATTAGATTATCAATTGCATCATTATAATTACTTTAATATGATGATCAGCACTGTCCAAACATTGTCCATGTAAATCAACAGCTAAAAATCGTTGGCTAGTCACCCATAAATGATTTTGTGCTTATAGCTCATCCGAGACTTTGAATTTTATCGTTTTTGGGCAAAACATATATTTCAGCGGTCTTTTTACAACCATTGTGTCAAACATTACATATGCTCACTAATTAGAGATATTAAAGTTGATTTAGTAATTAAATTCAAGCCCATGTACATATGTCATGCATAGCTGCTTTTGAATTAAAGTTGATTCCCAATCCGGGGTGCCAAACACAATAGGAAGATTTCAAATCCAGGGGGTTCTAAATCCATGCTCCCAAACGGGCTTATGATAATATCATTACGTAACACGTGATTATGATGATTTATGTGGGTGCATGATGATGTGTTCATTCATTTCATTTCATTTCATTTCTTACCCTTAATAAGAGATTACATCTGACACCCGCCAATTTCACATAGGTGTGAATGAACTGTACCATTCACCAGGTTGACCACTATGCTACATTGCCCGAGAATGGATTGGTCCAGTCATTAGATATGTGCTAGTGTTGAAGTGGATTAATTGGTCAGATCTTTTTAATCAACCGTTTTTGCGTACAGGACCCATCCGATGACGGCATTGGCCGAATTTTACCACAAAATGCATACACGGTGGAGATCACGATCTCGGCGAGTGTGAAGTATCCTGCTCTCGTGAGTAAATTTTGTTGGCTCTCGATTTGTTTTTGGTCACATATGGTGTGCAGGCGTACTAGAATCAATTGTGCGGCTCCATTCAAACCGAACAACTTGACCCTAAGTGCCAAGACGGGCAAATACGTGAAGTATGATCATATATTACCGAAATCTAAGAAGATCTTATTCAACCACTCACAAGATAGTTATTAAGAAGTCTAGGCAATTGTCGGAAGGTAGGGTTCTTTATCCGAAGATGGGTTATACCTTGCCTTCCATACGATAAGACTTTTATAAGTGCAAATTGTCAAATAAAAAAGAAATACTTACAGTCGATCATAGGGAGCAACTGTAAGATGCCTTTCTGAAAGATAAAGTGATTGTATTAATATTAGGAATAGTCCAACGCAAAAGTATAAACTTGGATTACAACTAAAGATTAACGCTAAAGATTATTGTCACTCCTAGGATAAAGCTTATTTAGGATATGGAAAGATAAATTTGATTGGTTTGTTGGATTGGTATGGGACAACTTTGTTGAATTCTTCAGCTGACTATTTATAGATCTCTTCTTGAGGAACACACAAAACCAAACCTAAATTCAATCAAACAAGATGAAAACAAAAGTAAATAAAAACACATAGAGATCACATTATTTTTAAGTGGAAAAATCCTCGCTAGAAAAATTACAACACCAAGCGATAGCGAATCCACTATGAAAGAAGAATTATAAGAGATGAAATAGACTTACCGATCTGAATAACTATAAAATCCTTTCTCAAAACCTTAACTTTGCTCTAAAACACCTTAAGAATATCTTAACATTCACTTCTCATACCTTAATCCTGATTACACCCTATATATATATATATATATATATATATATATATATATATATATATATATATATATATGTACACACACACACACACACACACACACACACACACACAATTACAATCGGAATTAGAAACAAATCACGCACTTACACAATTTCCCGGGTGTCGTCGATGGGACCTTCTATGGCATCGACAGCCATCAAAGACCGGTCGATGACATCGAAGCCACCTTCAATGGCATCGAGTAGTAACTCCAAAACTGTCCAGCAAGCAACTGAAATTTTTTTAAATTTTCTCGATGGCATCGAGTGTTCTGTCGATGGGATTAATAGACCCTTCATCTTATAAGTCATATTGAAAACATTTGACAACAATCTCTAACATGGATTCAATCTTCATGCTCCATTGTTCCCCTATATCATTATCATCTCTAATCGTCTTTCATCATATACTCCGTCTTCATTAGGCCTTCATCAAGCATAGAGAAGTCACACATAACTTGAACTTCTCTAAAGGAATCACCTTTATAAGCATATTGGTTTGGCTTCACGCTTGTATGGATCTTCTTTAGAGTCGCACTGCCTTCCTCAAGGCTTGATCTTAACCTTCACAGTGAATTCAACATAATTAAGGCTTGATATTCCAAAGAAGATGGTGGTATCCCTACCATGAATCATAGTGTCTATGATATTCTCATAAGATGGTGGAAGTAAATTTAACATAATTAAAGCTTGATATTCTTCTCCGATCTTAACCTTTACATTCGTCAATTTATAAAGAAATTCTCTGAATGTACTCATAAGTTTATTAATATCATACCCCTCTCTCATTTTAAGACTATAAAACTATTTTTTAATATACAAATGACTGCCCAGTAATTTCTTCATGTACAAATTGTCTAGTTTCGTCCATATCCCTACGAGAGTCTTTTGATCCAAGACAATGTAGAGAATGTTGTCCGCTAGATACAATTAGATTAAGGTTGTAACCGTCTCATTAAGTTCATCCCACTCTGCATAACTTATAGATAAAGAACACTTCACATTACCAATGAGAGCGTGTTGCAATCCATGTTAAATTAAAAAAGCCTCTCATTTTCACCTTCCACAGTTCAAAATTATTTCTACTGGTGAACTTCTCCATTTCGTACTTTACGTTAAACCATTTTGTTAACATGTTTCATATTAGAACTCGAAACTACAACGTTAGCTCTGATACCTCTTGTTAGGGATTGCATGGAAGCAAACCTAAATTTAATCAAACAAGATGAAATTAAATGTAAACAAAAGAAAACAAAGATCATATGATTTTTTACATAGAAAACCCTTGCGGAAAAAAACCACGGCACAAAGAAACAACGAATCCACTATGAAAGAGAAATTACAAGAGACGAACGGACTTACCAATCCGAATAACCCCAAAATTCTTTCTCAAAACTCTAGCTTTGCTTAGGACCCTCTTAACATTCACTTCTCATGCCTTAATCCCGATTACACCTGATATATATATATATATATATATATATATATATTAGAAACAAATTGGGCACTTACCCCGTTTTGCACGCGCCGTCGATGGGACCTTGATGACATTGACAACCATCGAAGTCTAGTCAATAACATTGAAACTACCTTCGATGGCATCAAGTAGTAACTCTAAAACTATCCAACAAGCAATTGAATTTTTATCGAATTTTTTCGATGGCATCGAGTGCTCTATCAATGGGATCAACAGACCCTTGATCTCAACCAGATTGAAGACATCTAACAACATCTCTGTTGTGGCTTCTCTTCTTAACTTTGTCAGTTATGGCAGCTGAATCGTTGCCATGTCAGTCTTCCATATCCTTCCTCCTCTTGACATGTGTCCTTTCCTAATTTCTCTTTCCACTTGAGCACTTTCCGCCTATTAGACTTCTCAAATGTGTCTGATGATCATCAGCTAATGTGTATCATTCAGCTCAGTGGTAACTATACTTCTGTAAAAAGTGCTCCAAATATCTTTAAAAATCTTTCGTTGGCTATATACTTCTCGTGTAATGACACATGTCATTTCTTATTAATTGACTATTTCAAGAACCGTTAGAAATAAGGTAAAACAGCTTTCAGCATTTCTCTCCCTTTCTTTTTGGCTGAGTCGATGATGAAAAAATGCTTTAAGAAACGTAGGGACTTAGTCATTAGGTTTGGATTCTTTTCAATGATACAAATCCTTTATTTGAAAGGGTTATGCTTGGATGGGTGATTCCAAAAAATACCTCTCGGAGGGAATAATCCCAATACTTTGATTCCAAAAGCTTATTTAACCTATCATGTTCAGAGAAAAAGGAGCCAAATAATAAATTGGTTGAAATAACTGACACAGGGGAGGACGTGAGGTCAAGCACCGTCTTCCTCAAGAGGATAACTATTTCGAATCCACGAAACTTCTCTGGACTCCTCACAGAGACTTCTCGAATCCACGAGGAAAGAAAGCAGAAAATAAGAATAAATTCTAATAAATTCAAAATTGATTAATGAATAATTGATAATCCTCTAATGTGTCTCCTTACACCATTAATAAAGAAAAAAATAAACTAAAATTCGTAATTACCAAAAATAGCAAAATTCTAACTCTAATAAAAATCCTAATTCTAATAAAACTCTTCTAAGGCCTAATTTCTAAAAATAAAAATTGCAAATAAACTTTCTCTAGAAGAGTCCTAGTATAACTAAAAGTTATTTCTAAAAGAAAAGAAAATCTAAAACTCTAAAAATATTTTAAAAAATTGAAATTACTAAAAATAGTAAAATTTTCCTATAAATTCATTTTTGAGCTGAAAGCATGAGTTTTCTGACGAAACGGATAGATATGACCCAACTTGTGGGTCGGTTCACCTCGGATGGCCCATTTCATTAAAGATTGATAGGTTGTGCGCCCCGTAATGATACCCGGATCAAACGTTATGGTCAATTTACGGTCCATCTTCTTTTGGCCCAACCATGCTAGGAACGTATCTGTGACACGTTCTACATCAAATCCCTCCACTTGAAAAAAACTCGTCCTCGAGTTACGCAAGAGACTTGGCACATGAGTCTAAGATAACTTCTGACGCCGATGTTCATTAGCCTTTTTTTTTTTACTTGGCATTAAGCTCTTGAGTTGACACAATACATGTATTCATGCTTTCCTTGACTTGACTAATATCGATCAGTTCCTTCACATCTGCCTTCAAGATCTCATATTTTTTCTGATAATGTGGGCAATTAAGCGGACTTGCCAATGAGACGGGATCAACGTGATTCTGTATATCTCGTATGGGAGGTAATTTATTAGGGAGTTCATCGAGCACAACCCTCTTAAACTCCTGCGATAGTGGTTCCAAATCCTCTGGGATATTCACAGGCTCCACGTATTCTTTCTTTTCAACTAATGGACATATATTCCCTGTTTCCTCAGATTGTTTAACAAAGGCCTGTTCAGTGATGAGATATTGTCCCTCCACTTTAGAAGTCTTGGGTTGGTTTTTCATTCCTATAGAGGTCACATGTTCGCCACTGATGAATCCTATGGTTTGTTGCAACTTCGTTTTGATGAAGTCGTTTCTCACAGACCAATAATAAGATTTTTCTGCATAACCTTTTACTGATCGACTATCCTGATAATAATTTTGATTTTGTTGGAATAATACCTTATCGTAATCTCGAGGGAGGAATCGCATGCACAATAACTTCTTCATCCACGGTCAGGTGCGGATTGGCGCTTTCATCTGTCTCGTACGATCAATTTGAAGTTGTTCCCACCAATCTAAAGCTTTGCCCGTCAACTTGTAGGCCACGAGTTTAACTTTCTTTTCTTCTACGATGTTCATGTAGTCGAAGAAACGTTCAACTTCAAGTAACCAATCAAGGAAGTCTTTGAATATAGTTGGCCATTAAAACTAGGAAGATCAACTTTCATCTTGAATTCTTGAACCATCCTGTGGTTTATTGATCGCATTGCCCTACGATCAGTATAATTACGAATTCCAACAATTGGCGGTGGAGGATTACCACCAGGAACACGGAGTTGCCCTAGATTTTCCGCCAAGAGATCCCCTATACGGTCGATAGAAGCCTGTAGCCCTTGCATGGCTTGCCGATTCTCTTGTTGCGCTACTTTAAAAGTTGTCAGTGTTAAAGGTAAATTCCCTGGAGCACCGCCCATGGGATTGTTGCCCGACCCGTCGTTAGAAGCCATCGATCCAAGGAGAAACCTCGCTCTAATACCAAACTGACGCAGGGGAGGACGTGAGGTCGAGCACCATCTTCCTTAAGAGGATAATTATTCTGAATCCATGGAACTTCTCTGGACTCCTCACAGAGACTTCTTGAATCCACGAGGAAAGAAAGCAAAAAATAAGAATAAATTCTAATAAATTCAACATTGATTAATGAATAATTGATAATCCTCTAATGTATCTCCTTGCACTATTAATAAAGAAAAAAATAAACTAAAATTCACAATTACCAAAAATAGCAAAATTCTAACTCTAATAAAAATCTTGATTCTAATAAAACTCTTCTAAGGCCTAATTTCTAAAAATAAAAATTACAAATAAACTTTATCTAGAAGAGTCCTAGTATAACTAAAAGTTATTTCTACAAGGAAAGAAAATCTAAAACTCTAAAAATATTTTAAAAAATCAGAATTACTAAAAATAGTAAAATTTTCCTAAAAATTCATTTTTGAGCTGAAAGCGTGCATTTTCTGACGAAACGGACAGATGCGACCCAGCTTGTGGGTTGGTTCACCTCGGATGGCCCATTTCAGTAAAGATTGATAGGTTGTGCACCCCGTAACGACACCCGGATCAAAAGTTATGGTCAATTTACGGTCCATCTTCTTTTGGCCCAACCATGCTAGGAACGTATCTTTGACACGTTCTACATCAATAACCTATTTTTGATTTGTTGACTTTTCATTACACAGAGCAAGCGTCTTCATATAAACGGTTTGGATTATTAGAACCTAACCCTGATTCAAATACCAAAAGTCCTTGGTGTAATGCCAAAAGTCCTTTGGTATCGTATCAAAATGCTTGGCGATGTATTGGTGCAAAACTCATGTTTATTTATTTTTTATCTTGTGCAATTTCGTATGAGAAAAAGTGCGTGTGTTCTACACTATATAAGGCCCTAGAATTAGATGTAGAGAGTAGAGAGAGAGAGAGAGAGAGAGAGAGAGAGAGAGAGAGAGAGAGAGAGAGAGAGAGAGAGAGTTCTACACTATATATAAGGTCGGCCCTAGAATAAGGTGTAGAGCAAAACAGAGCAGAGCAGAGATAGAGAGGCTACAATGGGAAAAGATTTGAGAGTTTGTATCATCGTAGGAATCCTTGTAATAGTCATTGGGAGTCTTATTGGGGGTGGGAGTTGTGAAAAGAGCGAGGCAAGTGCAACATGCAATGGTTCCATTGCAGAATGCTATGAAGAGCATGTAGAGTTGTTGATGGACTCTGACATCCACATAAGGATTCTTGCAGGGACACAAATAAAATATAAGCCTCTACTCCAAAATCTACCTGCTTCGGTTAAGCCCAGGCCTGGACGATCCTATACTGGTCGAGGATGCGAGAAAGCATATGGGTGCAGAGGCTAATCTCTTCTAAAACCCTAAACCTCTATCACTCTCTATGTGTTTTATCTGATGTTTTATAATTAGATACAACTGCCATTTGAGATCTACTACCCATGCATAAAACCTTTACTTTCACTTGCTGTGGCCCATCTAAGTTTGGATCAAGATTTTATTTTTTTTCGTGATTTATATTCATCTTGGTGTAGCTAGCTTATCAAATGTCGATGGTATATAAAAAAACACAATGGCCGTGGCTGGAAGGATGGTTTCTATGAAGGGGCAACCCCATCTTCACTGTTCCTTGCAGCATCACATGCAACCGATGTACAGAGTGGATGCCACAAGCATATGAAAATGGGCCATAATACTTGGGTGTTGCATGCTCTGCTTATGACTTTAGTATTTGATTTTGGTCCTTTGATGGGCCATTTGAATAAAACTTTGTTAAGAGTAGAATGTATATTCTTCCTAGATTAGGATATCTCTTTTCTTTTATTTTCTTTATTTCTTTATTTATTTAAAGATCTATATTCCTTGAGATGTCTACATATCTCTTTTCTTTTATATATTGAAATTTAAAATTATGATTTACACAATATAATCTCCTGTTATTTAACATGGTATAAGAGCTATGACATTTCTTTTTACTGTTAAAAAAATGTGTGTATCATCTCATCTCATTTTATTTCATTTCATGTGTAATCAATGTTTATTGGTATTCTTCTAATGATTTCAACAAGAGAATTTATCTTGTGTTGGCTTGGATGAGCGGTTTTGCTACAATATCTGAATTTATTATTCCCTATCATAAGATACAATGGGACTATAGCTATTGGATCTAGGATCATTTTAGGTGATCCGAATTGTTGATCTGAAGAGTTTCACAGTCATGATTGCTCCTAAAATTAACCATGGCACGGGGTAGTTGATTAGGTGAGGTCCCAGCCTCAACTAAGACGGTGGCACTACAACAAAATGGGGCTTAGCTGACCGATGGGCTTACCCTTTACCTGCGGCCAATTTTAACGGCTGTGCGCAAAGGGTCCCTTTATATTAAAAAAAAATGCCCTAACCATTTGCGTTGTATCTCCCTTTCTCTGCCTCTCGCTCTCCTCTCCCTCCCTCTCCCTCTCGCACGCTTTCCTCTCTCTCTCTCTCTCTCTCTCTCTCTCTCTCTCTCTCTCTCTCTCTCTCTCTCTCTCTCTCTCTCTCTCCTCCCTCCCTCCCTCCCTCTCGCTCTCACTCTCGCATGCTCTCCCTCTCCATCTCCCTCCCTCTCTCTCCCTCTCCGGCCCTCTCCCTCTTGCGCGCTCTCCCTTTCCCTCTCCCTCTGCCTCTCCCTCTCCCTCTCCCTCTCTGCTCGCCCAATATCGTTCCTTCATCTCCACGGCGAAGATCGGAGGAGTTGGTAAAAAAAAAAAAAAAAAAACCTCGCTCTCTTTCGCTCGCTTTCTGTGAGAGCTTGATCTTCAATTCCATCATAAGCAGGTGATTTTCCCAACTCTGCCCTAATTTTTCTGTTTTCTACACTGGATCTTCTGTAGATGCATTTTCTTGCTGCGATTTCCAACTAAGAGCATTGAATCTCAGTTTTTGGTTATCTGTTCTTAATGAGATTTGAGCTTCCATATCTCTAGATTGCATTTTCTCCTCTCTTTTTGGGGGATTTTGCTGATTCTGATAGATTGGGACGATCTAGGGTTAGGTTTTGGTGCTTGTAGTAGTTTGATTTTGTGGTAGATCTGTTCATATATTTCATGTTTGGATTATGCTTATCAATTTTGTCTTTTTTTTTGTGGTAGATCTGTTCGTAAGATAACCATTTCAAATGATATCAGAACTTTTTCTCTATTTATTTTTTTTTGACACCCTCATAGTATTCTTTGAAGTTGTAAGTTGTAACATAATTCTTCATGTTCATGACTGTGTAGATAATTCATCAGATGCTCCTATACATGTGTATTTCAAAGAGAATAATGAACCTTTGCTATTCTATTGTTTAATTGATCAGTTTTACATATGGAAATTTCTATTTCATAATATGTTGCAGGCATGATTGTCACATTAGTACTGATAATATGGAAGGGATTAATGTGTATTATTGGGAGTGAATTACCTGTCACTGTTGTTGTTTCTGGAAGCATGGAACCCAGCATTAAGAGGGTGAGCCCATTTAGTGAATAAGCTTGTAGATGGTTTCAGATCAAGCAATTTGACTGCATTTTGTTGTTCACCTTTAGTTCCTTATTATTGCTGTTTCTTTGAAATTTTAAATTTATAATTGTTATACCTAGTTTCATTTGAAGAAATGTTGCAAGCAATTCATATAGTTCTCTTTCTTGTTTATTGCAAAGTTAGGGAACTTCTAAATACAATGTTTTATAACTTGCAAATTGGAATTGATCTGGTTATCATCCCTTGTGTACTAGTGCAGAGGATATCTTTGCACAGGAGCATCTCTCACCACTGCAACATAATTTATTCAACCATTAATTTTCTTTCTTCAATCAGTCCTAGATCGGTCCAACTCTTAGATCAGTCCTAGATGAATCAAATTTATCCATAATATGCTACTGAGTAGCGCCAACTATATCTAATAGCCTAAAAGTAGCATGTTTGGATGAAACAATCAGCCCCCAAAATAATCTGAGAATGAGCCTAAGCATAGCATGTGGAGATCTAGAAAGTCATCCTCCAAAACCATTTTGGGTATAAAAATTTCCCAAAATCTGCTACTATATTCTTTGAAAAATGGCAGCTGCATCAGCATGCAGGGGGCCTTTGGCCTACATAACATTCCAACCCTTCTCCTTAAAAAAAAAAAAAAAAGGGGAGGAGAGAATCACATCCCACACCCTTACTACCACGAAAAGAAAATTTGTGTGTGATTTGTTAGATGCCGTATTGAATAATCTGTAATAGCATAGTAAGGCATTTTGCCTATGTGCTTAAGCTATCACCTAGGTGATTGCTAGGCTAAAGCTGCTCAGGATACATGGGTCTAGCTAGGTGATCAAGGTTGTAGGCATCCCGTGACCTAGGTGTAAATCACCATCTTTTTTTTTTTTGGTCAAAGAAAACAAGAAAACTCATTCCTCTCTTTCCAAGACAGAGAATGAGTTGGGACTTGGGACTTCTCTTGCTATATCACCATTCCAAATGCCAAATTGCATCACACAACCATGAATGGGTGAAGATATTTCTTTCTAATTGCATGCATGTGTATTTCAAAGAGTGATGTTGAAAGATGTTTTACACCTCCTACACAGTTAAGTTCTTATATAGCTACTTTTCAGGTTTGTTATAGTTTTATTCATGTTTTAGTGAGGAGCATCGACACTAGTTCAGACATTGTAATCAGCCTCATTTTGCTATTAAAAAAAATAAAGAAAAAAATAACAAGAAAAAACAAGTACAGAAGCATAAAAATAAAAAAAAAAAAAAAGTAAAAAAAAAAAAAAAACAGAGAGAAAAGAAAGAAAGTAATTAGCCTCATCATAGGCAAGCATTTAACCTTGGGCACTAGACCAAGAATGCATTTAATTCATTTTAAATCGTATAATTTCTATAATTTTCTGAGTATATTGTTATGGTTCTTTTAGTTGCATCAGTGGCATCATCTTTGAGCGAGGCTACAGGTAAGCACCCCAACTTATGCATGCGTTCTACAGTAAAAAGACTCTAGATAGGCATTTCCAATAATGAACCATTTCAAATTTACTGATTGTTTTGCTTTTCTCTTTTGTACTGTAGAGAATTCGTCATACAAGAAAGCCACTATAAGTGACCTCTTGGAGGGGCTGAATAAAACAATCGCAGTTGTGGGGAAAGTGCTCCTCTTTATTGAACTGTCGTTAGAGAAATCTAACAGAAGGTGTCTTAACGACAATTAAAGTAATTAGGTTGCTTAATGAAAACCTTCTTAAGAGAGGTACTGGGAT
This sequence comes from Magnolia changhungtana, assembly GCA_030180095.1. Classification (NCBI taxonomy): domain Eukaryota; kingdom Viridiplantae; phylum Streptophyta; class Magnoliopsida; order Magnoliales; family Magnoliaceae; genus Magnolia; species Magnolia changhungtana. The sequence continues at coordinate 2,129,688 of JASAUF010000636.1, forward strand.
GAAAATGCCACAATAACTAGGTAGTTTATAAAAACCCCTTGTATTTTTATGGGACCTGTAGATTGTAGTTATGGCATCTCTGTAATGCTGTTGACTTGAGCCAAATTCAACTCTCAACTAGGTCCACAAAAATGCCCTTTCTTAGCTCACCGAGGGCCTGTTTTGTTGCCACTTAGAAATAAGTTCATTTCATTTTATTTATCATAATTAAGAATTGGTGATTATATATTTTGGCGGGGATTAAAAATATAACTAATAACTAATATAAACTATGACCTCTTATTGTAATTGATATTTAAAGTAAAATGAGATTAACTCATTTTTTAGTGGCAACCAAACAGGCCCTCGTATGTCTAAGCATATGTAGAACTCTTCAACTACCTGGACTGGAGTGAAACCAAAAGTGCAATGTTAGTTATGGCAATTTTGTAACTAGAAATTGAATATTCACACTTACCTGCTTTCATTTTTTTAGTATTCCTTACACCACAAATTCTGAAAATGTTATTAGTTAGAGTTATGATGCTTGTGTTATTTTGGTCTTTTTATTTTTAATTTTAATTTTTTTAGGTAAACTAGGTTCAAACCCAAGAGGTCAGTATTGAAATGCGCACACCCCATCTACCACTGAGCTACAGGCTCGAACTATCTATGATGTCATTATTTTGGTGTTCAGTGTTTCTAGTTGTTTAGAAGGGTAATCTTTGTCATTTATTAGCTAATTCTTCTGAAGATTAAAAGAGGATATAGTCTGCTTTTAGGCATTAAGACTCGGAGATGTCCCGTGTGACTTGTCCGGGTCAACTCGAACTCAGTTGGACCTGATGTGCTTCAACACACTGCAATTTAGAATAGAAACTAGGGAGTCACTGTCTAGCACTGCTGAGTCATGACCCTCGAGTAAGCCTCATAGCTTGTTTCCAATATTCAGCAGCTTAATCAGACCCAGCGTTTAAATTCTTGGTGGGAATCATAACTCAGGATCGAACAAGTGGGTCCCAGTTGCCAAGTCTTAAAACCAGAACAGTATTCTCATCTATTTTTGCTCAACTCGATATGTTGGAGTTCTAGATTTATAGTCACTATTAGAAGAGTAGAACGTTTTCACTGGTTCAGCATTCCACCTTAAACTTGTGGGGATTTCAGGTTTGTTATAGTTTTTTTTTTTTCTTTTAAGAAAAGAATGGTGAAAGTAGGTCAAATGCCATCCGAGTGGTATGGTGAAACAGGGGTTTGCAAAGTCCATCCGAACACATCAAAAACCCGGATTTGGCTTAAAAGTAGGTCAAATGCCCCTTTTGAGGTGTGTCCAAACAAGCCTTTTGGACTTTACAGGTTTTACCCATAAACTTGAGGTGTCAAACATGATGATATGGGTTTTTATTATTGTTATTATTATTTTGCCAGTGAAGTGCCTTTTATTTGATCAATGTTGTTATTATGGGAATGCATGAGAAAAACTGGGATCTTTGAATGTCTAAGTTGCAGATTTCCATTTTCTTCTTCATCATCATCATTTTCTTCTTCTCCAAGTGGGAATTTTTGTATGCTTTTGGTTTTTTTCTCTGGCCATTTGGGCTAATGGTTTCTTCTTTTCATTGGTAAAAATGCCAGTTTGGAGTGTGTGTTGCTTATTCAAGATGGTTTTGTACTTGGGTTCTTTGGTTCTTTGTCAGTTCTTTTATTGATATTTTCATCCCAGAAATGCATGTTCCTTTCTTTTCTTTTGGGTTCTTTGGTTCTTTGGTTCTAATGCTGGGCATGGTGATGGATTTTGGCCAAATCAGCTCTTGCCTTGCCCTATAAAGCAGCATGTGTTGGTTTTTCCTGATACATGTTGTGTTGTGCATGAATACTTTGTGAGTCTTTAACTTTAGCTTCCCTTAATGTGCAGAAATACACTTCTTATGATCTTCATTCTTGAATTGATTTTTTCCTATTCTTAGATTGCTTTCAAGCACATTCAGCAGGATGATTCTCCAAAAACTGACAAGAAACCAAATGATTCTTTGTTGTTGGCTCAGGTTCGGCTTCTCCCATTTTATCTTTTCTTTTAATGCTGTTATGCATACTTTTCTAATTATGCTCATTAGCTGAAGTACCTTATCTCAAATTTGCATTTTTACAAGCATCCATTCTAATTTGGGATAGAGAAAGCTACGAACGCACTCTCTAGAAGGGGATGAATACAAATGGGAGTTTCAATCTCTTTAACCAAGTTTGGGGTATTACCCTAGGAAACATGCTGAGATGCAGATTGGAAAGCTCTTACTCTAGCTATAAATTTTGGCAAAAATATCAGGGAAATGTTACAATTCAAAAAATAAAAAGAAAAAAGAAGCATGTGTCCTCACTTCCGAGTGATTAGACATTTTTCCAAAAAAAAAAATCTAATTAGTACATATCGAATATGTGAGGTGTAAATTGTTGCCTACCAATGAAGTTTTTTGTACTGGCAGCTCAATCTTACTTCAAATATCTTATATTGCTAATGATATGGTAGCAGATCTATTGGCAATATAATTTTTATTCGTTCATATTTCAGTACTCCCTCAAGATATTGTATTATTATTATTTATTTATTTTTTGGTACTAGGTTAATATCTTCTTGATTAAACAGGATATTTACAGCTCTATTTATGAGTACATCTGAACAACCTTATTTTGGTGTGCAAGTCATCTAAATCTAAAACAGATAAGGTTAGGTGGCTTTCCATTAATATATGATGTGCCTCATTAGCAACACATGTAACAGACTGTAACTTCCTATTCACATTGTTCTCTTTGCTATAGCTGAAAATTTTTATGTTTATTTTTTCATTGATTAGCTGCAATCTTTTATAGCTTTTTAATTTTTAAAATTTTAATTTCTAATCAATATGCAATCTTTTATTGTTTGCTACTGTCATGGATATGCTTAGATACTTAGCTTACTCTTGACTTGTAACAGATCATTCTCCTTTCCCACAGTTTCCTGGAACTTGTAACAGATCATTCTTTAGTAAGAGTCTTGTCTCAACCCATCTAATGATTTTATTAACTTGTAAGACCAGAACTCCCTATTTGTTTAAGACAACTACATTTACAGCACAAGTAAGATGCAATAGATACAGATTCCTTCATTTTGATGGAAGCAAACCTGCTCTTTACTTTACCAGGAAACTTCAAATGACATTTGTTGCTAATCTTGATAATCATATGATATATGTTTTGTATGTTTATTCAGAGTTGTTATATATGAGAATGAAGTTGTTAATCTTGATAACCATATGATATGTATTACATTTATGCAAATCCAGTGCTCACGTGAGTCACAATAGGAAAATACAAATTTGGGCAGTATGCTTTATATGTATTACATTTTTTTTCTTAAATTATTATTGTGACTTGTTAGTTTATAATTGTGACTTGTGATTTGTAAGTTAGATAATTAGTTACTCGTTTGAGGATTTCTATGTGGCCATACATAGATATGGTGTATTTTTGGTGGCATAGAAATCGCTCAAATTGTCCCATTTTGGACAGTTCAAGGTTAGATGGATAGTATGCTTTCATATAATCTATTTAAATGTTCATGCCTGATCCGCGGTCCATCTCCTCATTTATCTCTGGATATGTTTCTTCCGTTCCGTATCCAATGCCAAATATCTTTACATTGCTTTAGATATTTGGCATCGGAATGTAACGTAAGATCAACTTATCTGGAGAGGCATGGGGAGATGCTGCCGAATTTTCGGCATTGACGTTTAAATGGGAATATGAAAGTATTACAATCTATCCAACCTTGGATGAGTAACTAATTTAGGATTTAATTGAGCGGTGGTCCCTAGAAGCTTGTTAGAGATACCATTAGGGATTCTATTGGATGTTTAAATCTTTGACAATAGTGAATCATCAAGTGAGTCATTCTAGTTAATCTTTCGTAGGAAGCTTTGTCAAGCCCACATTGTATTTCCACCAACTTGTCTTTCCAAGTGGCTGAGGAACATAGTGATGGATAAGAGTTGGATTCGTATGTCAAGGTACCTCAATAACTTTTAGTTGTTATGGCCCATTGGTTAAGATGCATTTTTTTGACATGTCCTCCAATTTCATTGGATGGTTTAGGTGAGCAATGAATACTTAAGTGGAGTTGTGAAATTCCTAGATTTTGTGTTGCAAATGCAAGCAATAGAAGGAGGATCCTATGTCCATGTAAGAAATGCAACAACAACTACTAGGTGTCTCGACAAGAAGCATACGATCATATTGTGTGTACGTTTGTTATTATTATTACTCTTTTTTGAATTTAAATGTCTTTTCATTAACTAAAGATGAAGAATATTTTATTGTCATATTGTCATATTGCTAAACATATACAGGTGTTAGACATGAGGAGCATTAAATGCACGGCTAGGCGATCGATAGGTCCTATGACTGATGCGGGACCTAGCCAGCCTCAAGTGACCCAGGCTACAACGGATCTCTCTAGTGGTATGTTATGCATAGGTTATTTCATGTGTTTTATGCATAGGTTATTTCATGTGTTTTTATGCTAAGGAACTATACGAGTATCTATATTAATGTTGTTGTTTTAACAGATTCACAGGACTATAGCCCGCAATGGGGAATATGCACCCCTTACATTTACTTATTGGAGGGCAGTGCCGAATGAGAAGAAGGATGATATGATGGGACTTGTTATAGTAATGGTGACAATGCTTTATTTTTTTCGTATTTCATTTTTTTTCATTGTTTTTTTTATTTTTTGTTCATTATGTGATTGTCTGGTTTTAATGTTGAGGGTCAAATATTGCATATTAGACCCTATTTATTACCTGGATTTAAGAGCAAGATATTGTTTAAACAGGCCGATTTAATCGTGTTTGTGATGCAGGATGTATTTACAAGCGGGGACTGAAAATGATGCTTAAAGCCTGGATTTAACGCTCTGATGACACCAAGGCAAAGGGAAGGACTCCAGAGGACCGATATTGAAGAATTTGTATGCCAGAGATCCGAGGAAATCAAGTCATTCGCATTTAACGGGCCCGAAAACCAACCAGAATGCAAGATCACCGGGTTCTCATCATCTAACTGGGTTAAAACCCTATACAGGGCCTAAGGACTCTAAATGAACCGTACACGTCGAAATTCATCCGTCGGATCATCGCGGAAGTGACCTAACGGACAGATCAGCCCTTAGAATTATGATTCTGAGCCTACCTGGTATCTGGATACGCTTAAATTTTGGGCTCAACATCTAAAATAAGATGATGAAAGGAATGGACGGATCAGATTCGTCATATACATCAAGATGGGACCTGCTTCACAACGTGTGCGTGCACAGCGTACATACACTGGACGTGCACCGCAAGATATCTAATCGGTCAGCGTGCGCTGACCGACTCCCACCCGAACTCTCTCTCTCCTCTACGCAAACAAACCAGCAGACGGACTGCCGTCCGCCGGTTTTGTGTAGTGGGACCCACTCCGCTCACATTTCGATAATCCACGCCGTTCATTCGTCCCGGAAGGTGTCCACACCCTTAGTGTAGGTGCCCTTTTGACCCAATGTAAGCGTCCGTAAGTTTCCAACCGTTAAAAGCAAGATGGACGGTGGAGTAGATGATCTCGTGGACCACACCAAAACTGTTCCAAAATCGTCCATTCCCAACGGTTTTTCGAGAGGAATAAAATGGACGTAATGGATTCCTCTGTCCACATCAATCAGTGGGTCACCATCCATCACAGGATCAGCCGCGTACGCTTGCGAGAAGGAATGTGCGAAACAGGGACCTGCGGTCCATCCTTGTGGGCCACCACCACAACTCGAAGGTTCGATCCAGGCCGTCCATCAGAGTCTTACAAGACCTATTACCACTTCCTAGGTGGAAGTTTTCCCATTAACAGCGTAGATCGTGTTTTTATTGTCCAAAGAGAAGATTGACGGTGAACTGAACCAGAAAGTGAGCCACATCAAAGCAGAAGAAAAAGGGTCATGTCCGACCGATTTTTCGCTCTGATTGAATCTCTTAAAACGGTAGTGAAGTGGGCCCACCATCAGCACAGCACACAGGTACGCTAGTCCTGTTACAGCGTGTGCGGAACCCGTCCTATCCGGGCTATTTTGGATAAGCGGTCAGGATCGGTCCGATGATCTGGACAGTTCAAAATCCTTTCATGGGATGGCCGACCACTCCCAAGAAGCCTGTTCGGATCGGATTTCAAAATGGACGGTTGATTCTTTGATTCTGCAGGTTGCTGCGCAAAGAGGTTTCCAGATTGCGTAGCCTCTACGCACTGCTTCATTGTGCGGAAGTTCTTTGCAACCGTCCATCCTCTGCCTTCATAACTTATAAAAGAGAGAGGCTGGAATGGGGAGAAGTACTACAACAGGGGGGCTGGAACGTGAAGAGAGCAAGGGAGAGAGAAAAGGGTAGACGGCTCGGGATCGGGTTCTTTCTTACTTTTCTTCTTATGTTTATGTCTTTTCCTTTTCAGAGATGTTAGCATGATTATGTGTGGCTAAACCTCTTAGCTAGGGCCAAGAGGTAAAGCTTGTAGCGTGATGGGAGGATTTATACTTTTGTCTTTGGTTTAGACTGAATGGAATTTTTTTATTTTTATTAAGGGAATGTTTGTTAGTCTTTAATGGTCTGTTGTGACTGAAATTACAATGGGTCTGCGATGGCTTTGAGCATGTTCTTTTCCTCTTTATGTTTATGACGTCAGGAAGCCCTGTTGTTCACCATCGTCTCCTGGGCATGGTTGGATGTCGCATACCCTTCCTAACCTTCATACATTGATTGGTTGGTAATTAGTTTAATTCTGTTGTTTGCTTTGTCTCCTGGGCATGGTTTGGTGATGGAATCCATTCTAATTCATATACCTTTCATCTTTTCAAAACTACATCAAAGGAAGTTCAGTTGATTTTCATGAATCAAGTATAGTTCTCCCTGATCTCTACAAGTGGATCCTCTGAATCCCTAATTTCCCTTCTCTGAATTTTCTTCTCAGTTTAGATTAATATTTCATTATTATTCTTCAAATTACAATCGATTTAGATTTCATCTCATTCTAGTTCTATTTCTACTTAGTTTCAGATAATGTACAAGTTCCAGTCCCTTGGGATTCGACCTCGGTCTTACCGAGTTTATTACTACATCACAACCCTATACTTGGGGAGTGAACAAGTTTTTGGCGCCGTTGCCGGGGACCGAAGGCTACGATTTTCTGAAATTAATTAGTATTAAAGTTAGTTTAAGATTAGGATTTTACTAACTTTAGGTTTAGGTTTTTCTGATTTATAGAAACTAACCTGTTTTCTTGTTTTGTAGGATTCTAAGATAGAAACTTCTAATCTGGTGATATCTTCTTAATTTCTTTACTTTTTCTATTTTTAGAATTAGGGTTTTAATTTTAGAAATTTTCTAACCTTAGACTTACTATTCTTAAAAACTAACTTGTTTTGTTTTGTTTTGCAGGTCTTTAGCTTAGGGACTTCAAGTTGGTAACTTCCTCCCAACCCTCTCTTTCTTTCTAGATTTTCATTTTTCTTAGAATTAGATTTAGAATTTAATTGAGGGCTGCGAGTGTTTCATGCCCAAGTGGGCCCGTGACAACACTCGACGTCTCTTGACTGAAGGAGGATTAGTTGAGGGGTTGACTGTCCATCGCAGGATTAGACACCGCTCGAATTCCCCTGAGTTAATTGAGGTTATGGCTGCAAATCAACCTCAAGCACTACCTCAACAAATGGATGAGGAAGTACATGATGAGAATGAGGTTCTTCAAGCACCCCCGCCTCGTACCTTACGAGATTATTTACAACCGGCGGGGGTGAGTACGCCCTCATACATGATTTTTCCTGAAAACACAGGACAGATGGACATCAAGCCTGGAGTTATCCAACTCCTTCCTAAATTTCATGGGCTTGAATTAGAAAGTCCATACTTACATTTGAAAGAGTTCGATGAGATTATAGCCACCTTATACTTTCCCAATGTATCCGAGGATACAATCAGGCTAAAACTCTTTCCTTTTTCCTTGAAAGAAAAGGCTAAGACGTGGTTACATTCATCAAGGTCCTAGATCCATTGGCACATGGAATGATTTGCGAGAGGAATTCATAAAGAAATTTTTCCCACACCATAAAACGATTACCCTCAGAAAAGCAATCATGAACTTCGCCCAAAAGGAAGATGAAACATTCTACCAATGTTGGGAAAGGTTCAAGGATCTTGTCAGTTCATGCCCACAACACGGTTTTGAAATGTGGCGCATTACAAATTTTTTCTATGATGGACTGACATCTTCCATGCGCCAACTGGTCGAGACAATGTGTAATGGAGAATTCATGAATAAAGAAGTCGATGAGGTATGGGATTACCTCGATAGACTTGCCGAGAATGCACAATCATGGGACCATTACCCAAAATCAAACACCACGCCTAGGCCAACTCAATCTAAGGAGAAAGGTGGAGTATATCTCCTGAAAGAAGAGGACGATGTAAATTTTAAAGTGACTAATCTCATGTGAAGAGTCGAGGCCATGGAAGGAAAGAAGGATAAGGTCAATGAAATTGTTTGCGGCATTTATGATTGCAACATTCACACAACTGAAAATTATCCTACCATATCTGCCTTTCGAGGAGTGTTGAATGAGCAAGCTAATGCCGTAAATAACTATCAAAGACCTTTCAATGGATCTACCTCCAATACATACAATCCTGGTTGGAGAAATCATCCAAATTTTAGTTGGAGGAATGGACAAACTGCTACCCCTCAAAGTTTCTTCAATCAAAATCCAAATCAGGGGAAACCTCAAGAAGAACCGGTTCAAAATTCCATACAAGAGCTGACTCAGGCAGTGCGTGGACTTACAGACTTTATGCAAAAAATAGATTCATGTATGACGGTTATGGAAAAGGGGATGCTTCCTGCACAACCGCTCTCCAATCCTAAACTGCAATACGAGATAAATGATCCCAGCTCTTCAAATCAAATGAGACAAGCTAAATCCATCACCACTCTTAGGAGTGGGAAGATCATTGATAAAACCCTTCCGGTTAGGCCCGAAAAGCCTCAAGAACCAGAAGAGGACAATAATGATGGATCTCGTGATGTCCCACAAAATTTAGAACCGGAACTTCTAGAGAAGTCAGCTGCTTCGTTCCCCCAACGGTTGGTTGCACCAAAACGTCTTTCTAACTCTCAAGATATTCTGGAAGTGTTAAAACAAGTGAAAGTTAACATTCATCTACTTGATGTCGTAAAACAGGTTCCTCTATATGTAAAATTTCTGAAAGACCTATGCACGACCAAAAGACGGCAGAGTATTCAAAAGAAGATTTTCTTAACTGAAAAAGTGAGTGCCATCTTGAAGCAAGACGTGCCGCAGAAATTTAAGGATCCCGGTAGCCCAACCATATCATGTGTAATCGGGAACCATCGAATTGATCACTCACTTCTTGACTTAAGAGCGAGCGTCAATTTGATCCCCTACTCGGTATACAAACAGTTAGGATTGGGTGAGTTAAAACCTACCCTAACCACACTACAACTTGCCGATCGAACTGTTCGTGTACCAAGAGGGATTATTGAGGATGTGTTAGTCCAAGTCGATAGATTTTACTACCCTGTAGATTTTATCATCCTGGACACTGAACCCATCAACAACATGAGCACTCAGATTCCCGTCATTCTTGGTCGCCCATTCCTTGCCACGTCAAATGCAATCATCAATTGCAGGAATGGTGTCATGACTATGTATTTTGGAAATTTGACATTAGAGTCAAACATCTTTTTCAATAACGGCAGCAACGCAGAGGATGATGACGATGTCCACAACATTAACATGTTCGATACTTTTGTGGAAGATAGGACACCCCTTACCTTATCCTCTAATCCTCTAGAGACGTGCTTGGCCCACTACCATGAGTTTGATGATGAGATGATTAAGGAGACGTGTGCCTTGCTTGATACTACACCGGTACTTGAAGTTAACCGGTGGAGGCCACAATTTGAAGAATTGCCACAAACTGATGTAGTGCCTCTACCGTCTAACCTCAAGGCACCGAAGCTTGACCTAAAACCTTTACCCTCTGATTTGAAATATGCCTATTTTGGTCAAGATAAGACATACCCGGTGGTGATCTCTGCCCACCTGGGGAAAGAACAGGAGAGTATGCTCACATCTACTCTCATTGAGCATAAAGGAGCCCTAGGATGGACGATTGTGGACCTCAAGGGAATCGACCCCTCGATTTGTACTCACCACATATATCTTGAGGATAATGCGAAGACCGATCGGCAACCACAACGTAAACTAAATCCAAACATGAAGGAAGTGGTTAAGGCCGAGGTTCTTAAACTATTGGATGTGGGTATCATATACCCTATATCTGATAGTCAATGGGTGAGTCCAACTCAGGTGGTTCCTAAGAAGTCCGAAATCACCATCGTAGCCAATGCTAATAATGAACTCGTGCCAACTAGAGTCACTACTGGTTGGAGAATGTGCATTGACTATAGAAAGTTGAATACCGTCACAAGGAAGGATCACTTTCCTTTGCCCTTCATTGATCAAATCTTGGAAATGCTAGCTGGTCATTCCTATTACTGTTTCCTTGACGGGTATTCGGGCTATAATCAGATTGAAATCGCCCCTAAGGACCAGGAAAAGACCACATTTACATGCCCCTACGGCACCTTTGCTTACCGAAGGATGTCATTTGGACTATGTAATGCCCCTGCCACCTTTCAGCGATGTATGTTGAGTATCTTTTCTGATATGGTAGGGCAATATCTAGAGGTCTTCATGGACGATTTCTCTGTCTATGGTTCATCTTTCAGCAAGTGCTTGGAAAGTCTTAAATGTGTGCCGAAAAGATGTGAAGAAAAGAACTTGGTACTTAATTGGGAGAAGTGTCATTTCATGGTTCACAAGGGGATTGTCCTTGGATATATCATCTCGTCCAAGGGAATTGAGGTAGATAAGGCAAAAATCGATCTTATCTCTAACCTGCCTCCACCCAAGAACATCAGGGACGTGCGATCCTTCTTAGGACACGCAGGATTTTACAGGCGATTCATAAAGGACTTTAGTCTTCTCTCTCGTCCTTTATGTAATCTTCTTCAAAAGGATGTTCCATACGAGTGGACTGAGCAATGCTGTTGAGGGTCAAATATTACATATTAGACCTCATTTATTGTCCGGATTTACGAACTTATACTGTTTAATGGACCCATTTAATCGTGTTTGTGATGTAGGGTGTATGTATGAGCGTGGACTGAAAAGAATGCTAAAGGCATGGATTTAATGCACAGAAGTCACCAAAGGCAAGGGATGGACTCCAGGGGACCAAGATCAACGTCAGAAATCTAAGGAAATTGAGCAACTGAAGCTCAAGTGGCTTGAAAGGCAGTCAGAATGAAAGATCACGGGGTTCCCACCATCCGTTTGGCTCATAATTTCATACATGGCCTGAGGACCATAATTTAACCGTACATGTCGAATTTCATCCATTCGATCCCTGTGGAAGTGTCCCAACGGACAGATCAGACCATAGATCTGTGAATTGGGGCCCGCCTGATATCTGGATATGTTTCAATTTTTTTCTCAACATGTTTAAGGAAGTGTCTAAGAGAATGGACGGAGAAGATTCCACATATTCATTACAGTGGACCCCATGTATAAGGTGAGCGTGTACCACACGGTGCGCTCCTGCGCTGCACCGAATACATGGGCTGGGTCAAACCACGTTTGACCCGAGCCTTTTGCAGCTTAAACAATGGACGGACGACGTCCCAGTTCGAGTTGTGGGGTCCATACTGTTGTTCAAAAGGAAGATCCTGGACCGTTCATTCGATTCGTAGGAAAGACAAGACCAACGTCTAGGTGTCTTTTTATCATCTTTCAAGCAATCGTGTGACGATCTCAGCCGAACGGAAGATGGACGGTACAGTGCAAAGTTTCGTGGGCCACACCGAAATCAATTAAATCTACTCCTTCCTAGGACGGTTTTTCGTCCTGAAGACAATGGACGGAGTGGATTTCATAGACAACATCAACCCATGGTTTTCTAATGTCACAGCGCACGGGTGTGCGATTTCTGTTCGCAACAGGGAGTTGCGGACGAAGCGCAGTGGGCCACCATCATCACACAAAGCGAGGATCCAAGCCGCTCATTGTAATCAGAGGGTCAAACCGACCACACTCCTTCGAAATTCCGGATTTCCGTGAATGTTGCAGAAAGATGAGGGCTTCAACGCAGGTTGGATGGGCACAAGAAAAATGCCTTGAGACTCAATGAAGTTGACCCAAAAACTGATAGTGGTCGACCGGTTTTCCGAGGGGAATTCGATGGACGGCGTGGATTTCTCATCAGAGTTTGATCGGGGCTCCCACTAGGATCGAACGTAAATCCTACGCCGTCCCTGTTTCGCAGACATCCAAGAAAATCGAATTTCAAGAAAATAGTGGCCCACCACGATGAATCAGATGTATGATCTAGACCGTCCATATTGTAGGCCATCCAAAACCGTTCAAAGGGACGTGTTTTTAATAATTTTGGTGGACGCTAGGAGAACCAGCGAGGCAGCATTCTTGGTGCTGCGTAAGGAGCTGCGAGAGCTTTCCTGGATCACTGTCACGGGCACGCACGCCTTCATTAATTTTGCTGCCTATAAAAAGAGATGGAGATCTGACGTGAACGGGGAGGGCGGTAGCTTGGAGATCTGACGTGAAGAGAGAGAGAGAGAGACAGGGAGTTCTAAGTGGTTAGTTTTTTTTTATGTTTTGTTTTCTTTTCCTTTTTATTTGTCTAAGAGATTAGCCTAAACATGTTTATAGGCTAAACCTCTTAGCTAGGGCTAAGAGGTGAAGCTTGTAGCGTGATGGGAGGCCTCTTTGCTTGTGCCTTTTGTATAAGACTGATCTGATTTTGATTTGGGTTAAATTAAAGGAATGTTTTCAGTCTTTAATGGTCTGTGACCGAAATTACAATGGGTCCGCAATGGCTTTGAGCATGTTTTTTTTCCCTTAATGTTTATGACGTCGAAGCCCCGTTGTTCACCATCGTCTCCGGGCATGGTTGGATGTCGGTACCCTTCCTAACCTTCATACATTGATTGGTTAGTAATTAGTTTCATTCTCGTTGTTTGCTTTGTCTCCTGGGCATGGTTTGGTGATGGAATCCATTCTAATTCATATACCGTTCATCTTTTTCAAACCTATATCAAACGGTTCGATTAATTTTCCTGATTTTTAATCCAGGCATAAGATCTCCCTGATCTCTACAAGTGGATCCTCTGAATCCCTAGTTTTCCTTCTCTGATTTTTCCTAAAGTTTTAGATTAAATATTTCATCATTATTCCTCAAATCATAATTGGTTAGATTTCATCTTAGCCTAGTTCTAGATCTGGTTATTTTTAGAAAGCGTACAGGTTTCAGTCCCTGTGGATTCGACCTCGGTCTTACCGAGTTATTACTACATCACAACCCTATACTTGGGGAGTGAACAAATGCCAGGAAGCTTTCACCAAGCTTAAAGGCATGTTAACCACTGCACCTATCATGCAGCCACCCGACTGGAGCCTTCCTTTTGAGCTTATGTGCGACGCTTCTGATTATGCTCTTGGAGCGGTACTAGGCCAGAGAAAAGATAAGAGGCCCTACATCATCCGTTATGCGAGTAGGACTTTAAATCCTGCCCAAGTGAACTACTCGACTACAGAAAAGGAACTCTTAGCCGTGGTGTTCGCCTTAGATAAATTTAGGTCCTACCTGATCGGATCCAAGATCATTATCTATACAGATCATGTGGCACTGAAGTATCTTCTTTCTAAGAATGATTTTAAGCCCCACTTGATACGATGGATCCTTCTACTCTAAGAATTTGATTTGGAAATTAAAGATAAAAAGGGAGTAGAGAACGTAGTGGCCGATCACCTTTCTCGCCTTAATACCTCTGATTCCCTTGAGGCGACCCATATCAACGACATGTTCTCTAATGAACAACTGTTCAGAGTCTCCCATTCACCTTGGTTCGCTGATATTGCTAATTATCTTACTACAGGTTCCATACCGACACAATGGACTGCGTAAGATAAGAAGAAATTTTTCACCGAGGTGCGCAAATTCTTCTGAGATGATCCATACTTGTTTAAATATTACCCAGACCAAATCTTGAGGAGATGTGTACCAAACGATGAGCATCAGAGTGTCATATCCTTCTGTCACTCACAGGCCTGTGGTGGTCACTTTTCTGCAAAAAAAACCACGGCTAAGATTCTACAGTGTGGCTTCTATTGGCCCACTATGTTCAGGGACACTCATGAGTTTTGCAAAGCTTGTGAGCGTTGTCAGAAGTTGGGAGCATTGTCCCGTCGAAATATGATGCCCTTGAATCTTATTCTTATCATAGAGGCATTTGATTGCTGGGGCATCGATTTCATGGGACCATTCCCCCAATCTTTTAAAAATTTATATATTTTGCTTGTCGTAGACTATGTCACTAAATGGGTCGAAGCGATTCCATGTCGGAATAATGACCATCGCACGGTCATTAAATTCCTAAAAGAAAACATCCTTTCCTGATTTGGAACGCCTCGAGCCATTATTAGTGATGGGGGCTCACACTTTTGTAATAGGCCATTCGAGAGTTTAATGAAGAAATACGGTATCTCTCATAAGGTGAGCACCCCATACCACCCACAGACAAGTGGGCAAGCTGAGATTTCTAATAGGGAGATCAAACACATTTTGGAGAAAACGGTTAACCCTGACCTAAGGATTGGTCAATCCGATTGACCGATGCCTTATGGGCGTACCGTACTGCTTTTAAAACTCCTATTAGAATGTCTCCCTTTAGACTTGTCTATGGGAAAGCTTGCCACTTGCCTGTAGAGTTGGAACATAGAGCCTACTGGGTGATCAAAAATCTAAATTTCAATCTGAACAATGCTAGCTCGCTACGCAAACTTCAATTAAATGAACTTGAAGAAATCCGGAACAACGCATACGAGAACTCGAGAATTTACAAGGACAGGATGAAGGCGTTTCATGACCAACATATTCTACGAAAATCATTCACGCCAGGTCAGAAAGTCCTTTTATATAATTCTCGATTACATCTCTTTCCAGGTAAGCTTCGATCTCGTTGGACCGGCCCTTACATTGTTGTTACTGCATATCCTCATGGGGCCGTCGAGATAAGAGACCCTGACAATGGCAAGGAATTTAAAGTAAATGGACATCGCTTAAAGCCATTTGTCGAGACATTTGATTCAGAGGACATGTCCATGCCTCTGACTGATCCTGTTTACCAGGACTAATCTCCTAGTCTGATGGAGGTATAGGTAGGTTTATCGCTTTCTTAGGACTAAGGTAGTTATTTTATTTGTCTAGCTGAAGACAATAAACTTAGCGCTTCTGGGAGGCAACCCATCTTTTCATGCCATCTCTTTTTCATAATTAGCTAGTTCAATGTTTGTGGGTAACATTACTGCAAACCCTCACGAGACTACAACTCGTCCACTAGGGACAACCTAGCGGTTTAAAGGCTTGTTACATGCGCTAAATGCAATCGAGAGCACCTGCGAAAGTGGTATAGGTAGGATTTTATTTTTGTTAGTTTTGTGTTGCTTTCTCTCTCGTGCTGATTGGATTCAATGCTGCGATCTTTTGGAAAGCCTCTTGATTCTCCATCCAGGTACTATTTTCCGATCACTCCTCTTTTCTTTTCATTGTCCCATATGCATTGCATGTTTACATCTTTTACATTGAGGACAATGTAGATTTTAGGTTGGGGGTGAGAGATTAAGTTACCTAATCAGTGTTTTCTTGGTCTTGAGCAAAAATTGTGAAAATTTTTCAAAATTTTTGGGAGAATTCGATGTGATTTTGACAGCCATCTGGGGCACCTAGAATTTCAAGATATGTGATGTTGGTAATCTATGACTCTTAGGTTCAGTATCTGTTAGATTTCACAGTTAAATTTGAATTATTAATCCATGATTAGAAGTTGTAAACATTGATTGAGTCATGATTTCACATGTCACATCTCGCTTACACATTGAGGCTTCAGCTCGATATTGAAAAAAATTAACTTGGCGATCACTAAGCTTGAAGGAACCAACCTGAGAAATTGAAAGGAATGGGCGAATGGTCTTTACCATAGGTTTGCTCCCTATAGGTGTGGATTCGACTCCCCATGATTAACAGTTGGAAAGAGCTGGGCGACTAGTTTCACCATAGGTCTGCTCCCTATAGGTGAAAATTTGATTCCTATCTTGACATGAAAAAAAAAAAAAAAAAAAAAACTAGAAAATAAAAGAATGATCTGTGAAGCAAAGTTCTGGTTTAGGTGATGGTAGTTATGAATTTTCTGATTGATTACCAATAATATCATGAAATCGACAATTTGATCTCTTAATGATGATAGGCCGAGATTTCACTATACACCCATGGAACTCAATGTTTAAAATTATTCTAGTTTATGGATTGATATTTGAACTTGATTATGAAATTCACCGTACATGAGAGGCCAGGAGAAATTGATAATCAACATTTATGAATCTTAAGATTTCTCATATCTGGATTGTTTTTCAAAATATCACTCGGCTTCACAAGAATTGTTTCGTAATTCTCAACTTAATTTTCGCATATTTTGCTCCGGACTAACAAAATGCTGGTTAGGGGTTGTGTTGAGGGTCAAATATTGCATATTAGACCCTATTTATTACCTGGATTTAAGAGCAAGATATTGTTTAAACAGGCCGATTTAATCGTGTTTGTGATGCAGGATGTATTTACAAGCGGGGACTGAAAATGATGCTTAAAGCCTGGATTTAACGCTCTGATGACACCAAGGTAAAGGGAAGGACTCCAGAGGACCGATATTGAAGAATTTGTACGCCAGAGATCAAAGGAAATCAAGTCATTCGCATTTAACGGGCCCAAAAACCAACCAGAATGCAAGATCACCGGGTTCTCATCATTTAACCCGGTCAAAACCCTATACAGGGCCTAAGGACTCTAAATGAACCGTACACGTCGAAATTCATCCGTCGGATCATCGCGAAAGTGACCTAACGGACAGATCAGCCCTTAGAATTATGATTCTGAGCCCACCTGGTATCTGGATACGGTTAAATTTTGGGCTCAACATCTAAAATAAGATGAGGAAAGGAATGGACGGATCGGATTCGTCATATACATCAAGATGGGACCTGCTTCACAACGTGTGCGTGCACAGCGTACATACACTGGACGTGCACCGCAAGATATCTAGTCGGTCAGCGTGCGCTGACCGACTCCCACCCGAACTCTCTCTCTCCTCTATGCAAACAAACCAGCAGACGGACTGCCGTCCGCGGTTTTGTGTAGTGGGACCCACTCCGCTCACATTTCGATAATCCACGCCGTTCATTCGTCTCGGAAGGTGTCCACGCCCTTAGTGTAGGTGCCCTTTTGACCCAATGTAAGCGTCCGTAAGTTTCCAACCGTTAAAAGCAAGATGGACGGTGGAGTAGATGATCTCGTGGGCCACACCAAAACTGTTCCAAAATCGTCCATTCCCAACGGTTTTTCGAGAGGAATACAATGGACGTAATGGATTCCTCTGTCCACATCAATCCGTGGGTCACTATCCATCACAGGATCAGCCGCATACGCTTTGCAGAAGGAATGTGCGAAACAGGGACCTGCGGTTCATCCTTGTGGGCCACCACCACAACTCGAAGGTTCGATCCAGGCCGTCCATCAGAGTCTTACAAGACCTATTACCACTTCCTAGGTGGAAGTTTTCCCATTAACAGCGTAGATCGTGTTTTTATTGTCCAAAGAGAAGATTGACGGTGAACTGAACCAGAAAGTGGGCCACATCAAAGCAGAAGAAAAACGGTCATGTCCGACCAGTTTTTTGCTCTGATTTGATCTCTCAAAATGGTAGTGAAGTGGGCCCACCATCAGCACAGCACACAGGTGCGCTAGTCCTGTTACAGCGTGTACGGAACCCGTCCGATCTGGGCTGTTTTGGATAAGCGGTCAGGATCGGTCCGATGATCTGGACAGTTCAAAATCCTTTCATGGGATGGCCGACCACTCCTAAGAAGTCTGTTCGGATCAGATTTCAAAATGGACGGTTGATTCTTTGATTCTGCAGGTTGCTGCGCAAAGAGGTTTCCAGACTTGTGCGGAAGTTCTTTGCACTGCTTCCTTGTGCAGAAGTTCTTTGCAACCGTCCATCCTCTGCCTTCATAACTTATAAAAGAGAGAGGCTGGAATGGGGAGAAGTACTACAATAGGGGGGCTGGAACGTGAAGAGAGCAAGGGAGAGAGAAAAGGGTAGACGGCTCGGGATCGGGTTCTTTCTTACTTTTCTTCTTATGTTTATGTCTTTTCCTTTTCAGAGATGTTAGCATGATTATGTGTGGCTAAACCTCTTAACTAGGGCCAAGAGGTAAAGCTTGTAGCGTGATGGGAGGATTTATACTTTTGTCTTTGGTTTAGACTGAATGGAATTTTTTTATTTTTATTAAGGGAATGTTTGTTAGTCTTTAATGGTCTGTTGTGACTGAAATTACAATGGGTCTGCGATGGCTTTGAGCATGTTCTTTTCCTCTTTATGTTTATGATGTCAGGAAGCCCTGTTGTTCACCATCGTCTCCTGGGCATGGTTGGATGTCAGTACCCTTCCTAACCTTCATACATTGATTGGTTGGTAATTAGTTTAATTCATTTGTTTGCTTTGTCTCCTGGGCATGGTTTGGTGATGGAATCCATTCTAATTCATATACCTTTCATCTTTTCAAAACTACATCAAAGGAAGTTCAGTTGATTTTCATGAATCAAGTATAGTTCTCCCTGATCTCTACAAGTGGATGCTCTGAATCCCTAGTTTCCCTTCTCTGAATTTTCTTCTCAGTTTAGATTAATATTTCATCATTATTCTTCAAATTACAATCGATTTAGATTTCATCTCATTCTAGTTCTATTTCTACTTAGTTTCAGATAACGTACAAGTTCCAGTCCCTTGGGATTCGACCTCGGTCTTACCGAGTTTATTACTACATCACAACCCTATACTTGGGGAGTGAACATTTAACATGTGATGCAGTCCAAGTTTGAGTTTGACACGGATGCAAAGAAGTAGGTGTTGTAATCAATTAGTGGAAAATGGAAAGATTGGAAATGTGAACTGAAAAAACTCCACTATTCTCCTCATGAGACTGACGAGGAGCGGCTCGCGGACCTTGATAAGCGGGTCAAAGAGGATCAGTGGAAGGCACTCGTTCTTCTGGAACTCTGAAGAGGGAAGGTATGTGATGAGTAAATATTGATTGCTTTATATTTTAGAATTACACAATAATCTTTCGTTGATATCTTATAATTTACTCTGTCTATGTGTTCACATATAGGCTCATACTAAGACAAATTTAGAGAATCGAAAAAGGCAATTAATCGGTCACGCTGCAGTCTCAAAGAGCTTTGCACGGATACGTGAAGAAGAGGTAAATTTTCTTAATCACTCAATCAACCATGTTGGCCTATTTCTTATATATAACTTGTTTAAATAATGATAGAGGAAGAAAATGGCTAGTGGCGAGGATCCAAGTCGAGCAGATATGTTTATATTGACCCATACATATAAGAGTGGTAGGCCTGTGGATGAGGCTTCATTAAGAGTAATGGTATGTCTATGCATCTAATTGTTATGTTTTATACTTGAAAAAAATATATATAATTCTCTCATTTATCATTGTACAATCTAAACCGATATTTTTTCTATTGTAGGAACAACTTAATGAACGAATTTCTCAGCAGCCCGAGACCTCACAAAATAGCATAGGAAGGAATGACTTGTTCTCTCAAGTAATGGGAAAAGATCGACATGGCCAAGTCCGCACTTATGGGTTAGGCCCCACTCCGACTGATTTGTGGGGAACAACACCTAGCCAACAAAGAATTGCCTCCGCTGCTCAGAGTAGAAATGAAGAATATGAGGAACTGCAAATTGAAGTATCATCCCTAAAATCGGAAGTATCATCCATAAAATCGGAAGTATTATCCCTAAAATTGGAATTTTCATATTTTAAAGAATCAGAGGTGCAACTGTTCACTCCCCAAGTATAGGGTTGTGATGTAGTAATAACTCGGTAAGACCGAGGTCGAATCCCAAAGGACTGGAACTTGTACGTTATCTGAAACTAAGCAGAATCAGAACTAGACTAAGATGAATTCTAAATCAGATGAGTTTTGAGGAATAATGGTGAAATAATAATCTAAAACTGAAGAGAAATTCAAAGAAGGGAAACTAGGGATTCAGAGGATCCACTTGTAGAGATCAGAGAGATATTATGCCTGTATTACAAATCAGGAAAATTAACTGAACTGCCATTGATATAGGTTTCAAGAGATGAAAAGTGTATGAATTAGAATGGATTCCATCACCAAACTATGCCCAGGAGACAAAGCAAACAACAGAATTAATCTAATTACCAACCAATCAACATGCCATGAAGGTTAGGAAGGGTACTGACATCCCACCATGCCCAGGAGACGATGGTGAACAACAGGGCTTCCTGACGTCATAAACATAAAGAGAAAAAGAACATGTTCAAAGCCATTGCAGACCCATTGTAATTTCAGTCACAACAGACCATTAAAGACTGAAAACATTCCCTTAATTAAACCCAAATCAATATCAGATCAGTCTATACAAAAAGCACAAGCAAAGAGGCCTCCCATCACGCTGCAAGCTTCACCTCTTAGCCCTAGCTAAGAGGTTTAGCCACACATAAGTGGGCTGAAACCCTTAAAATAAAAAAATATAAATAAAAATAAAAATAAAGGAAAAGAAAAATAAATCTACTCCCTTTCTCTCTCTCTCTCTCTCTTCACGTGGGATTCCAAGCCTCCTCTCATTTGCCCTACGCTCTCTCTCTCTCTCTCTTTTTATAGCGTGAAGGTGATGAAGTCTCCTTTCCACACTGAGTCGATTGCAAGGAGCAAGTCGGATTTCAATCGACCAAAGAAATTTGAAATTTCTTTACGCAGATATTCTTGCGTGATGATTGGTGAACCCCATGGATGATGTTGCTCGAAAAATCCAATCCGTTCATTGGATTACTTAAGAAAAAATATTCAGACCTGATCGATTTTTAGGACAAAACCGTGGTGGCCCACAGTTTATTTGTTACACCGTCTATTCTGCGACCGGAAGATCAACAAACGCTCACTCGCGCTTTGTTTCGTGATCCCGACACCCAGGAGTGGGTTATGGTCGTCCCACGGAACGAATGGACGGTCAGATTGTTGATATGGACAAGTAGTAGGCCCCACCGAGAGGACCCGCAACCTCTGTCGCGAACGCAGTTCTGCGTCGCCTCATGATAAACGGTGGCCCACCGATTGACGATTTGACAGAGAAATCCATAACGTCCAATGTATTCCCCTCAAAAAACCGTTGGGAATGGACGGTTTACGGAGCAGTTTCAGTGTGGGCCACGGATAATTTCATTCCACCGTCCGACCGGCTTTTGGACGACAGGATTTAACTCCTCGCGATATTCCATATTCTGACACCTTGGCGGTGTAGATAAACTCCATAAGGATCGATGGGACGGCCCGGATCGATGATCTGGATGATAGGTGGGGCCCACAATCAAAAAACCCAACCGAGCGGAGAGACGCATTGCGTTTGCTCGGTTTGAGAAGATGAGTCGGTCGGTCGCAACGCCGACCGACTTTCAGATTGTAGGTGCACGTCCCGGTGCACTAGTACACCGTGCACATGCATTTCATACTTGGGTCCCATATAGATTTTTGTGAGAAATCCGATCCGTCCATCCCTTTCAGATCCAATTTAAAAGGTCGAGACCAAAGCGGAGCATATCCGGATATCAAGCGGGCCCCAAATCGAGTTTTAAGGGGCTGATCCGCTCATTAGGCTACTTCCACAACGATCCAATGGATGATTTTTGACGTGTACGGTTAATTTATGGTCCTCGTGCCACGTATGAAGTTTCAAGCCGAACGGATGGTGAGAACCTTGTGATCTTGCATTAGGCCGACTTTCGTGCCACTTGAGCTTGGTTTCTCGATTTTCTCGGATCTTGGGCTGTGTAAAAATCGTCGATCCTAGTCCCCAGGGTCGTCCCTTGCTCACGTGAATTTCGAAGCGTCAAATCCACACTTTTAGTACCAAATTTGATTTAAGCTCCTAAATACATCCCGCATCGAAAACACGATTAAATCAAACCGTTAATCAAGTACTATGTTCGTAAATTCAGGCAATAAATAGGGTCTGATATGCAATATTTGACCTCAACACAACCCCCAACCAGCATTTTGCTAGTCCCGAGCAAAATATGCGAAAAATAGGTTGAGAATTACAAGACAATTCGTGTGAAGCCGAGTGATATTTTGAAAAACAATCCAGATATGAGAAATCTTAAGATTCATCAATTTCTCCTGGCCTCTCGTGCATGGTGAATTTCATAATCAAGTTCAAATATTAATCCATAAACTAGAATAATAAACATTGAGTTCCATGGGTGTAGAGTGTAATCCCGACTTTCAACATTAATATTCAATTCTCTATTTAATGATGACGTTGGTAACCACGAGAGCATTCAAGACAACCAAAACCTAAACTAAAAGGTCCTTTATAGATCATTCTTTTATTTTCTAGTTTTTTTTTTTTTTTTTTTTTTTTTTTTTAAATCAAGATGGGAATCAAATTTTCACTTATAGGGAGCAGACCTATGGTGAAACTAGTCGCCTACCAAACTTCTTCTCTAGCGTTAATCATGGAAAATCGAATCCACACCTATAGGAGCAAACCCATGGTGTAATTCTTTTTTTTTTTTTTTTTTTATACCCCGATGGCCAAATCATTTTAGGTGGTTTCTTTCATGCTCAAGTGATTACCAAGTTAATCATTCAATATCAAACTGAAATCTCAATGTGTAAGTGAGATGTGGTATGTGAAATCATGACTCAATCAATGTTTACAACTTCTAATCATGGATTAATAATTCAAACTTAACTGTGAAATCTAACGAGCAACTGAATCCAAGAGTCATAAATTCCCAACATTCCGTATCTTTGAAATTCTAAATCCAGGATATCCGTCAAAATCACTTCAAATTCACAAGGATTTCCAGAAAAAATTTAAAAATTTTCACAATTTTTTTGCTCAAGACCAAGAAAATCTGATTAGGTTACCTAATCTCCCACCCCAACCTAAAATCTACATTGTCCTCAATGTAAAAGATATGAGCATGGAATGCACATGGGACAACAAAAGTAAATGTGAAGTGATGGGAAGATAGTACCTGGATGATGAATCGTAAGAGACTTTCCAAGAGATCGCAACATGGAATCCAGTCAGCATGAGAGAGAAAGCAGAACAAAAATAAAATAAAATCCTACCTATACCACTTTCGCAGGTGCTCTCGATTGCATTTAGCATATGCAACAAGCCTTTAAACCCCTAGGTTGCCCCTAGTGGACGAGTTTTAGTCTCGTGAGGGTTTGCAGTAATGTTACCCACAAACATTAAACTATCTACTCATGCTGCAAGGTTCATCTTCTGGCCAGTATCTTGATAAGTTCCTCAGTAAGTTCCTCAACAAGATCATCCAAAAGCCCTTTTTGCAAAAGGATTGGGTGCCCTGGAGCATGACTTTCCAGAGAGACTTATGTACCTCATAAGAAATTTTCCATTGCATTGCTTGAGGTAACCAGAGTATGTACGATTCACCTGTGACAGAAGAAGTTTCAACGTTAGTATCCCATGGTGAATCAGAGACTACAAGTAGATAAAGTTTAGAAAACTTCGCAAAAAGTGATGTAGCCTCAACACATTTCGAAGTGTCAATCTTCGGTTCAATTTTCAGCTTCTCCTCCTTTAATGGTAGACGGTTAGGATCAGGGGAAGAAGGGGCTTCAAAATAAGGGTTCTCTCGGTCAGTGATAACTACCGAGATGTTGTCTTGCAAGGCATCCACTTTGTCTTTTGACATGGGATCGTTTGACTTTGAAAAGTGTGCCCAGCAATTTATCAAAAGAGTCGAAAATTTCAGCTGAGAGTGACTTATTTTCCTCATGGAAATCTGTAATGAGATGCTCAAGGACTCCCTCGCCCTTAAAAGTATATGAAGATATGTTCTCTTGCTCCAGCCCTGCATAAACATATTGAGGATCAATAGGGGAAGCATCGATGGGATCACTTTGTTCATTGAAACTACTCAATCGAGGCGTTGAACTGTCGACGTGTACTAGCTCGGATGGTGGTCTTAATTGAGTGGTTTCAAATTCTAGAGTCGTAGCGAGCAGCTCGTCCTTCTCCCGAATCACATTATCATTCAATTCAAGAGAGTGGTCCAAACATGTCTCACAGAAGTTGGAAGGGTCGGTTTTAATGAGCTCATCTTCCACTTTTAAATCAGATATGTTAGGTGAGTGGAGTAGCTCAATATGACCGATCACTTCGTGTGCTTCTTGAGCATTGACTGGACCATACTTGAGATTGATTCCAGGGGAATTTGGGTTGTGCTCTCATGAATCTCATCCCAATACTTCTCAGCTTCCAATTCAGTGCAGTACACACTTGAGATGGGATCGCTTTCCTCACAATCTATTCCTAAATTCGGTTGAGGTTCGAATGAACTAACCTCTACCTCATCATTGAATTCATGTGTGTCAAGTAAGGGAGGTGTGTCATCATCACTGTATTTGAAAGACACCCATGTATCTCCACCATTCTTTTGAACAGTCATCGAGATCGGCTCATTGGGAAATTGAACCACGTGCTCGTTAATGGAATCCAACTCCTCATTCCAAATTCCAGATTTCGTCAAAAGCGAGTGAGGATCACTTTCCTGGCATTGTATTTCTGGATTGGATTGTAGTTGGGATGCACGAGCTTCTTCTATCCTTTCAAGGCGCGAATTCAGTGCTTCCATTGCTTTTCTTATTTCCGTAAGGCATTCCATGGTATACTGAATTTCATCCTCTTGGATCATTTCTGGTAGGTTCTCAACGGTAGGGTATCCAAGAGAATAATCATTACATGTGGTTGGTTCATCTTCCCAGTTTTGATGGTTCCATTGGTTATAGTCATACGGGCCATCGGTCGAGAGTTGATACGCGTTATCATTCCAATAATCACGTACTGTTTCCTTAACTCGTGGAATGCAATTATTTTCCCGTAGATAATCACCGAAGGACTTCTTAATCGGTGGAGCATCATGTTTCGATTGGTTGAAGTAATTTTCAGAAAATATTTGAGGCATAGGCTGTTTTCCATCATTATCATCATACATCAAAAAATTTTCCCAAGATTCCTTAGCTATCTCAGCATATATACGTTCCAACTCTTGCATAGTAAAACCCAAATTGAATCTACTCCTAGGAAAAATAAAAGAAAAGATCCTACAACAGTATGGAAAGTATGAGGGGAAGAAGTTACCAGGTTAACGATTCCTAAGTAAAAAACCTGCAAAATAAAACAAAACAAGTTAGTTCAACATAGAAGAAATTTCTAGAGCAAATCAAATGTAAAGAGTTAGGAAATCTAGCAAATCAGAAAGAGTTTACCAAATTAGAAGTTCTATCTTAACAACCTACAGAATAAGAAATATGTTAGTTCTATGAAAAATAGAAAACAAAATTAAAAAAAATTTAAAATTAGTAAAATCCTAATCTTAAACTAACTCTAAAACTAATTAATTTCAGAAAATCATAGCCGTCAGTCCCCAAAACGGCGCCAAAAACTTGTTCACTCCCCAAGTATAGGGTTGTGATGTAGTAATAACTCGGTAAGACCGAGGTCGAATCCCAAAGGACTGGAACTTGTACGTTATCTGAAACTAAGCAGAATCAGAACTAGACTAAGATGAATTCTAAATCAGATGAGTTTTGAGGAATAATGGTGAAATAATAATCTAAAACTGAAGAGAAATTCAAAGAAGGGAAACTAGGGATTCAGAGGATCCACTTGTAGAGATCAGAGAGATATTATGCCTGTATTACAAATCAGAAAATTAACTGAACTGCCATTGATATAGGTTTCAAGAGATGAAAAGTGTATGAATTAGAATGGATTCCATCACCAAACTATGCCCGGAGACAAAGCAAACAATGTAATTAATCTAATTACCAACCAATCAACATGCCATGAAGGTTAGGGAAGGGTATCGACATCCCACCATGCCCAGGAGACGATGGTGAACAACAGGGCTTCCTGACGTCATAAACATAAAGAGGAAAAGAACATGTTCAAAGCCATTGCAGACCCATTGTAATTTCAGTCTACAAAGACCATTAAAGACTGAAAACATTCCCTTAATTAAACCCAAATCAATATCAGATCAGTCTATACAAAAAGCACAAGCAAAGAGGCCTCCCATCACGCTACAAGCTTCACCTCTTAGCCCTAGCTAAGAGGTTTAGCCACACATAAGTGGGCTGAAACCCTTAAAATAAAAAAATATAAATAAAAATAAAAATAAAGGAAAAGAAAAATAAATCTACTCCCTTTCTCTCTCTCTCTCTTCACGTGGGATTCCAAGCCTCCACGGCTGCTCCCCCACGGCTCTCTCTCTCTCTCTTTTTTATAGCAGGTGATGAAGTCTCCTTTCCACAGCTGAAGTCGGTGCAAGGAGCAAGTCAGTTTCCAAATCAGTCTGTAAAGAAATTTCGAAATTTCTTTACGCAGTATATTCTTGCGTGATGATTGGTGAACCCCATGGATGATGTTGCTCGAAAAATCCAATCCGTTCATTGGATTACTTATGAAAAAATATTCAGACCTGATCGATTTTTAGGACAAAACCGTGGTGGCCCACAGTTTATTTGTTACACCGTCTATTCTGCGTCTGGAAGATCAACAAACGCCTTCGCTTTGTTTCGTGATTCTGACACCTAGGAGTGGGTTATGGCTGTCCCACGGAACGAATGGACGGTCCAGATTGTTGATATGGACAAGTAGTAGGCCCCACTGAGAGGACCCGCAACCTCTGCTGCGAACAGAGTTCTGCGTCAGCTCTATGATAAACGGTGGCCCACTGATTCACGACGACAGAGAAATCCATAACGTCCAATGTATTCCCCTCAAAAAACCGTTGGGAATGGACGGTTTCTGGAGCAGTTTCAGTGTGGGCCACGGATAATTTCATTCCACCGTCCGACCGGCTTTTGGACGACAGGATTTAACTCCTCGCGATATTCCATAATTCTGACACCTTGGCAGTGTAGATAAACTCCATAAGGATCTGATGGACGGTCTGGATCGATGATCTGGATGATAGGTGGGGCCCACAATCAAAACCCAACCGAGCGGAGAGACGCTGTTGCGTTTGCTCGGTTTGAGAAGATGAGTCGGTCAGCAAACGCTGACCGACTTTCAGATTGTAGGTGCACGTCTGGTGCACTAGTACACCGTGCACATGCACTTCATACTTGGGTCCCATATAGATTTTTGTGAGAAATCCGATCCGTCCATCCCTTTCCAGATCCATTTAAAAGGCTGAGACCAAAACTGGAGCATATCCAGATATCAAGCGGGCCCCAAATCGAGTTTTAAGGGGCTGATCTGCTCATTAGGCTACTTCCACAACGATCCAATGGATGATTTTTGACGTGTACGGTTAATTTATGGTCCTCAGGCCACGTATGAAGTTTCAAGCCGAACGGATGGTGAGAACCTTGTGATCTTGCATTCTGGCTGACTTTCAGGCCACTTGAGCTTCAGTTTCTCGATTTTCTCGGATCTTGGCTGTGTAAAAATCGTCGATCCTAGTCCCCCGGGTCCGTCCTTGCTCGGTGAATTTGAGGCCAAATCCACACTTTTAGTACCAAATTTCGGATTTAAGCTCCTAAATACATCCTGCATCGAAAACACGATTAAATCAAACCGTTAATCAGTACTATGTTCGTAAATTCAGGCAATAAATGGGGTCTGATATGCAATATTTGACCCTCAACACAACCCCCAACCAGCATTTTGCTAGTCCCGAGCAAAATATGCGAAAAATAGGTTGGGAATTACAAGACAATTCGTGTGAAGCCGAGTGATATTTTGAAAAACAATCCAGATATGAGAAATCTTAAGATTCATCAATTTCTCCTGGCCTCTCGTGCATGGTGAATTTCATAATCAAGTTCAAATATTAATCCATAAACTAGAATAATAAACATTGAGTTCCATGGGTGTAGAGTGTAATCCCGACTTTCAACATTAATATTCAATTCTCTATTTAATGATGACGTTGGTAACCACGAGAGCATTCAAGACAACCAAAACCTAAACTAAAAGGTCCTTTATAGATCATTCTTTTATTTTCTAGTTTTTTTTTTTTTTTTTTTTTTTTTTTTTTTTTTTAAATCAAGATGGGAATCAAATTTTCACTTATAGGAGCAGACCTATGGTGAAACTAGTCCCAAATTGCCTAACTCGTTAATCATGGAAAATCGAATCCACACCTATAGGGAGCAAACCCATGGTGTAATTCTTTTTTTTTTTTTTTTTTTTTATACCCTGATGGCCAAATCATTTTAGGCTGGTTTCTTTCATGCTCAGTGATTACCAAGTTAATCATTCAATATCAAACTGAAATCTCAATGTGTAAGTGAGATGTGGTATGTGAAATCATGACTCAATCATGTTTACAACTTCTAATCATGGATTAATAATTCAAACTTAACTGTGAAATCTAACGAGCAACTGAATCCAAGAGTCATAAATTCCCAACATTCCGTATCTTTGAAATTCTAAATTCAGGATATCCGTCAAAATCACTTCAAATTCACAAGGATTTCCAGAAAAAATTTAAAAATTTTCACAATTTTTTGCTCAAGACCAAGAAAATCTTGATTAGGTTACCTAATCTCCCACCCCCAACCTAAAATCTACATTGTCCTCAATGTAAAAGATATGAGCATGGAATGCACATGGGACAACAAAAGTAAATGTGAAGTGATGGGAAGATAGTACCTGGATGATGAATCGTAAGAGACTTTCCAAGAGATCGCAAAGATGGAATCCGATCAAGATGAGAGAGAAAGCAAAAGAACAAAAATAAAATAAAATCCTACCTATACCACTTTCGCAGGTGCCCCGATTGCATTTAGCATATGCAACAAGCCTTTAAACCCCTAGGTTGCCCCTAGTGGACGAGTTTTAGTCTCGTGAGGGTTTGCAGTAATGTTACCCACAAACATTAAACTATCTACTCATGCTGCAAGGTTCATCTTCTGGCCAGTATCTTGATAAGTTCCTCAGTAAGTTCCTCAACAAGATCATCCAAAAGCCCTTTTTGCAAAAGGATTGGGTGCCCTGGAGCATGACTTTCCAGAGAGACTTATGTACCTCATAAGAAATTTTCCATTGCATTGCTTGAGGTAACCGAGTATGTACGATTCACCTGTGACAGAAGAAGTTTCAACGTTAGTATCCCATGGTGAATCGAGACTACAAGTAGATAAAGTTTAGAAAACTTCGCATAAAAAGTGATGTAGCCTCAACACATTTCAAGTGTCAATCTTCGGTTCAATTTTGCTTCTCCTCCTTTAATGGTAGACGGTTAGGATCAGGGGAAGAAGGGCTTCAAAATAAGGGTTCTCTCGGTCAGTGATAACTACCGAGATGTTGTCTTGCAAGGCATCCACTTTGTCTTTTGACATGGGATCGTTTGACTTTGAAAAGTGTGCCCAGCAATTATCAAAAGAGTCGAAAATTTCAGCTGAGAGTGACTTATTTTCCTCATGGAAATCTGTAATGAGATGCTCAAGGACTCCCTCGCCCTTAAAAGTATATGAAGATATGTTCTCTTGCTCCAGCCCTGCATAAACATATTGAGGATCAATAGGGGAAGCATCGATGGGATCACTTTGTTCATTGAAACTACTCAATCGAGGCGTTGAACTGTCAGACGTGTACAGCTCAGATGGTGGTCTTAATTGAGTGGTTTCAAATTCTAGAGTCGTAGCGAGCAGCTCGTCCTTCTCCCAAATCACATTATCATTCAATTCAAGAGAGTGGTCCAAACATGTCTCACGAAGTTGGAAGGGTCGGTTTTAATGAGCTCATCTTCCACTTTTAAATCGGATATGTTAGGTGAGTGGAGTAGCTCAAGATGACCGATCACTTCATGTGCTTCTTGAGCATTGACTGGACCATACTTGAGATTGATTCCGGGGGAATTTGGGTTGTGCTCTCATGAATCTCATCCCAATACTTCTCGGCTTCCAATTCAATGCAAGACACACTTGAGATGGGATCGCTTTCCTCACAATCTATTCCTAAATTCGGTTGAGGTTCGAATGAACTAACCTCTACCTCATCATTGAATTCATGTGTGTCAAGTAAGGGAGGTGTGTCATCATCACTGTATTTGAAAGACACCCATGTATCTCCACCATTCTTTTGAACAGTCATCGAGATCGGCTCATTGGGAAATTGAACCACGTGCTCGTTAATGGAATCCAACTCCTCATTCCAAATTCCAGATTTCGTCAAAAGCGAGTGAGGATCACTTTCCTGGCATTGTATTTCTGGATTGGATTGTAGTTGGGATGCACAAGCTTCTTCTATCCTTTCAAGGCGCGAATTCAGTGCTTCCATTGCTTTTCTTATTTCCGTAAGGCACTCCATGGTATACTGAATTTCATCCTCTTGGATCGTTTCTGGTAGGTTCTCAACGGTAGGGTATCCAAGAGAATAATCATTACATGTGGTTGGTTCATCTTCCCAGTTTTGATGGTTCCATTGGTTATAGTCATACGGGTCATCGGTCGAGAGTTGATACGCGTTATCATTCCAATAATCACGTACTGTTTCCTTAACTCGTGGAATGCAATTATTTTCCCGTAGATAATCACCGAAGGACTTCTTAATCGGTGGAGCATCATGTTTCGATTGGTTGAAGTAATTTTCAGAAAATATTTGAGGCATAGGCTGTTTTCCATCATTATCATCATACATCAAAAATTTTCCCAAGATTCCTTAGCTATCTCAAGATATATACGTTCCAACTCTTGCATAGTAAAACCCAAATTCTGAATCTACTCCTAGGAAAAATAAAAAGAAAAGATCCTACAACAGTATGGAAAGTATGAGGGGAAGAAGTTACCAGGTTAACGATTCCTAAGTAAAAAACCTGCAAAACAAAACAAAACAAGTTAGTTCAACATAGAAGAAATTTCTAGAGCAAATCAAATCTAAAGAGTTAGGAAATCTAGCAAATCAGAAAGAGTTTACCAAATTAGAAGTTCTATCTTAACAACCTAGAATAAGAAATATGTTAGTTCTATGAAAAATAGAAAACAAAATTAAAAAAAATTTAAAATTAGTAAAATCCTAATCTTAAACTAACTCTAAAACTAATTAATTTCAGTAAAATCGTAGCGTCGTGGGCAGAACTGCGCCTTAAAACTTGTTCACTCCCCAAGTATAGGGTTGTGATGTAGTAATAACTCGGTAAGACCGAGGTCGAATCCCAAAGGATTTGGAACTTGTACGTTATCTCGAAACTAAGCAGAATCGAACTAGACTAAGATGAATTCTAAATCGATGAGTTTTGAGGAATAATGGTGAAATAATAATCTAAAAGCGAAGAGAAATTCAAAGAAGGGAAACTAGGGATTCGGAGGATCCACTTGTAGAGATCGAGAGATATTATGCCTCGTATTACAAATCGGAAAATTAATCGAATCGCCATTGATATAGGTTTCAAGAGATGAAAAGTGTATGAATTAGAATGGATTCCATCACCAAACTATGCCCGGAGACAAAGCAAACAACAATTAATCTAATTACCAACCAATCAACATGCCATGAAGGTTAGGAAGGGTACCGACATCCCACCATGCCCAGGAGACGATGGTGAACAACAGGGCTTCCTGACGTCATAAACATAAAGAGGAAAAGAACATGTTCAAAGCCATTGCGAGACCCATTGTAATTTCAACCACACAGACCATTAAAGACTGAAAACATTCCCTTAATTAAACCCAAATCAATATATCGATCAGTCTATACAAAAGCACAAGCAAAGAGGCCTCCCATCACGCAAGCTTCACCTCTTAGCCCTAGCTAAGAGGTTTAGCCACACATAAGTGGGTGAAACCCTTAAAATAAAAAAAATATAAATATAAATAAAAATAAAGGAAAAGAAAAATAAATCTACTCCTTTCTCTCTCTCTCTCTCTCTCTCTTCACGTGGGATTCCAAGCCTCCTCTACATCCGAATGTGCCCTCCCCGCTCTCTCTCTCTCTCTTTTTTATAGCAGGTGATGAAGTCTCCTTTCCACAGCTGGAGTCGGTGCAAGGAGCAAGTCAGTTTCCAAATCAGTCTGTAAAGAAATTTGAAATTTCTTTACGCAGTATATTCTTGCGTGATGATTGGTGAACCCCATGGATGATGTTGCTCGAAAAATCCAATCCGTTCATTAGATTACTTATGAAAAAATATTCAGACCTGATCGATTTTTAGGACAAAACCGTGGTGGCCCACAGTTTATTTGTTACACCGTCTATTCTGCGTCTCGGGAAGATCAACAAACACCTTCGCTTTGTTTCGTGATTCGACACCCAGGAGTGGGTTATGGTCGTCCCACTAACGATGGGACGGCCCAGCATTGTTGATATGGACAAGTAGTAGGCCCCACCGAGAGGACCCGCAACCTCTGCATGAACGAGTTCTGCGTCGCCTCATGATAAACGGTGGCCCACCGATTGATTACGACGTGAGAAATCCATAACGTCCAATGTATTCCCTCAAAAACCGTTGGGAATGGACGGTTTTGGAGCGATTTCGGTGTGGGCCACGGATAATTTCATTTCGTCCGTCCGGCTTTTGGACGACAGATTTAACTCCTCGCGATATTCCATAATTCTGACACCTTGGCAGTGTAGATAAACTCCATAAGGATCTGATGGACGGTCTGGATCGATGATCTGGATGATAGGTGGGGACCACAATCAAAACCCAACCGAGCGGAGAGACGCTGTTGCGTTTGCTCGGTTTGAGAAGATGAGTCGGTCAGCAAACGCTGACCGACTTTCAGTGTAGGTGCACGTCTGGTGCACTAGTACACCGTGCACATGCACTTCATACTTGGGTCCCATATAGATTTTTGTGAGAAATCCGATCCGTCCATCCCTTTCCAGATCCAATTTAAAAGGCTGAGACCAAAACCGGAGCATATCCAGATATCAAGCGGGCCCCAAATCGAGTTTTAAGGGCTGATCTGCTCATTAGGCTACTTCCACAACGATCCAATGGATGATTTTTGACGTGTACGGTTAATTTATGGTCCTCAGGCCACGTATGAAGTTTCAAGCCGAACGGATGGTGAGAACCATGTGATCTTGCATTCTGGGTCGACTTTCGTGCCACTTGAGCTTCAGTTTCTCGATTTTCTCGGATCTTGGCATGTGTAAAAATCGTCGATCCTAGTCCCCTGGGGTCTGTCCCTTGCTCTGGTGAATTCTGAGCGTCAAATCCACACTTTTAGTACCAAATTTCAGTTTAAGCTCCTAAATACATCCTGCATCGAAAACACGATTAAATCAAACCGTTAATCAGTACTATGTTCGTAAATTCAGGCAATAAATAGGGTCTGATATGCAATATTTGACCCTCAACACAACCCCCAACCAGCATTTTGCTAGTCCCGAGCAAAATATGCGAAAAATAGGTTGAGAATTACAAGACAATTCGTGTGAAGCCGAGTGATATTTTGAAAAACAATCCAGATATGAGAAATCTTAAGATTCATCAATTTCTCCTGGCCTCTCGTGCATGGTGAATTTCATAATCAAGTTCAAATATTAATCCATAAACTAGAATAATAAACATTGAGTTCCATGGGTGTAGAGTGTAATCCCGACTTTCAACATTAATATTCAATTCTCTATTTAATGATGACGTTGGTAACCACGAGAGCATTCAAGACAACCAAAACCTAAACTAAAAGGTCCTTTATAGATCATTCTTTTATTTTCTAGTTTTTTTTTTTTTTTTTTTTTTTAAATCAAGATGGGAATCAAATTTTCACTTATAGGGAGCAGACCTATGGTGAAACTAGTCGCCCAGCTCTGTCTAACTGTTAATCATGGAAAACTGAATCCACACCTATAGGGAGCAAACCCATGGTGTAATTTTTTTTTTTTTTTTTTTTTTTTATACCCCGATGGCCAAATCATTTTAAGTTGGTTTCTTTCATGCTCAAGTGATTACCAAGTTAATCATTCAATATCAAACCGAAATCTCAATGTGTAAGTGAGATGTGGTATGTGAAATCATGACTCAATCAATGTTTACAACTTCTAATCATGGATTAATAATTCAAACTTAATTGTGAAATCTAACGAGCAACTGAATCCAAGAGTCATAAATTCCCAACATTCCGTATCTTTGAAATTCTAAATCCAGGATATCCGTCAAAATCACTTCAAATTCACAAGGATTTCAGAAAAAATTTAAAAATTTTCACAATTTTTTTGCTCAAGACCAAGAAAATACTGATTAGGTTACCTAATCTCCCACCCCAACCTAAAATCTACATTGTCCTCAATGTAAAAGATATGAGCATGGAATGCACATGGGACAACAAAAGTAAATGTGAAGTGATGGGAAGATAGTACTGGATGATGAATCGTAAGAGACTTTCCAAGAGATCGCAACATGGAATCCAACAACATGAGAGAGAAAGCAAAAGAACAAAAATAAAATAAAATCCTACCTATACCACTTTCGCAGGTGCTCTCGATTGCATTTAGCATATGCAACAAGCCTTTAAACCCCTAGGTTGCCCCTAGTGGACGAGTTTTAGTCTCGTGAGGGTTTGCAGTAATGTTACCCACAAACATTAAACTATCTACTCATGCTGCAAGGTTCATCTTCTGGCCAGTATCTTGATAAGTTCCTCAGTAAGTTCCTCAACAAGATCATCCAAAAGCCCTTTTTGCAAAAGGATTGGGTGCCCTGGAGCATGACTTTCCAGAGAGACTTATGTAC
This sequence comes from Magnolia changhungtana, assembly GCA_030180095.1. Taxonomy (NCBI): domain Eukaryota; kingdom Viridiplantae; phylum Streptophyta; class Magnoliopsida; order Magnoliales; family Magnoliaceae; genus Magnolia; species Magnolia changhungtana. The sequence goes on from JASAUF010000636.1 coordinate 2,164,705, forward strand.
CTCATAAGAAATTTTCCATTGCATTGCTTGAGGTAACCAGAGTATGTACGATTCACCTGTGACAGAAGAAGTTTCAACGTTAGTATCCCATGGTGAATCAGAGACTACAAGTAGATAAAGTTTAGAAAACTTCGCAAAAAGTGATGTAGCCTCAACACATTTCGAAGTGTCAATCTTCGGTTCAATTTTCAGCTTCTCCTCCTTTAATGGTAGACGGTTAGGATCAGGGGAAGAAGGGGCTTCAAAATAAGGGTTCTCTCGGTCAGTGATAACTACCGAGATGTTGTCTTGCAAGGCATCCACTTTGTCTTTTGACATGGGATCGTTTGACTTTGAAAAGTGTGCCCAGCAATTATCAAAAGAGTCGAAAATTTCAGCTGAGAGTGACTTATTTTCCTCATGGAAATCTGTAATGAGATGCTCAAGGACTCCCTCGCCCTTAAAAGTATATGAAGATATGTTCTCTTGCTCCATTACGCATAAACATATTGAGGATCAATAGGGAAGCATCGATGGGATCACTTTGTTCATTGAAACTACTCAATCGAGGCGTTGAACCGTCGACGTGTACAACTCGGATGGTGGTCTTAATTGAGTGGTTTCAAATTCTAGAGTCGTAATGTAGCAAACTCGTCCTTCTCCCGAATCACATTATCATTCAATTCAAGAGAGTGGTCCAAACATGTCTCACGAAGTTGGAAGGGTCGGTTTTAATGAGCTCATCTTCCACTTTTAAATCGATATGTTAGGTGAGTGGAGTAGCTCAAGATGACCGATCACTTCGTGTGCTTCTTGAGCATTGACTGGACCATACTTGAGATTGATTCCGGGGAATTTGGGTTGTGCTCTCATGAATCTCATCCCAATACTTCTCACTTCCAATTCAAGGCAAGACACACTTGAGATGGGATCGCTTTCCTCACAATCTATTCCTAAATTCGGTTGAGGTTCGAATGAACTAACCTCTACCTCATCATTGAATTCATGTGTGTCAAGTAAGGGAGGTGTGTCATCATCACTGTATTTGAAAGACACCCATGTATCTCCACCATTCTTTTGAACAGTCATCGAGATCGGCTCATTGGGAAATTGAACCACGTGCTCGTTAATGGAATCCAACTCCTCATTCCAAATTCAGATTTCGTCAAAAGCGAGTGAGGATCACTTTCGGCATTGTATTTCGGATTGGATTGTAGTTGGGATGCACAAGCTTCTTCTATCCTTTCAAGGCGCGAATTCAAGTGCTTCCATTGCTTTTCTTATTTCCGTAAGGCACTCCATGGTATATTGAATTTCATCCTCTTGGATCGTTTCTGGTAGGTTCTCAACGGTAGGGTATCCAAGAGAATAATCATTACATGTGGTTGGTTCATCTTCCCGCTTTGATGGTTCCATTGGTTATAGTCATACGGGTCATCGGTCGAGAGTTGATACGCGTTATCATTCCAATAATCATGCATCTTGTTTCCTTAACTCGTGGAATGCAATTATTTTCCCGTAGATAATCACCGAAGGACTTCTTAATCGGTGGAGCATCATGTTTCGATTGGTTGAAGTAATTTTCAGAAAATATTTGAGGCATAGGCTGTTTTCCATCATTATCATCATACATCAAAAAATTTTCCCAAGATTCCTTAGCTATCTCAGCATATATACGTTCCAACTCTTGCATAGTAAAACCCAAATTCTGAATCTACTCCTAGGAAAAATAAAAAGAAAAGATCCTACAACAGTATGGAAAGTATGAGGGGAAGAAGTTACCAGGTTAACGATTCCTAAGTAAAAAACCTGCAAAACAAAACAAAACAAGTTAGTTCAACATAGAAGAAATTTCTAGAGCAAATCAAATCTAAAGAGTTAGGAAATCTAGCAAATCAGAAAGAGTTTACCAAATTAGAAGTTCTATCTTAACAACCTACAGAATAAGAAATATGTTAGTTCTATGAAAAATAGAAAACAAAATTAAAAAAAATTTAAAATTAGTAAAATCCTAATCTTAAACTAACTCTAAAACTAATTAATTTCAGAAAATCGTAGCAAGTCAGTCCCCAGGAACGGCGCCAAAAACTTGTTCACTCCCCAAGTATAGGGTTGTGATGTAGTAATAACTCGGTAAGACCGAGGTCGAATCCCAAAGGACTGGAACTTGTACGTTATCTGAAACTAAGCAGAATCAGAACTAGACTAAGATGAATTCTAAATCAGATGAGTTTTGAGGAATAATGGTGAAATAATAATCTAAAACTGAAGAGAAATTCAAAGAAGGGAAACTAGGGATTCAGAGGATCCACTTGTAGAGATCAGAGAGATATTATGCCTGTATTACAAATCAGGAAAATTAACTGAACTGCCATTGATATAGGTTTCAAGAGATGAAAAGTGTATGAATTAGAATGGATTCCATCACCAAACTATGCCCAGGAGACAAAGCAAACAAAAGTAATTAATCTAATTACCAACCAATCAACATGCCATGAAGGTTAGGAAGGGTACTGACATCCCACCATGCCCAGGAGACGATGGTGAACAACAGGGCTTCCTGACGTCATAAACATAAAGAGGAAAAGAACATGTTCAAAGCCATTGCAGACCCATTGTAATTTCAGTCACAACAGACCATTAAAGACTGAAAACATTCCCTTAATTAAACCCAAATCAATATCAGATCAGTCTATACAAAAAGCACAAGCAAAGAGGCCTCCCATCACGCTGCAAGCTTCACCTCTTAGCCCTAGCTAAGAGGTTTAGCCACACATAAGTGGGCTGAAACCCTTAAAATAAAAAAATATAAATAAAAATAAAAATAAAGGAAAAGAAAAATAAATCTACTCCCTTTCTCTCTCTCTCTCTCTCTTCACGTGGGATTCCAAGCCTCCTCTACTGCTGCCCCTCCCGGCTCTCTCTCTCTCTCTTTTTTATAGCAGGTGATGAAGTCTCCTTTCCACAGCTGGAGTCGGTGCAAGGAGCAAGTCAGTTTCCAAATCAGTCTGTAAAGAAATTTCGAAATTTCTTTACGCAGTATATTCTTGCGTGATGATTGGTGAACCCCATGGATGATGTTGCTCGAAAAATCCAATCCATTCATTGGATTACTTATGAAAAAATATTCAGACCTGATCGATTTTTAGGACAAAACCGTGGTGGCCCACAGTTTATTTGTTACACCGTCTATTCTGCGTCTAGAAGATCAACAAACACCTTCGCTTTGTTTCGTGATTCTGACACCTAGGAGTGGGTTATGGCTGTCCCACGGAACGAATGGACGGTCCAGATTGTTGATATGGACAAGTAGTAGGCCCCACCGAGAGGACCCGCAACCCTCTCGCTGCGAACGAGTTCTACGTCGCCTCTATGATAAACGGTGGCCCATCGATCGACGACGACGACAGAGAAATCCATAACGTCCAATGTATTCCCCTCGAAAAAACCGTTGGGAATGGACGGTTGAAATGCCGAGCTTTTTTCGGTGTGGGCCACGGATAATTTCATTCCACCGTCCGACCGGCTTTTTGGACGACAGGATTTAACTCCTCGCGATATTCCATAATTCGACACCTTGGCGGTGTAGATAAACTCCATAAGGATCGATGGACGGCCCTGGATCGATGATCTGGATGATAGGTGGGGCCCACAATCAAAACCCAACCGAGCGCGGAGAGACGACGCTTGCGTTTGCTCGGTTTGAGAAGATGAGTCGGTCGCAAACGCTGACCGACTTTCGATTGTAGGTGCACGTCCGGTGCACTAGTACACCGTGCACATGCACTTCATACTTGGGTCCCATATAGATTTTTGTGAGAAATCCGATCCGTCCATCCCTTTCCAGATCCAATTTAAAAGGCTGAGACCAAAACCGGAGCATATCCAGATATCAAGCGGGCCCCAAATCGAGTTTTAAGGGGCTGATCTGCTCATTAGGCTACTTCCACAACGATCCAATGGATGATTTTTGACGTGTACGGTTAATTTATGGTCCTCGGGCCACGTATGAAGTTTCAAGCCGAACGGATGGTGAGAACCTTGTGATCTTGCATTCGGGTCGACTTTCGTGCCACTTGAGCTTCGGTTTCTCGATTTTCTCGGATCTCGTCGTGTAAAAATCGTCGATCCTAGTCCCCTGGGTCCGTCCCTCTTGCTCGGTGAATTTCGAAAGCGCCAAATCCACACTTTTAGTACCAAATTTCAGTTTAAGCTCCTAAATACATCCCGCATCGAAAACACGATTAAATCAAACCGTTAATCAAGATTACTATGTTCAGTAAATTCGGGCAATAAATAGGGTCCGATATGCAATATTTGACCCTCAACACAACCCCAACCAAAGATTTTGCTAGTCCCGAGCAAAATATGCGAAAAATAGGTTGAGAATTACAAGACAATTCGTGTGAAGCCGAGTGATATTTTGAAAAACAATCCGGATATGAGAAATCTTAAGATTCATCAATTTCTCCGGCCTCTCGTGCATGGTGAATTTCATAATCAAGTTCAAATATTAATCCATAAACTAGAATAATAAACATGAGTTCCATGGGTGTAGAGTGTAATCCCGACTTTCAACATTAATATTCAATTCTCTATTTAATGATGACGTTGGTAACCACGAGAGCATTCAAGACAACCAAAACCTAAACTAAAAGGTCCTTTATAGATCATTCTTTTATTTTCTAGTTTTTTTTTTTTTTTTTTTTTTTTTTTTTTTTTTAAATCAAGATGGGAATCAAATTTTCACTTATAGGGAGCAGACCTATGGTGAAACTAGTCGCCCAATCTGTCTAACTGTTAATCATGGAAAACTGAATCCACACCTATAGGGAGCAAACCCATGGTGTAATTCTTTTTTTTTTTTTTTTTTTTTTATACCCTGATGGCCAAATCATTTTAGGCTGGTTTCTTTCATGCTCAGTGATTACCAAGTTAATCATTCAATATCAAACTGAAATCTCAATGTGTAAGTGAGATGTGGTATGTGAAATCATGACTCAATCAATGTTTACAACTTCTAATCATGGATTAATAATTCAAACTTAACTGTGAAATCTAACGAGCAACTGAATCCAAGAGTCATAAATTCCCAACATTCCGTATCTTTGAAATTCTAAATCCAGGATATCCGTCAAAATCACTTCAAATTCACAAGGATTTCCAGAAAAAATTTAAAAATTTTCACAATTTTTTTGCTCAAGACCAAGAAAATACTGATTAGGTTACCTAATCTCCCACCCCCAACCTAAAATCTACATTGTCCTCAATGTAAAAGATATGAGCATGGAATGCACATGGGACAACAAAAGTAAATGTGAAGTGATGGGAAGATAGTACCTGGATGATGAATCGTAAGAGACTTTCCAAGAGATCGCAGCATGGAATCCAGTCAGCATGAGAGAGAAAGCAGAACAAAAATAAAATAAAATCCTACCTATACCACTTTCGCAGGTGCTCTCGATTGCATTTAGCATATGCAACAAGCCTTTAAACCCCTAGGTTGCCCCTAGTGGACGAGTTTTAGTCTCGTGAGGGTTTGCAGTAATGTTACCCACAAACATTAAACTATCTACTCATGCTGCAAGGTTCATCTTCTGGCCAGTATCTTGATAAGTTCCTCAGTAAGTTCCTCAACAAGATCATCCAAAAGCCCTTTTTGCAAAAGGATTGGGTGCCCTGGAGCATGACTTTCCAGAGAGACTTATGTACCTCATAAGAAATTTTCCATTGCATTGCTTGAGGTAACAGAGTATGTACGATTCACCTGTGATGAAGAAGTTTCAACGTTAGTATCCCATGGTGAATCAGAGACTACAAGTAGATAAAGTTTAGAAAACTTCGCAAAAAGTGATGTAGCCTCAACACATTTCGAAGTGTCAATCTTCGGTTCAATTTTCAGCTTCTCCTCCTTTAATGGTAGACGGTTAGGATCAGGGGAAGAAGGGGCTTCAAAATAAGGGTTCTCTCGGTCAGTGATAACTACCGAGATGTTGTCTTGCAAGGCATCCACTTTGTCTTTTGACATGGGATCGTTTGACTTTGAAAAGTGTGCCCAGCAATTATCAAAAGAGTCGAAAATTTCAATCTGAGAGTGACTTATTTTCCTCATGGAAATCAGAATGAGATGCTCAAGGACTCCCTCGCCCTTAAAAGTATATGAAGATATGTTCTCTTGCTCCAGCCCTGCATAAACATATTGAGGATCAATAGGGGAAGCATCGATGGGATCACTTTGTTCATTGAAACTACTCAATCGAGGCGTTGAACTGTCAGACGTGTACAGCTCAGATGGTGGTCTTAATTGAGTGGTTTCAAATTCTAGAGTCGTAATGAGCAAACTCGTCCTTCTCCCGAATCACATTATCATTCAATTCAAGAGAGTGGTCCAAACATGTCTCACGAAGTTGGAAGGGTCGGTTTTAATGAGCTCATCTTCCACTTTTAAATCGATATGTTAGGTGAGTGGAGTAGCTCAAGATGACCGATCACTTCGTGTGCTTCTTGAGCATTGACTGGACCATACTTGAGATTGATTCCAGGGGAATTTGGGTTGTGCTCTCATGAATCTCATCCCAATACTTCTCGCTTCCAATTCAAGGCAAGTACACACTTGAGATGGGATCGCTTTCCTCACAATCTATTCCTAAATTCGGTTGAGGTTCGAATGAACTAACCTCTACCTCATCATTGAATTCATGTGTGTCAAGTAAGGGAGGTGTGTCATCATCATCGTATTTGAAAGACACCCATGTATCTCCACCATTCTTTTGAACAGTCATCGAGATCGGCTCATTGGGAAATTGAACCACGTGCTCGTTAATGGAATCCAACTCCTCATTCCAAATTCAGATTTCGTCAAAAGCGAGTGAGGATCACTTTCCGGCATTGTATTTTACGGATTGGATTGTAGTTGGGATGCACAAGCTTCTTCTATCCTTTCAATGCGCGAACCAAGTGCTTCCATTGCTTTTCTTATTTCCGTAAGGCACTCCATGGTATCTTGAATTTCATCCTCTTGGATCGTTTCGGTAGGTTCTCAACGGTAGGGTATCCAAGAGAATAATCATTACATGTGGTTGGTTCATCTTCCCGCTTTGATGGTTCCATTGGTTATAGTCATACGGGTCATCTGGCCGAGAGTTGATACGCGTTATCATTCCAATAATCACGCATCGTTTCCTTAACTCGTGGAATGCAATTATTTTCCGTAGATAATCACCGAAGGACTTCTTAATCGGTGGAGCATCATGTTTCGATTGGTTGAAGTAATTTTTAAAATATTTGAGGCATAGGTCGCATTTTCCATCATTATCATCATACATCAAAAAATTTTCCCAAGATTCCTTAGCTATCTCAAAGATATATACGTTCCAACTCTTGCATAGTAAAACCCAAATTGAATCTACTCCTAGGAAAAATAAAAAGAAAAGATCCTACAACAAAGATGGAAAGTATGAGGGAAGAAGTTACCAGGTTAACGATTCCTAAGTAAAAACTCTGCAAAACAAAACAAAACAAGTTAGTTCAACATAGAAGAAATTTCTAGAGCAAATCAAATCTAAAGAGTTAGGAAATCTAGCAAATCAGAAAGAGTTTACCAAATTAGAAGTTCTATCTTAACAACCTATAGAATAAGAAATATGTTAGTTCTATGAAAAATAGAAAACAAAATTAAAAAAAATTTAAAATTTGTAAAATCCTAATCTTAAACTAACTCTAAAACTAATTAATTTCAGTAAAATCGTAGAGTCGTCACCAAGCAACGGCGCTCAAAAACTTGTTCACTCCCAAGTATAGGGTTGTGATGTAGTAATAACTCCGGAAGACCGAGGTCGAATCCCAAAGGATCTGGAACTTGTACGTTATCTGAAACTAAGCAGAATCAGAACTAGACTAAGATGAATTCTAAATCAGATGAGTTTTGAGGAATAATGGTGAAATAATAATCTAAAACTGAAGAGAAATTCAAAGAAGGGAAACTAGGGATTCAGAGGATCCACTTGTAGAGATCAGAGAGATATTATGCCTCAGATTACAAATCGGGAAAATTAACCGAATCGCCATTGATATAGGTTTCAAGAGATGAAAAGTGTATGAATTAGAATGGATTCCATCACCAAACTATGCCCATGAGACAAAGCAAACAATATAATTAATCTAATTACCAACCATTCAACATGCCATGAAGGTTAGGAAGGGTACCGACATCCCACCATGCCCAGGAGACGATGGTGAACAACAGGGCTTCCTGACGTCATAAACATAAAGAGGAAAAGAACATGTTCAAAGCCATTGCAGACCCATTGTAATTTCAGTCACAACAGACCATTAAAGACTGAAAACATTCCCTTAATTAAACCCAAATCAATATCAGATCAGTCTATACAAAAAGCACAAGCAAAGAGGCCTCCCATCACGCTGCAAGCTTCACCTCTTAGCCCTAGCTAAGAGGTTTAGCCACACATAAGTGGGCTGAAACCCTTAAAATAAAAAAATATAAATAAAAATAAAAATAAAGGAAAAGAAAAATAAATCTACTCCTTTCTCTCTCTCTCTCTCTCTCTCTTCACGTGGGATTCCAAGCCTCTCTCACTGCGCCTCCTCCCGCTCTCTCTCTCTCTCTTTTTTATATAGGTGATGAAGTCTCCTTTCCACATTTGGAGTCGGTGCAAGGAGCAAGTCGGTTTTCAATCGATCCCTAAAGAAATTTCGAAATTTCTTTACGCAGTATATTCTTGCGTGATGATTGGTGAACCCCATGGATGATGTTGCTCGAAAAATCCAATCCGTTCATTGGATTACTTATGAAAAAATATTCAGACCTGATCGATTTTTAGGACAAAACCGTGGTGGCCCACAGTTTATTTGTTACACCGTCTATTCTGCGTCTGGAAGATCAACAAACGCCTTCGCTTTGTTTCGTGATTCTGACACCTAGGAGTGGGTTATGGCTGTCCCACGGAACGAATGGACGGTCCAGATTGTTGATATGGACAAGTAGTAGGCCCCACTGAGAGGACCCGCAACCTCTGCTGCGAACAGAGTTCTGCGTCAGCTCTATGATAAACGGTGGCCCACTGATTGACGATTGTGAGAAATCCATAACGTCCAATGTATTCCCCTCAAAAACCGTTGGGAATGGACGGTTTTCGGAGCGATTTCGGTGTGGGCCACGGATAATTTCATTCCACCGTCCGACCGGCTTTTGGACGACGTGATTTAACTCCTCGCGATATTCCATAATTCGACACCTGGCGGTGTAGATAAACTCCATAAGGATCGATGGATGGATCCGGATCGATGATCTGGATGATAGGTGGGGCCCACAATCAAAACCCAACCGAGCGAGAGAGACGACGCGCGCTTGCTCGGTTTGAGAAGATGAGTCGGTCAGCAAACGCTGACCGACTTTCAGATTGTAGGTGCACGTCTGGTGCACTAGTACACCGTGCACATGCACTTCATACTTGGGTCCCATATAGATTTTTGTGAGAAATCCGATCCGTCCATCCCTTTCCAGATCCAATTTAAAAGGCTGAGACCAAAACTGGAGCATATCCAGATATCAAGCGGGCCCCAAATCGAGTTTTAAGGGGCTGATCTGCTCATTAGGCTACTTCCACAACGATCCAATGGATGATTTTTGACGTGTACGGTTAATTTATGGTCCTCAGGCCACGTATGAAGTTTCAAGCCGAACGGATGGTGAGAACCTTGTGATCTTGCATTCTGGCTGACTTTCAGGCCACTTGAGCTTCAGTTTCTCGATTTTCTCGGATCTTGGCTGTGTAAAAATCGTCGATCCTAGTCCCCTGGGGTCTGTCCCTTGCTCTGGTGAATTCTGAGCGTCAAATCCACACTTTTAGTACCAAATTTCAGTTTAAGCTCCTAAATACATCCTGCATCGAAAACACGATTAAATCAAACCGTTAATCAGTACTATGTTCGTAAATTCAGGCAATAAATAGGGTCTGATATGCAATATTTGACCCTCAACACAACCCCCAACCAGCATTTTGCTAGTCCCGAGCAAAATATGCGAAAAATAGGTTGAGAATTACAAGACAATTCGTGTGAAGCCGAGTGATATTTTGAAAAACAATCCAGATATGAGAAATCTTAAGATTCATCAATTTCTCCTGGCCTCTCGTGCATGGTGAATTTCATAATCAAGTTCAAATATTAATCCATAAACTAGAATAATAAACATTGAGTTCCATGGGTGTAGAGTGTAATCCCGACTTTCAACATTAATATTCAATTCTCTATTTAATGATGACGTTGGTAACCACGAGAGCATTCAAGACAACCAAAACCTAAACTAAAAGGTCCTTTATAGATCATTCTTTTATTTTTTTTCTTTTTTTTTTTTTTTTTTTTTAAATCAAGATGGGAATCAAATTTTCACTTATAGGAGCAAACCTATGGTGAAACTAATCCAAATTGCTGTCTAACTGTTAATCATGGAAAATCGAATCCACACCTATAGGAGCAAACCCATGGTGTAATTTTTTTTTTTTTTTTTTTTATACCCCGATGGCCAAATCATTTTAGGTTTGGTTTCTTTCATGCTCGGTGATTACCAAGTTAATCATTCAATATCAAACCGAAATCTCAATGTGTAAGTGAGATGTGGTATGTGAAATCATGACTCAATCAATGTTTACAACTTCTAATCATGGATTAATAATTCAAACTTAACTCGTGAAATCTAACGAGCAATCGAATCCAAGAGTCATAAATTCCCAACATTCCGTATCTTTGAAATTCTAAATCCAGGATATCCGTCAAAATCACTTCAAATTCACAAGGATTTCCAGAAAAAATTTAAAAATTTTCACAATTTTTTTGCTCAAGACCAAGAAAATACTGATTAGGTTACCTAATCTCCCACCCCAACCTAAAATCTACATTGTCCTCAATGTAAAAGATATGAGCATGGAATGCACATGGGACAACAAAAGTAAATGTGAAGTGATGGGAAGATAGTACCTGGATGATGAATCGTAAGAGACTTTCCAAGAGATCGCAGCATGGAATCCAGTCAGCATGAGAGAGAAAGCAGAACAAAAATAAAATAAAATCCTACCTATACCACTTTCGCAGGTGCTCTCGATTGCATTTAGCATATGCAACAAGCCTTTAAACCCCTAGGTTGCCCCTAGTGGACGAGTTTTAGTCTCGTGAGGGTTTGCAGTAATGTTACCCACAAACATTAAACTATCTACTCATGCTGCAAGGTTCATCTTCTGGCCAGTATCTTGATAAGTTCCTCAGTAAGTTCCTCAACAAGATCATCCAAAAGCCCTTTTTGCAAAAGGATTGGGTGCCCTGGAGCATGACTTTCCAGAGAGACTTATGTACCTCATAAGAAATTTTCCATTGCATTGCTTGAGGTAACCAGAGTATGTACGATTCACCTGTGACAGAAGAAGTTTCAACGTTAGTATCCCATGGTGAATCAGAGACTACAAGTAGATAAAGTTTAGAAAACTTCGCAAAAAGTGATGTAGCCTCAACACATTTCGAAGTGTCAATCTTCGGTTCAATTTTCACTCTTCTCCTCCTTTAATGGTAGACGGTTAGGATCGGGGAAGAAGGGGCTTCAAAATAAGGGTTCTCTCGGTCGTTGATAACTACCGAGATGTTGTCTTGCAAGGCATCCACTTTGTCTTTTGACATGGGATCGTTTGACTTTGAAAAGTGTGCCCAAAGAATTATCAAAAGAGTCGAAAATTTCGGTGAGAGTGACTTATTTTCCTCATGGAAATCAGAATGAGATGCTCAAGGACTCCTCGCCCTTAAAAGTATATGAAGATATGTTCTCTTGCTCCACTTCGCATAAACATATTGAGGATCAATAGGGAAGCATCGATGGGATCACTTTGTTCATTGAAACTACTCAATCGAGGCGTTGAACCGTCGGACGTGTACGGCTCGGATGGTGGTCTTAATTGAGTGGTTTCAAATTCTAGAGTCGTAGCAGTGTACTCGTCCTTCTCCCGAATCACATTATCATTCAATTCAAGAGAGTGGTCCAAACATGTCTCACGTGAAGTTGGAAGGGTCGGTTTTAATGAGCTCATCTTCCACTTTTAAATCGATATGTTAGGTGAGTGGAGTAGCTCAAGATGACCGATCACTTCGTGTGCTTCTTGAGCATTGACTGGACCATACTTGAGATTGATTCCGGGGAATTTGGGTTGTGCTCTCATGAATCTCATCCCAATACTTCTCGCCTTCCAATTCGGTGCAAGACACACTTGAGATGGGATCGCTTTCCTCACAATCTATTCCTAAATTCGGTTGAGGTTCGAATGAACTAACCTCTACCTCATCATTGAATTCATGTGTGTCAAGTAAGGGAGGTGTGTCATCATCACTTTGTATTTGAAAGACACCCATGTATCTCCACCATTCTTTTGAACAGTCATCGAGATCGGCTCATTGGGAAATTGAACCACGTGCTCGTTAATGGAATCCAACTCCTCATTCCAAATTCAGATTTCGTCAAAAGCGAGTGAGGATCACTTTCCCGGCATTGTATTTCGGATTGGATTGTAGTTGGGATGCACAAGCTTCTTCTATCCTTTCAAGGCGCGAATTCAAGGTGCTTCCATTGCTTTTCTTATTTTAGTAAGGCACTCCATGGTATCTTGAATTTCATCCTCTTGGATCGTTTCGGTAGGTTCTCAACGGTAGGGTATCCAAGAGAATAATCATTACATGTGGTTGGTTCATCTTCCCAGTTTTGATGGTTCCATTGGTTATAGTCATACGGGTCATCGGTCGAGAGTTGATACGCGTTATCATTCCAATAATCACGCATACTGTTTCCTTAACTCGTGGAATGCAATTATTTTCCGTAGATAATCACCGAAGGACTTCTTAATCGGTGGAGCATCATGTTTCGATTGGTTGAAGTAATTTTCGAGAAAATATTTGAGGCATAGGTCGTTTTCCATCATTATCATCATACATCAAAAATTTTCCCAAGATTCCTTAGCTATCTCAAAGATATATACGTTCCAACTCTTGCATAGTAAAACCCAAATTTGAATCTACTCCTAGGAAAAATAAAAGAAAAGATCCTACAAAAGTATGGAAAGTATGAGGGGAAGAAGTTACCAGGTTAACGATTCCTAAGTAAAAAACCTGCAAAACAAAACAAAACAAGTTAGTTCAAAATAGAAGAAATTTCTAGAGCAAATCAAATCTAAAGAGTTAGGAAATCTAGCAAATCAGAAAGAGTTTACCAAATTAGAAGTTCTATTTTAACAACCTACAGAATAAAAAATATGTTAGTTCTATGAAAAATAGAAAACAAAATTAAAAATTAAAAATTAGTAAAATCCTAATCTTAAACTAACTCTAAAACTAATTAATTTCAGAAAATCGTAGCCGTCAGTCCCCGGCAACGGCGCCAAAAACTTGTTCACTCCCCAAGTATAGGGTTGTGATGTAGTAATAACTCGGTAAGACCGAGGTCGAATCCCAAGGGACTGGAACTTGTACGTTATCTGAAACTAAGCAGAATCAGAACTAGACTAAGATGAATTCTAAATCAGATGAGTTTTGAGGAATAATGGTGAAATAATAATCTAAAACTGAAGAGAAATTCAAAGAAGGGAAACTAGGGATTCAGAGGATCCACTTGTAGAGATCAGAGAGATATTATGCCCTGTATTACAAATCAGGAAAATTAACTGAACTGCCATTGATATAGGTTTCAAGAGATGAAAAGTGTATGAATTAGAATGGATTCCATCACCAAACTATGCCCAGGAGACAAAGCAAACAACAGAATTAATCTAATTACCAACCAATCAACATGCCATGAAGGTTAGGAAGGGTACTGACATCCCACCATGCCCAGGAGACGATGGTGAACAACAGGGCTTCCTGACGTCATAAACATAAAGAGGAAAAGAACATGTTCAAAGCCATTGCAGACCCATTGTAATTTCAGTCACAACAGACCATTAAAGACTGAAAACATTCCCTTAATTAAACCCAAATCAATATCAGATCAGTCTATACAAAAAGCACAAGCAAAGAGGCCTCCCATCACGCTGCAAGCTTCACCTCTTAGCCCTAGCTAAGAGGTTTAGCCACACATAAGTGGGCTGAAACCCTTAAAATAAAAAAATATAAATATAAATAAAAATAAAGGAAAAGAAAAATAAATCTACTCCCTTTCTCTCTCTCTCTCTCTCTTCACGTGGGATTCCAAGCCTCCTCTACGGCTGCCCTCCTCCCGGCTCTCTCTCTCTCTCTTTTTTATAGCAGGTGATGAAGTCTCCTTTCCACAGCTGGAGTCGGTGCAAGGAGCAAGTCAGTTTCCAAATCAGTCTGTAAAGAAATTTCGAAATTTCTTTACGCAGTATATTCTTGCGTGATGATTGGTGAACCCCATGGATGATGTTGCTCGAAAAATCCAATCCGTTCATTGGATTACTTATGAAAAAATATTCAGACCTGATCGATTTTTAGGACAAAACCGTGGTGGCCCACAGTTTATTTGTTACACCGTCTATTCTGCGTCTGGAAGATCAACAAACGCCTTCGCTTTGTTTCGTGATTCTGACACCTAGGAGTGGGTTATGGCTGTCCCACGGAACGAATGGACGGTCCAGATTGTTGATATGGACAAGTAGTAGGCCCCACTGAGAGGACCCGCAACCTCTGCTGCGAACAGAGTTCTGCGTCAGCTCTATGATAAACGGTGGCCCACTGATTGACGACGATAGAGAAATCCATAACGTCCAATGTATTCCCCTCAAAAAACCGTTGGGAATGGACGGTTTCTGGAGCAGTTTCAGTGTGGGCCACGGATAATTTCATTCCACCGTCCGACCGGCTTTTGGACGACAGGATTTAACTCCTCGCGATATTCCATAATTCTGACACCTTGGCAGTGTAGATAAACTCCATAAGGATCTGATGGACGGTCTGGATCGATGATCTGGATGATAGGTGGGGCCCACAATCAAAACCCAACCGAGCGGAGAGACGCTGTTGCGTTTGCTCGGTTTGAGAAGATGAGTCGGTCAGCAAACACTGACCGACTTTCAGATTGTAGGTGCACGTCTGGTGCACTAGTACACCGTGCACATGCACTTCATACTTGGGTCCCATATAGATTTTTGTGAGAAATTCGATCCGTCCATCCCTTTCCAGATCCAATTTAAAAGGCTGAGAACAAAACTGGAGCATATCCAGATATCAAGCGGGCCCCAAATCGAGTTTTAAGGGGCTGATCTGCTCAT
This sequence comes from Magnolia changhungtana, assembly GCA_030180095.1. Taxonomy (NCBI): domain Eukaryota; kingdom Viridiplantae; phylum Streptophyta; class Magnoliopsida; order Magnoliales; family Magnoliaceae; genus Magnolia; species Magnolia changhungtana. The sequence goes on from JASAUF010000636.1 coordinate 2,179,956, forward strand.
TAGGCTACTTCCACAACGATCCAATGGATGATTTTTGACGTGTATGGTTAATTTATGGTCCTCAGGCCACGTATGAAGTTTCAAGCCAAACGGATGGTGAGAACCTTGTGATCTTGCATTCTGGCTGACTTTCAGGCCACTTGAGCTTCAGTTTCTCGATTTTCTCGGATCTTGGCTGTGTAAAAATCGTCGATCCTAGTCCCCTGGGGTCTGTCCCTTGCTCTGGTGAATTCTGAGCGTCAAATCCACACTTTTAGTACCAAATTTCAGTTTAAGCTCCTAAATACATCCTGCATCGAAAACACGATTAAATCAAACCGTTAATCAATACTATGTTCAGAATTCAGGCAATAAATAGGGTCTCGATATGCAATATTTGACCCTCAACACAACCCCAACCAAGATTTTGCTAGTCCCGAGCAAAATATGCGAAAAATAGTTGAGAATTACAAGACAATTCGTGTGAAGCCGAGTGATATTTTGAAAAACAATCCAGATATGAGAAATCTTAAGATTCATCAATTTCTCCTGGCCTCTCGTGCATGGTGAATTTCATAATCAAGTTCAAATATTAATCCATAAACTAGAATAATAAACATTGAGTTCCATGGGTGTAGAGTGTAATCCCGACTTTCAACATTAATATTCAATTCTCTATTTAATGATGACGTTGGTAACCACGAGAGCATTCAAGACAACCAAAACCTAAACTAAAAGGTCCTTTATAGATCATTCTTTTCTTTTTTTTTTTTTTTTTTTTTTTTTTTTTTTTAAATCAAGATGGGAATCAAATTTTCACTTATAGGGAGCAGACCTATGGTGAAACTAGTCGCCCAGCTCTGTCTAACTGTTAATCATGGAAAACTGAATCCACACCTATAGGGAGCAAACCCATGGTGTAATTCTTTTTTTTTTTTTTTTTTGTTTTTTTATACCCTGATGGCCAAATCATTTTAGGCTGGTTTCTTTCATGCTCAGTGATTACCAAGTTAATCATTCAATATCAAACTGAAATCTCAATGTGTAAGTGAGATGTGGTATGTGAAATCATGACTCAATCAATGTTTACAACTTCTAATCATGGATTAATAATTCAAACTTAACTGTGAAATCTAACGAGCAACTGAATCCAAGAGTCATAAATTCCCAACATTCCGTATCTTTGAAATTCTAAATCCAGGATATCCGTCAAAATCACTTCAAATTCACAAGGATTTCCAGAAAAAATTTAAAAATTTTCACAATTTTTTTGCTCAAGACCAAGAAAATACTGATTAGGTTACCTAATCTCCCACCCCCAACCTAAAATCTACATTGTCCTCAATGTAAAAGATATGAGCATGGAATGCACATGGGACAACAAAAGTAAATGTGAAGTGATGGGAAGATAGTACCTGGATGATGAATCGTAAGAGACTTTCCAAGAGATCGCAAAGATGGAATCCAACAACATGAGAGAGAAAGCAGAACAAAAATAAAATAAAATCCTACCTATACCACTTTCGCAGGTGCTCTCGATTGCATTTAGCATATGCAACAAGCCTTTAAACCCCTAGGTTGCCCCTAGTGGACGAGTTTTAGTCTCGTGAGGGTTTGCAGTAATGTTACCCACAAACATTAAACTATCTACTCATGCTGCAAGGTTCATCTTCTGGCCAGTATCTTGATAAGTTCCTCAGTAAGTTCCTCAACAAGATCATCCAAAAGCCCTTTTTGCAAAAGGATTGGGTGCCCTGGAGCATGACTTTCCAGAGAGACTTATGTACCTCATAAGAAATTTTCCATTGCATTGCTTGAGGTAACTGTAGAGTATGTACGATTCACCTGTGACGTGATGAAGAAGTTTCAACGTTAGTATCCCATGGTGAATCGAGACTACAAGTAGATAAAGTTTAGAAAACTTCGCAAAAGTGATGTAGCCTCAACACATTTCGAAGTGTCAATCTTCGGTTCAATTTTCAGCTTATCCTCCTTTAATGGTAGACGGTTAGGATCAGGGGAAGAAGGGGCTTCAAAATAAGGGTTCTCTCGGTCAGTGATAACTACCGAGATGTTGTCTTGCAAGGCATCCACTTTGTCTTTTGACATGGGATCGTTTGACTTTGAAAAGTGTGCCCAGCAATTATCAAAAGAGTCGAAAATTTCAGCTGAGAGTGACTTATTTTCCTCATGGAAATCTGTAATGAGATGCTCAAGGACTCCCTCGCCCTTAAAAGTATATGAAGATATGTTCTCTTGCTCCAGCCCTGCATAAACATATTGAGGATCAATAGGGGAAGCATCGATGGGATCACTTTGTTCATTGAAACTACTCAATCGAGGCGTTGAACTGTCAGACGTGTACAGCTCAGATGGTGGTCTTAATTGAGTGGTTTCAAATTCTAGAGTCGTAGCGAGCAGCTCGTCCTTCTCCCGAATCACATTATCATTCAATTCAAGAGAGTGGTCCAAACATGTCTCACAGAAGTTGGAAGGGTCGGTTTTAATGAGCTCATCTTCCACTTTTAAATCAGATATGTTAGGTGAGTGGAGTAGCTCAGTATGACCGATCACTTCATGTGCTTCTTGAGCATTGACCTGGACCATACTTGAGATTGATTCCTGTGGGAATTTGGGTTGTGCTCTCATGAATCTCATCCCAATACTTCTCAGCTTCCAATTCAGTGCAGTACACACTTGAGATGGGATCGCTTTCCTCACAATCTATTCCTAAATTCGGTTGAGGTTCGAATGAACTAACCTCTACCTCATCATTGAATTCATGTGTGTCAAGTAAGGGAGGTGTGTCATCATCACTGTATTTGAAAGACACCCATGTATCTCCACCATTCTTTTGAACAGTCATCGAGATCGGCTCATTGGGAAATTGAACCACGTGCTCGTTAATGGAATCCAACTCCTCATTCCAAATTCCAGATTTCGTCAAAAGCGAGTGAGGATCACTTTCCTGGCATTGTATTTCGGATTGGATTGTAGTTGGGATGCACAAGCTTCTTCTATCCTTTCAAGGCGCGAATTCAAGTGCTTCCATTGCTTTTCTTATTTCGTAAGGCACTCCATGGTATATCTTGAATTTCATCCTCTTGGATCGTTTCGGTAGGTTCTCAACGGTAGGGTATCCAAGAGAATAATCATTACATGTGGTTGGTTCATCTTCCCAGTTTTGATGGTTCCATTGGTTATAGTCATACGGGTCATCGGTCGAGAGTTGATACGCGTTATCATTCCAATAATCACGTACTGTTTCCTTAACTCGTGGAATGCAATTATTTTCCGTAGATAATCACCGAAGGACTTCTTAATCGGTGGAGCATCATGTTTCGATTGGTTGAAGTAATTTTCGAAAATATTTGAGGCATAGGTGTTTTCCATCATTATCATCATACATCAAAAATTTTCCCAAGATTCCTTAGCTATCTCAAAGATATATACGTTCCAACTCTTGCATAGTAAAACCCAAATTCTGAATCTACTCCTAGGAAAAATAAAAGAAAAGATCCTACAACAGTATGGAAAGTATGAGGGGAAGAAGTTACCAGGTTAACGATTCCTAAGTAAAAAACCTGCAAAACAAAACAAAACAAGTTAGTTCAACATAGAAGAAATTTCTAGAGCAAATCAAATCTAAAGAGTTAGGAAATCTAGCAAATCAGAAAGAGTTTACCAAATTAGAAGTTCTATCTTAACAACCTACAGAATAAGAAATATGTTAGTTCTATGAAAAATAGAAAACAAAATTAAAAAAAATTTAAAATTAGTAAAATCCTAATCTTAAACTAACTCTAAAACTAATTAATTTCAGAAAATCGTAGCCGTCAGTCCCCGGCAACGGCGCCAAAAACTTGTTCACTCCCCAAGTATAGGGTTGTGATGTAGTAATAACTCGGTAAGACCGAGGTCGAATCCCAAAGGACTGGAACTTGTACGTTATCTGAAACTAAGCAGAATCAGAACTAGACTAAGATGAATTCTAAATCAGATGAGTTTTGAGGAATAATGGTGAAATAATAATCTAAAACTGAAGAGAAATTCAAAGAAGGGAAACTAGGGATTCAGAGGATCCACTTGTAGAGATCAGAGAGATATTATGCCTGTATTACAAATCAGGAAAATTAACTGAACTGCCATTGATATAGGTTTCAAGAGATGAAAAGTGTATGAATTAGAATGGATTCCATCACCAAACTATGCCCAGGAGACAAAGCAAACAATAGAATTAATCTAATTACCAACCAATCAACATGCCATGAAGGTTAGGAAGGGTAATCGACATCCCACCATGCCCAGAGACGATGGTGAACAATGGGCTTCCTGACGTCATAAACATAAAGAGGAAAAGAACATGTTCAAAGCCATTGCAGACCCATTGTAATTTCAGTCACAACAGACCATTAAAGACTGAAAACATTCCCTTAATTAAACCCAAATCAATATCAGATCAGTCTATACAAAAAGCACAAGCAAAGAGGCCTCCCATCACGCTGCAAGCTTCACCTCTTAGCCCTAGCTAAGAGGTTTAGCCACACATAAGTGGGCTGAAACCCTTAAAATAAAAAAATATAAATATAAATAAAAATAAAGGAAAAGAAAAATAAATCTACTCCCTTTCTCTCTCTCTCTCTCTTCACGTGGGATTCCAAGCCTCCTCTACGGCTGCCCTCCTCCCGCTCTCTCTCTCTCTTTTTTATAGCAGGTGATGAAGTCTCCTTTCCACATTTGAGTCGGTGCAAGGAGCAAGTCGGTTTCAAATCACCAGTAAAGAAATTTGAAATTTCTTTACGCAGATATTCTTAGCGTGATGATTGGTGAACCCCATGGATGATGTTGCTCGAAAAATCCAATCCGTTCATTGGATTACTTATGAAAAAATATTCAGACCTGATCAATTTTAGGACAAAACCGTGGTGGCCCACAGTTTATTTGTTACACCGTCTATTCTGCGTCGGAAGATCAACAAACGCCTTCGCTTTGTTTCGTGATTCGACACCCCAGAGTGGGTTATGGGCATGTCCCACTAACGAATGGGACGGTCCGCATTGTTGATATGGACAAGTAGTAGGCCCCCCGAGAGGACCCGCAACCTCTGCGCGAACGAGTTCTGCGTCGGCTCTATGATAAACGGTGGCCCATCGATTGACGACGACAGAGAAATCCATAACGTCCAATGTATTCCCCTCAAAAACCGTTGGGAATGGACGGTTTTAAGGAGAGCGATTTCGGTGTGGGCCACGGATAATTTCATTCCACCGTCCGACCGGCTTTTGGACGACGTGGATTTAACTCCTCGCGATATTCCATAATTCGACACCTTGGCGGTGTAGATAAACTCCATAAGGATCGATGGACGGTGCGGATCGATGATCCTGGATGATAGGTGGGGCCCACAATCAAAACCCAACCGAGCGGAGAGACGCCACATTGCGTTTGCTCGGTTTGAGAAGATGAGTCGGTCAGCAAACACGACCGACTTTCAGATTGTAGGTGCACGTCGGTGCACTAGTACACCGTGCACATGCACTTCATACTTGGGTCCCATATAGATTTTTGTGAGAAATTCGATCCGTCCATCCCTTTCAGATCCAATTTAAAAGGCTGAGAACAAAACCGGAGCATATCCAGATATCAAGCGGGCCCCAAATCGAGTTTTAAGGGGCTGATCTGCTCATTAGGCTACTTCCACAACGATCCAATGGATGATTTTTGACGTGTATGGTTAATTTATGGTCCTCAGGCCACGTATGAAGTTTCAAGCCAAACGAATGGTGAGAACCTTGTGATCTTGCATTCTGGCTGACTTTCGTGCCACTTGAGCTTGGGCTCGATTTTCTCGGATCTTGCCGTGTAAAATCGTCGATCCTAGTCCCTGGGTCTGTCCCTTGCTCTGGTGAATTCGAAAGCGTCAAATCCACACTTTTAGTACCAAATTTCAGTTTAAGCTCCTAAATACATCCTGCATCGAAAACACGATTAAATCAAACCGTTAATCAGTACTATGTTCGTAAATTCAGGCAATAAATAGGGTCTGATATGCAATATTTGACCCTCAACAGCAACTGATATCCTCTAGGACCAATCTGAAATCCACAGTATCAGATAATTCAGCTAATCTCAACCCAAACCAACTGGCCTCATCATCAAGCCAGGTAATTATATGATATATATTCATATATTTACATGTGTATTATGTCCTATATTATATAGAGTTTAGTCGGTATATGATGATTGACATTGATTTATAATTTGTAGGGACACTTAGCGAAAAAGGGAAAGACTACGACTTATAATAGTGCTGGGTAAATTTTCACACCAATTGAATAATTCTTTTATTATGTTTTGAGATTATTATGTTCTTAATTAGATGTGGTATACAAATGATGCAATTTATTGCGTTAAATAGTAAATTTTATTTGTAGGACATGATCGAAGTTCTTCTTACTAGTATTTGTGGGGTTACTGTTGCTAGAGGAATTGTCTTGAGTAAGGATCCTCTCACAAAAGTAGGCGGGTTCCCACTTGGAAATGGTTTTTGGGAAGTATATATTCAGGTGGCAATTGTACGTGAAGAAACTTTGATGAGACCCTATGGACGATATAGAACAATTGGGGATGCGAATTTGGAACAAGTATTTGTTGGCATGATTGTTGTTGTTTGGTAAGGTATTTTTTTTTTTTTTTTTTTTTTTTGCATATACAATAGAACTTCTTATATAAGACTTTGATGAGACTAATTTCTTTTTTCTATTTTGTTTTGTAGGTTGTGACACTATGGATTGAGCTAAATGGAGGATCTCTCTCTCTCTCTCTCTCTCTCTCTCTCTCTCTCTCTCTCTCTCTCTCTCTCTCTCTCTCTCTCTCTCTCTCTCTCGTTATTTTTGAAAACAAAAAAATTTGATTTTGGCAGTTGGTTGTGTGTGACTATGTTTGTTTCATGTTAGTATTTGCTTGACATATTTGTGGTAGGATTCCGTCGCTATGTTCTTGAAATATTTAGTAGTTTTGCTTGACTAATCTACAGAGATTTATATTGTGATTTGTTTCAGCTTTTCATATTCTTATGCATAACAGAAGGTACACATATTTCTATTATGATTTGTTTTGATTTTTTTTCTCTACTTGTGCATAAAATGTTCTGATTTAAATATTAAGAACTACGTAGTGGCTTGATCCCAATCTTCCGAACATTGGGTACGTAGGCAGCCGTTCATACTCGACCGTATCGGTGCAGCCACAAATTCTTTTTTTTTCCCCTTCTTATAGTGTAGATGCATTTTCATCATGACTACTTGGCAGTAAGAGTGAGGTGGATGTAAGTTCTCGAAACCTTAAATTAATCAGTGACATTCATAAATTTGTGCCTATATCTTCTATTTTAACTGCCTGATGTAGCATGTATAAATTTGGGCATGATTGCCACGTTTTCGAAACTGCATATGTGCCATTTTTCTCTTTAAACTTCCCTTTTTTTTTTGAAAAATGAGACGAACTATCTGTTTTGACTTCTCGTCTATGCTGTAAGGTAAACTATCTGTTTTGACTTTTTTTTTTGAAGATTCACTGTGGTTGTTTTTACTTCTCTAGACATTTGTGTCTGATAAATGTCTCTTAACTGCAATGTTTCATATGAATTTTCTATGCTATTTCCGAAAATGGATTTTCTAAATGAAAGCAAGTGTCTATTTTTTAGGATACTGATCTGATGGATATGATCTTCTGATATGTGTTTCTTTTTCTTGGTAATTCTTTGAAGAGGGGTGGACCAAATGGTGGGCCCAGATCAACGGATTTTTCCACGTGTTCAAGTGCAAGGAGCATTGCACTTCATTCTCCTGGTTGGACCACAAGGTACGGTCCATCAAACGGATACCTTCCAACATATTAAGTGGACGTGACATCCAATAACCCTTCCAAGTTCCAATAGGTTGGCCCCACAATGCGGATACCCTGGTGCAAAAATCAGCCATATCAACACATTAGGTAGGCCACACCATAAAAACTATATTTATTCACAAAAAAAAAAAAAAACAATATCTAGCCATTGATAAGTAGCAAAATACAACTAGGGTCCACTGATGAGTGGATATGGAAGACTTTTGCACCATGTGATCTTAGTGATAGGGCCAACCTATCTGAGAGGTTAAATGTCACATAAACATGAAAGGTTGGAAGTGATCAGATGGGCCGACTGTAAGTAATTAATAACTCCTAGTCTAATGGGATGGAATTAAGACCTCATTAAATATGATCTTACATTGTTTGTAGGGTGTAAGCAGCTAATCTGAGCTGCTGCTGCTTGCTGGTTAAGTGTGTTGTGTTATTTTTTTTGAACAACTTATTTCATATGTAGTAGGGAATCCAAGACATTCAGAAAGCACAATGAGGTAAGTGTGCTGGATAATCCTTCACAAGGGTAAGAGAACTATCTAGTGAGTTTGTTCCCCACTGGATTGTTGATGGATTGAAATCACATAGTTGGCATAATAATTCTTTTAATTGACTCTTTGAGCTAATTGAATCTCTTATTTTTTCAGGATTTTAATGAGTACCAAATGTCCAAGTTGAAAAGCAGTGAGGCATTCACGGCAAAAAGGGAGATCACTCAGGTAAAATAAAAATAAAAATTCAGTCATTGATTCCTTTCTCAATCTGATATAGACCTTGTCCTTGTCTAACCTGGAGTGTCCTTAGGTTGTCGAATCAGTAAATGAGCTTGCCCAAATCATGAAGGATCTCTCAGTCCTAGTCATAGACCAGGTTAGAAGGTATACCACCTACACCCTCTTCTCAAGCTCTACAACCGTCATTATTTTAGGGTGGCTTATTGGGTCCATTTCCATGAGCAGGGGATCATCGTCAATCGGATTGACTACAACATTCAGAATGTGGTAGCTTCAGTGGAGGAAGGATTTTATTTATTTATTTGAAACTATCCATCCATTTTTTATCAGAATTGGGGCTGTAGAATTTTAAGGGGTGCCGTATCATGTGGACTGATTAGATTCCGTGCTCATGACATGTGTGTAAAGGTGCGCATGGGTGCTCAGGTAAGAAGGTGCCCAGGTGAGCATTCCGAACATTCCTCCCCTAATACGATGGAGGGATCAAAGACCTTCTTTCACCACCTATCAATTTGTTTACAAAAATTGTCATTCTTTTGTATGGTTTTCCTAATTAGCATAGTAGGAAAAGATTTTGCACCCAAATATATCCCTGTCAAGGATTTCATAAATCTTGAGACACAATACAATCCAAGTTGTAACCTAGCACAAGCCTTTAATTATATTTTTGGAGAAAAACCCTTTATTAAAAGGGGAAACCAAGTGGCTAATGTTGCCATCGTCTACCTTGCATTGCATGACAAAATAGCTGATATGTGTCAGTTGTTGCATTCTGGCTGCTGGAACATGTCTCATAGGCCGTGGAAGATTCATTTAGCCACATTTTCATGCATTTCATAGCTTCTATTGGTAGTAGGCACTTTGTATAGCTAACGTTTGTTAGGCTTATCTAGAGGCCAAGATTTCAAGTAGCCAATCCAAACATAGGATTATATAGCCCTAGATTTTGTATGTATATTATCTCAATGTAGACGTTGAGTAGTACGTCTTAGCTAGCCATGGCATAGCTGAAGAGCCATGCAAGCTCAACCCTTGTGTTAATCCCATTGGACAATTTCACACAATGTTGTCACGGTGAAACTTTCATATTCCAACTTCAAATAGCAGTCTCACAAGGATCAAGAGCCAAAAATTCAAATAGCACAACCTGCCGTGCTAACCGTCGGCAAATCCCACATGCAGCGGCGGCCTGTACAACCGCCAGTAAATCCCACATGCAGTGGCGGCCTGTACAACCGCCAGTAAACGGAATAGGAACGTCGGTAAAGCCTTTACAAATCGAGGCTCTACCGGCTGTTGCAAACCGCAGGCAAAGGCTATACCGGCGGTTTTTTGGGCCTTTGCTGGCGGTTTTGACTGCCGGTAAAGGCCAGTTTTCTTGTAGTGTGGGGCCCTAACTGTGGGCCCCACCTTGATGAATGTATTCTACATCTACACCGTCCATCTGTTTTTCCAAATCATTTTAGTGCATGATCTAAAAAAAAAAAACAAGATCCAATTCTCAGGTGGACTTTACTAAAATGATCGACCACTAATGGGCCACAAAATTTTTGGATCGAGATGATATTTGTTTTTTTCCCCTTCATCCAGGTATATGTGACCATATCAACGGATTTGATGGAAAATGAACATTACAGAAACATTACGGTGGGCGCTGGGAAGTTTTTAATGGTATGGCGTTCTATCACCACTGTATCCTCTAGTATGGTCCACCTGAGATTTGGATCTTCTTCAGTTTTGACGTCATACCCTAAAATGATCTGAAAAACAGATGGACGGCATAAATATAGAATAAATACATCAAGATGGCCCCACCGCAAGGGCCGGATTATCTTGGGTTTAGTTTTGGCCCAAACCAGCCCATTGCCGTCCCTAAATTCCTACACTTACAATCACTGGCTCAGAAAACAATAGTTAAGAAGACGAACCATATTTAATGGACAAGAGTTAAATGATCAAAGGTTTCAAGTATTCTAATTTTAGAGTATTTCCATGGAAATCTCCAATCGACTGTGAGTCCCATCTGATAAACGGTTTGGATCCTCCAAATCTGATCCCACATCCAGTTGCTTTAGTCCCAGTGTAGAATATAAGTCCTGCATTTTTATCGTATCAAGGCAGACTTTTATTTTAGTTTTGCACCATTTGAAAAGGTTGGTGACTCTTGAAATGTATACATGGCATAGCTAAGTCAAACATGACCGTCTAAACTGCTGGCTCAACTGTGGATTGAGGATAACCGAAAGTTTGCAGTGAAAAGATAGCGTTAACCATCTGATTTTTCCAGTTGAATTTTGACCACTCACTATTTCACTTTTAACCAGCCATTTTTTTATAGCCACTAATTGGATGGTTGGGATTGCTTCATCAGTGTGTTTAAGACCCACAATTTGGATGGTTAGGATTGCTGTAAATCAGTGCCACATGAGAGGAGTTTTATTTTTTATTTTTTTGGTTACATGAGAGTGGTACTAGAACACTAGCTGTCCATGTTGTTAGGTAGAGCCGGGCAAGGGATGACTTGACTCGGTAGGCTCGACTCATCCGACTCGTTTAGACCTGACTCGATCTGAACTGAGTGGGTGAGTCGATCCAAACCGAGTAGATTTCATCCAATCTGAAATCAAACTGAGTTGAGTTCATGTCACCTAGTAACTCGACCTGACCCGAAATTCAACTCAGTATTGACTTAACTGGATCTGAAACCTGCTCATACATATTGAAAAAAAAAAAATCAGATTTGACATTTCAGATCTAAAATGTCATGCAGCTAATGGAGAGGCTGCAATTCCGGTAGATGCACCTGGGTTCTGAGCTGTGAGTTCAGCCCATGGATACCCACTGCACCCGATCCGACTTGGTGCTGATTCAACCCAACTACCCATGACCGAATCGGACTCGGTCCGGGTTAGTCTATGCCAGACCCGAACTCGGATAGGATCGGGCATGCTGGACTCGGTACCGAGTTGGGTCAAGTTCCAGTCACGTTTATTTCAAAACTGGGTCAAGTCAGGTCAGCCCTAACTCAGTCCGACTCGACTCAATGCCCAGCTCTACTGTCAGGGAGATGGTTCAGTGATCCAGACCGTTAAAAGTAATGGGTCCCCTCAATGAACGCCGGGATCTCAAACCCTCATACCACATTTCGTGTCACGTTTGGGGAAGGTTTGAGATAGAACTCGGCCTCTGCGAGTAGTCATTCTGGTGGGGCCCACTATTGTCGGTGAGATTTTCGTGCAGTGTCCCATTCTTTGTGGGCCATCAGAAAGAACAATCGAATCATGCCTAGTAATTAAGTCATTTATTTCTGACTTTATGGTGAGCCATGCGTATCACCTAACCTCCAGCTAGCACGTAAATTTAGACCGTTGACTGCCGACATCAACGGGGCCTTTGGTGGTAAGCCTTAAAGCTATACATCTACCGTTGGAACACCCAATTAATACGGATGATTTATATGGTCACCGTTGATGAGAGACAGTTAGATGTTTGACTAGATCAATGGTCTGGATCGCCAGGCATGTGCTCCGTTTGCTACTAGTTTTTAGTTTGTGCAAGTGGGTCCCTTTGCTCAATGATCCAGACAGTTTGCCTGCTGGGACTCACCTTGGATGGATTATTCCTAAAACTCCATGATGGTGTAATCCTATCGGTCAAAAAGATTACATAGTTTAGCAATCTGCTTCTTCTGATTAGGTTTTTTTTTTTTTTTTTCCCTCATCATATGAGTATTCGAACCCATAATCTCGATGTTAAAATAATATTCGAACTCATGATCTCGGTGTTAAAACAAAGTACAGCTACTACTAAGCCATGGAGCTCAACCCATGGAGCTCAACCCACCTGGTTTGACAATCTGTCTACATCAAAGAATAGTGATTTGGATCTTTGTTTTTCTTAACTAAATTGAGATTTAAATAGGGTAATCTTTACTACTCTGTTATTACTTTTTCGTGACAAGAAAAATAAGAGATGCGGGAGTCATTCAATATTGAGATAGATTGGGAGCTTATAAATAGAGGTAAATGGAAAATGAAATTAAAATATTCTATTCCAATTGGAGTAAATGGGAGGAATGGAAGTGTATTGAAATCTTTTAATATATCCGTGAGAAAATATATGATATTTTAAATTAGTATTGATATCTTAAATTAGTGTACATATGTAATATTTAACAAAATAATTGTAATAAATCCATTGAGATATATTCTTTAACAAAAATGAGAAAATTTTAAGCCTCAAGTGAACTACAAATGTAAGGATCACAAACAAGTAACTTGCCAACACTCTTTTAATGGGGTTTTCCTCCTCAGTTCAGATGAGAGGTAACGCAGTTTCCTTATTTAACTCTAATTCTTCCGCTTATGCGCAGTTTCCTTATGTGACTTTAATTCCTCTGGTTCTCTATTTAAGGGGTTCTAAAATGGAATTAGGGTATTCTATTTTAGGGTATTCTAAGGTTTCCTAAAGGTTTTCTAGGAGGGCTTAGGGCTATCAAATGTGTGTGTGTGTGTGTGTGTGTGTGTGTGTGTGAGAGAGAGAGAGAGAGAGAGAGAGAGAGCTGATGGTTTTTTTTTTTGACCCGTTGTCCTTTCGCAACTAGGATGCGCAAAGTCCTTTCGCAACTAGGATGCGCAAGTCCTTTCGCAACTAGGATGCGCAAGTCCTTTCGCAACTAGGATGCAGAAAGGAGTTTCCTAAAACTATAAAAAGGGGTCCCTAGGATTTTTCTATGGATATTGTGTTGATGAGAAAAATACAAGAGGGCTATCAAAGGTGAGAGAGAGGGAGAAAAAGAGAGAGGAAGCTTATAGAAGGGAGGTTCTGCTCGAGGAGGTTTTTCTACTTTGCAATTTATATCTCAGCGCTTCTATGTTCTCATAATCGGTTAGATCTCTTCGTTTTCTCTATTTCTCTTATTGTTTATCCACTCCTGCGTGAGTGAAGAAGATTGTAACGTTCTACTTTATAGTGGATTGTTGATCTGGACGAGGTCCCGTGGTTTTTACCTCTTTGAGGGTTTTCCACGTAAAAATCTCTTGTGTGGTGTGTGATTGATGCATTGATTATTTTCATTGCTTTATTATCCATAATTCTGGTTTGTTCTGGAGGGCTAGATCCTAAGGTTTTGTGCAAGGCCCCCAACAAAGTGGTATCAGAGCTAAGTTCATTGAACGGGTAGGATCGGTTTGAATTATGGAAGGTGGCTCAAGGATGATCAGCCTCAATGGTTCTAATTGGACCATATGGAAGGCTAAGATGGAGGACTTGCTTTATTGCGAGGACCTATATTCTCCAATCTCAGGCATATCAAAGAAAATCCAAAGATATGACCGATGATGATTGGAAGAAGATGGGCCAGAAAGGCGGTGGGGTTTATCGACAATGGTTGGATGATTCCGTGTTTCACCATGTGTCTACAAAACCTCGCAAGAAGCTCATGGCTAAAATTACAAGGGTCGTATGAGAGGAAGACAGTAGGTAATAAGATATTTCGATAAGGCGACTTGTAAATCTCAAGTTCAAGGATGGTGGTTACGTGGCCGAGCATATGAATGAGGTCAAGAATATAGTGAACCAACTCACCTCTATGAAGATGGTCCTGGATGATGAATTGCGAGGCTTTACTATTGCTTAGTTCATTGCACGACGGTTGGGAGACATTGGTGGTGTTCTAAGTAACTCCGCGCCGACGGAAAGATATCCATGGAACAGGTAACCGTTGTCTCTTCAATGAGGAGACAAGGAGGAAGTCTCAGTGGGTCTACACGGCAGAAGAGGCTCTTGTGACACAGGAACGGGGAGAGGAAAGAACGGGAAGGGCGGGAAGGCCCGAGATAAATCAAGAGGCAAGTCGAGTAACAGTAAAAGAGGTTGAATCTTTGGAATTGTGGCAAGAAGGGCCACTACTGAGCATGAATGTCGTGGTAAGAAAAACGACAAGAAAGGAAAAGGGAAGGAAGAAGAATCTGATTCCACTGCGGTCGCTTCAGATGGCGACATGGTAGTTATTCTTTCTACAGATCACGATGTATGTCTCACGGCTACGAGTCAGGGCACCGACTGGGTGATAGACTCGGGAGCTTCTTTTCATGCGACTCCACACAGAGACTCCTTCACAAGCTACAAGTCAGGTGACTATGGGACTGTGAAGATGGGAAATTCTGGCGTATCAAAGATCGTGGGAGTCGGTGATATTTGTGTGAAGACTGATGTGGGCTGCACATTGGTTCTCAAGGATGTGAGGCATATCCCAGACCTTCGCCTCAACTTGATGTCGACGGGAAGGCTGGATGATGATGGCTATGAAAGCCGGTTTGCTGGTGGGCGATGGAAGCTCATCAAGGGTTCGTTGATCGTGGCTAGAGGAAAGAAGTGTTGCACCCTGTACAAGGCAAGTGTCAGTATGTGCAAGGGTGGATTGAACGCAGCGGAAGATTCAGCTATTGACATGTGGCACAGGCGTCTAGGCCACATGAGTGAAAAAGGGCTTCAGCTACTAGCGAGGAAGCAGCTCCTTCCAGACGTGACAGGTATGCCTCTCAAAACCTGTCTTGATTGTTTATCAGGGAAACAGCATAGAGTTTCATTTATTAAAACTGCTTCTCATGTTAATAAAGTGCATGCATTAGATTTGGTTTATTCTGATGTTTGTGGTCCTATGAGGACAAAAACCTTGGGTGGGGCATTGTATTTTGTCACTTTTATAGATGATGCATCTAGGAGGGTTTGGGTTTATGCTTTGAAATCCAAGGATGAGGTCTTTGGTGTGTTTAAGTTGTTTCATGCTATGGTCGAGAGAGAGACAGGTAGATCATTGAAGTGCATCCGCACTGACAATGGTGGTGAATACATTGGCGACTTTCACGAGTACTGCAAGTCCCAGGGTATACGGCATGAACAGACGGTTCCCAAGACCCCCAAAGATAATGGTGTAGCCGAGCGAATGAATCGCACCATTGTTGAGAGAATCGATGCATGTTATCCCATGCGAAGTTGCCCAAGACGTTCTGGGAGAAGCAAATGCGCACAATGGCGGTGTATTTGATAAATGTGTCTCCATCGGCCCGTTGAATGGAGAAGTACCGAGAAGGTGTGGGACCGGACAGATCCATCGTACGGTCATCTCAGGTGTTTGGATGCGGGACATCCGTTCACGTACCAAAGGACGAGAGGTCCAAGCTCGATATGAAGATCGTGCAGTGTGTGTTCTTAGGGTACGGTGATGAAAAATTCGGTTACAGGCTATGGGATCCGACCGAGAAGAAGCTCGTCAGGAGCAGAGATGTGGTTTTCTTTGAAGATCGGTGTATCGAAGACATTGGTAAGCCGAGAGAAGAACCGGCCTAGTTCGGGTGAGCTAGAGGACATGGATCCGATTACTCCTCCCGTGGTGCCCGATGACGGGGAGTACAAAGAAGGTGCGAGAGAACGAGGGAGTTCCTCGGAAGATGGACCTGTGGGAGCGGCCCCACACTTGATCCACTGTTGAGCCACGGGTGAGGAGGTCATCTAGGGGACGACGGCCGTCAAGAGGTACTCGCCGCATGAGTACATTATGCTAACCGATGGGGGAGAGCCGAAGATTATTCGAGGCCCTAGCCGACGAGCATAAGGAGGAGTGGTTGAAAGCTATGCAAGAAGAGATGGAATCCTTGCATAAGAACCACACCTATGATATGGTGAAACCGCCTAAGGGCAAGAAAGCTCGAGCAACAAGTGGGTGTTCGAGAAAGAAGATTGAGCGAAGAATTCACGGACGAGGTTTAAGGCCGACTTGTGGTGAAAGGGTTTGGTCGAGGAAAGGTATAGACTTCGAGGAGATATTCTCACCAAGGTGAAGATGACATCCATACGGGTGTTGCTTGGGTTGGCGGCTAGCATGGATCTGGAGATAGAGCGGTTAGATGTTAAACCGCCTTTCTCCATGGTGACTGGAAGAAGAGATCTACATGCACCAACCGAGGGGTTCGAAGTCAAGGGCAAGGAACATATGGTGTGTAGGCCGAGGAAGAGCTTGTATGGGCCGAAACAAGCTCCACGGCAAGAATGGTACAAGAAGTTCGATTCGTTCATGTTACAAAGATGGGTATGATGAACGGAGTCGGACCATTGTGTGTTCACGCGCAAGTTCTCGATGGTGATTTCTTAGTTACGCTATTATACGTTGATGACATGCTCATCATGGGAAAAGACATCAAGAAGATTGACAGTCGAAACAGAGTTGGGCAAGTCTTTTGCGATGAAAGACTTGGGCCCTAGCAGACAGATCCTAGGAATGGAGATAACCCGTGATGTAAGCAGCGGGAAGCTTTGGGCGTCACAAGAGCGGTATATTGAGAAAGTCCTAGAGCGGTTCAATATGAATGCAGCGAAGCCGGTCAGTACTCCACTAGATGGTCACTTCAGATTGAGCGACAGGCAGTGTCCCAAGACGAAGGCAGAGGTGGAAGAGATGCAGAAGATACCCTACGCGTCAGCTGTAGGAAGTTTGATGTATGCTATGGTGTGTACACGCCCAGATATAGCATATGCGGTTGGTGTTGTCAGCCGGTACCTTGCCAATCCTGGCAAAGAACATTGGGCAGCGGTAAAATGGATACTACGGTATCTAAGAGGCTCATCCAGGTTGAGCCTATGCTATGGTGACGGTAAACCTGTGTTAGAGGGCTACACAGATGCAGATATGGCAGGTGACATAGACTCCAGAAGTCTACATCGGGGTTCATGTTCACACATTTGTGGGGAGGTTTCTTGGCAGCAAGTTACGAAGGTCGTAGCATTGTCAACTACGAGGCCGAAGTACATTGCAATCACGAAGCATGTAAAGAGATGCTTTGGATGAAAAGGTTCCTACAGAACTTAGCTCGAAGGGGAGGAGCACGTGGTCTATTGCGATAGTCAGAGTGCTATACACTTGAGCAAGAATCCAAGTCAGCATTCCAAGTCGAAGCACATAGAGATTCGGTATCACCGGATCGTGGATACTTTGGAACAAAAGGTGTTACTGACTTGAGAAAGTCCACACGGACGATAATGGGTCGACATGATGACCAAGGCTTTGCTCAAGGGCAAATTTGAGGTTTGTAGAAACCGGTGGCTTAAAGAAGGTGAATCCCTCCGGGTCAAAAAGGGGGAGATTTGATGGGTTTTTTTGACCCGTTGTCCTTTCATGACTAGGATGCGCAAAGTCCTTTCGCAGAACTAGGATGCGCAAGTCCTTTCGCAACTAGGATGCGCAAGTCCTTTCGCAACTAGATGCGTAGGATGCGAGAAAGGAGTTTCCTAAAACTATAAAAGGGGTCCCTAGGATTTTTCTATGGATATCAGGTGTTGATGAGAAAAATACAAGAGGGCTATCAAAGGTGAGAGAGGGAGAATAAGAGAGAGGAAGCTTATAGAAGGGAGGTTCCGCTCGAGGAGGTTTTTCTACTTTGCAATTTATATCTCGATCCGCTTCTATGTTCTCATAATCGGTTAGATCTCTCCAGTTTTCTCTATTTCTCTTATTGTTTATCCACTCTGCGTGAGTGAAGAAGATTGTAACGTTCTACTTTATAGTGGATTGTTGATCTGGACGAGGTCCCGTGGTTTTTACCTCTTTGAGGGTTTTCCACGTAAAAATCTCTTGTGTGGTGTGTGATTGATGCATTGATTATTTTCATTGCTTTATTATCCATAATTCTGGTTTGTTCTGGAGGGCTAGATCCTAAGGTTTTGTGCAAGGCCCCCAACAAGAGCTTGTGGAAGGGAGGCTATGCTCGTAGAGGTGATCTACCATATCTCAGCGCTTCCACGTCCTCGTAATCGATGAGATCTCTCCGATTTCTTTGTTTCTCTTATTGTTTATCCACTCCTGCGTGAGTGAAGAAGGTTGTAACGTTCTACTTCATAGTGGATTGTTGATCTGGACGAGGTCCCGTGGTTTTTACCTCTTTGAGGGTTTTCCACATAAAAATCTCGTGTTGTGTGGTTTATGCTTTGATTTATTTCATATTGCATTATTATTCCATAATTTTGGTTTGTTTTGGGAGGTCAGATCCTAAGGTTTTGCGCAAGGCCTCGAACAAAGTGGTATCAAAGCTAAGTTCATTGAACGGGTAAGATCGGTTTTGAATTATGGAAGGTGGCTCATCAAGGATGATCAGCTTCAATGGTTCTAACTGGACCATATGGAAGGCTAAGATGGAGGACTTGCTTTATTGCAAGGACCTATATTCTCCAATTTTAGGCATATCAATAAAATCAAAGGATATGTCTGATGATGATTAAAAGAAGATGGACTGAAAGGCGGTGGGGTTTATTAAACAATGGTTGGATGATTCTGTATTCCACCATGTGTCTACGAAAACCCCAGGCGCTAATTAATGGCTGAAATTACAAGGGCTATATGAGAGGAAGACAGCCAGTAATAAAATTTTTCTCATAAGGTGACTTGTGCATCAAAAGTTCAAGGATGGTGGTTCTGTGGCCGAGCACATGAATGAGGTCAGCAATATAGTGAACCAGCTCTCCACTATGAAGATGGTCCTGGATGATGAATTGCAGGCTTTGTTATTGCTTAGTTCGTTGCCTGACAGTTGGGAGACATTGGTGGTGTCTTTAAGTAACTCTGCACCAGACGAAAAGGTATCCATGGAACAGGTAACCAGTTGTCTCTTCAATGAGGAGACAATGAGGAAGTATCAAAGATCTACTCGGCAAGAGGCCCTTGTAACATAAGAATGGAGGAGAGGAAAGAACATGAAGGGTAGGAAGGCCCGAGATAAATCAAGAGGCAAGTCGAGTAACAGAAGGGATGTTGATTGCTGGAATTGTGGCAAGAAAGGCCACTACAAGCATGAATGTTGTGGTAAGAAGAACAACGAGAAAGGAAAAGAAAATGAGAAAGAAGAATTAGACTCCACTGCGGTCGCTTCAGATGGTGACGTTGTAGTTATTTTTTCAGCAAATCATGATATATATCTCACAGCTACGAGTCAGGACACCGACGGGTGATTGACTTAAGAGCTTCTTTTCATGCGACTTCACGTAAGGACTTCTTCACAAGCTACAAGTCAGGTGACTTTGGGACCGTGAAGATGAGAAATTCTGGCGTATTGAAGATCGTAGGGGTCGGTGATATTTGTGTGAAGACCGATGTGGGCTGCACATTGGTTCTCAGGGATGTGCGGCATATCACAGACCTTCGCCTCAACTTGATGTCGACGGGAAGGTTGGATGATGATGGCTATGAAAGCCGATTTGCTGGTGTATGATGGAAGCTCATCAAGGGTTCGTTGATCGCAGATAGAGGAAAGAAGTATTGCACCCTTTACAAGGCAAGTGTCAATGTGTGCAAGGGTGGGTAGAACGCAACGAAAGATTCATCTATTAACATGTGGTACAGGCGTCTAGGCCATATGAGTCAAAAAGGGTTTCAGCTACTAGCGTGGAAGCAGCTCCTTCTAGACGTGACAGGTACACCTCTCAAAACCTGTCTTGATTGTTTATCAGGGAAACAATGTAGAGTTTCATTTATTAAAACTGCTTCTCATGTTAATAAAGTGCATGCATTAGATTTGGTTTATTCTGATGTTTGTGGTCCTATGAGGACAAAAACCTTGGGTGAGGCATTGTATTTTGTTACTTTTATAGATGATGCATCTAGGAGGGTTTGGGTTTATGCTTTGAAATCCAAGGACGAGGTCTTTGGTGTGTTTAAATTATTTCATGCTATGGTCGAAAGAGAGACAGGTAGATCATTAAAGTGCATTCGTACTGACAATGGTGGTAAATACATTGGCGACTTTCATGAGTACTGCAAGTCCCTGGGTATACGACATGAACAGACGGTTCCCAAGACCCCCCAGCATAATGGTGTAGCTGAGCGAATGAATCTCACCATTGTAGAGAGAATCAGATGCATGTTATCCCATGCGAAGTTGCCCAAGACGTTCTGGGGAGAAGCAATGCACACAGCAGTATATTTGATAAATAAGACTCCATCAACCCCGTTGAATAGAGAAGTACCTGAGAAGGTGTGGACTGGACAGGATCCATCATACAGTCATCTAAGGGTGTTTGGATGCAGGGCATCCATTCACGTACCAATGGATGAGAGGTCTAAGCTCGATATGAAGATCATGTAATGTGTGTTCTTAGGATATGGTGATGAAAAGTTCGGTTACAGATTGTGGGATCCGACCGAGAGAAAGCTCATCAGGAGCAGAGATGTGGTTTTCTTTTAAGATCAGTGTATAGAAGACATTGGTAAGCTAGAGAAGAACTAGACTAGTTCAGGTGAGCTAGAGGACATGGATCCGATTATTCCTCCCGTGGTGCCTGATGATGGGGGAGTACAGAAAGGTGCAGACAACGAGGAAGTTCCTTCAAAAGATGGACCAGGGGAGTAGCCCCCACTTAATCCACCGGTTGAGCCACAGGTGAGGAGGTCATCTAGGGACAGACAACCATCCAAGAGGTACTCACCTCATGAGTACATTATGCTGACTAATGGGGGAGAGCCAGAAGATTATTCTAAGGCCCTAACCGACGAGTATAAGGGGGAGTGGTTGAAAGCTATGCAAGAGGAGATGGAATCCTTGCATAAGAACTATACCTATGGCATGGTGAAATTGCCTAAGGGCAAGGAAGCTCTGAGTAACAAGTGGGTGTTCAGAAAGAAGATTGAGCAGAAGAATTCACAGACGAGGTTCAAGGCCAGACTTGTAGTGAAAGGGTTTGGTCAGAGGAAAGGTATAGACTTCAAGGAGATATTCTCACCAGTGGTGAAGATGACATCCATACGAGTGTTGCTTGGGTTGGCGGCTAGCATGGATCTAGAGATAGAGCAGTTAGATGTTAAAGCTGCATTCCTCCATAGTGACCTGGAAAAAGAGATCTACATGCACCAACCAGAAGAGTTCGAAATCAAGGGCAAAGAGCATATGGTGTGTAGGCTGAGGAAGAGCTTGTATAGACTGAAACAAGCTCCGCAGGAATAGTACAAGAGGTTCGACTCGTTTATGTTGAAGCATGGGTATAACAGAACGGAGTCGGACCACTGTGTGTTCAAGCGCAAGTTCTCATATGGTGATTTCTTAGTTCTGCTACTATACGTTGATGACATGCTCATCATGGAAAAAGACATCAAGAAGATCGACAGGCTGAAACAAAAGTTGGGCAAGTCGTTTGCAATGAAAGACTTGGGCCCGGCTAAACAGATCCTAAGAATAGAGATAACCCGTGACAGAAGCAGTAGGAAGCTTTGGCTATCATAAGAGCCGTATATTAAGAAAGTCCTAGAGCGGTTCAATATGCACGTGGCTTCTGGCCAAGATCTAATGGATAGTCACTTCAAATTGAGCGACAAGCAGTGTCTCAAGACGAAGGCAGAGGTGGATGAGATGAGGAAGATACCCTACGAGTCAGCAGTAGGAAGTTTGATGTATGATATAGTGTGTACATGCCCAGACATAGCATATACAGTTGGTGTTGTCAGCCGGTATCTTGTCAATCCTAGCAAAGAGCATTGGGCAGTGGTGGAGTGGATACTATGGTATTTAAGAGGCTCATCCAAGTTGAGTCTATACTATGGTGACGAAAACCTATATTAGAGGGCTACACAGATGTAAATATAGCAGATGACATAGACTCCAGGAAGTCTACATCAGGGTTCATGTTCACATTTGCAGGGGGAGCGGTCTCTTGGTAGAGCAAGCTACAGAAGGTCGTAGCATTGTTGACGACAAAGGCCGAGTACATTGCGGTCACAGAGGCATGTAAAGAGATGCTTTAAATGAAAAGGTTCCTACAGGAACTTAGCCTGAAGCAGGTGCAGCACGTGGTCTATTGTCATAGTCAACGTGTTATACACTTGAACAAGAATCCAAGTCAGCAATTCAAGTTGAAGCACATAGAAATTCGGTATCACTGGATCAGAGATACTTTGGAACAAAAGGTGTTACAGCTTGAGAAGGTCCATACAGATGATAATGGGTCAAACATGATGACCAAGGCATTGCTCAAGGGCAAGTTTGAAGTTTGTAGAAACCTAGCTGGCTTGAAGAATGCAAATTCCTCCTGAGTCGGAAAAGGAGAGATTTGATGGGGTTTTTCTCCTTAGTTCAGAGGAGAGGTAACGCAGTTTCCTTATTTAACTCTAATTCCTCCGCTTATGCGCAGTTTTCTTATGTGACTCTAATTCCTCCCGTTCTCTATTTAAAAGGTTCCAAAACGGGATTAGAGCATTCTATTTTAGGATATTCTAAAGTTTCCTAAAGATTTTCTAGGAGGGCTCAGGGCTATCAAAGGTGAGAGAGAGAAAGAGAGAGAAAGAGAGAGAGAGAGAGAGAGAGAGAGAGAGAAAGCTTATGTAAGGGAGGCTATGCTCGTAGAGGTGATCTACCATGCATATCTCAGCGCTTTCACGTTCTCGTAATCAGTGGGATCTCTCCATTTTCTTTGTTTCTCTTATTGTTTATCCACTCCTGCGTGAGTGAAGAATGTTGTAACGTTCTACTTCATAGTGGATTGTTGATCTGGACGAGGTCCCATGTTACCTCTTTGAGGGTTTTCCACGTAAAAATCTCTCGTGTTGTGTGGTTAATGCTTTGATTTATTTCATTGCAGTATTATTCTATAATTTTGGTTTGTTTTGGGAGGCAAGATCCTAAGGTTTTGTGTAAGGCCCCCAACATTTTTAACCATCCATTTAGATAACCAACTTTCGAACGGTTTGGATTATTCTATTAATGTGATTTTAGTGATGTAGTAGGTAATTAAATTGTTTTATTAGCATCATTTGACTCTCCAAATGAATTAAAAAAGGTATTATGCTACAATTACTTCCAAATCCTAAAGGACATTTGGGCAAAAACTCCTTGACCCCATGAAAGTTTTGGATCAACCTTATATTTATACTTTCTTTTCACTACAAGAAAAGGGGGCTTTAGCCTCACTTCAAAACTGTGGCTAAAAAGGTTAAAAACTGAGGCTAAAGCCTTTAGCCTCAGTTTTGTCTCAGTTATCCCAACCGAGGTTGAAAACCCCGTGGCTAAAGGCTTTAGCCTCAGTTTTAGCAACCGAGGCTAAAATGACTTTTATAACCTCAGTTCTTCAAGTGAGGCTAAAAACCTTTTTAGCTACATTTTTCTCGAAATGAGGCTAAATCAAAATTTTAGCCTCCATTGTTTTCAAGTGAGACTAAATCCAAATTTTAGCCTCAATTGCCTCCAACCGAAGCTAAATCTATTTTTAACCTCGGTTCTCAACAACCGAGGCTAAAGCCTTTAGCCACGGGAATTTCAGCCTTGGTTATCAATAACCGAGGCTAAATTCAAGCCTCAGTTACAAATTGAGGCTAAATTTTATATATATATATATATATATATATATATATATATATTTATTTAAACTACTAATCCATTCATTCAATCCACTCATGAAACAATCAATCATGAAAGCCACAATACCAACAAAACAGTTAACAACAATCTATTTAAAGTTTAACTCAATTAAATTGTTACACAACATTAAGTTCCACAAATAATACAAAGTCATGGTCGCACTCGTCATCACCGGTGCCGTCGTGTTGGCGGACCACGAGATAACACGCCCATCCATCTTCGTCGCTTCCATCATCCGCATTACAAAATAACAAACAACAAATAACTCATCACAACACAAAAAAAGAAACCAGAGTGCAGAACAACGAGTCAACACATTTTTCCTCCAAACTATTGTGTTATTTGTTTTAGGAAAATACTTTTTAGGGTCATATGTAAGTAGTTTGTTCAATAAGTCAAATCCAACCTCAGAAAGGGTTGGGCGTCCAGAGAAAGATGTGGGTGGGAACTTATCACGCAGACTTGTTATACCCGAAAAAAAAACAGTCGGTGGTTACTCCAAACATAAGCTAAATCCAAGAATCGAAAATTGCCAACAAGGCAAACCGAGAAAGCTCGACCAAAGATCACCCATAGTGGAAGCCTGGGAAAACAAAGTGGCAAAAATAAGAACACAACTAAACATCTAGTATGCCTCTTAATGAATTTAAATGAATATCAGAAATAGGGAGAACAAGTACTTATGGCTGCTTTACAAAGTTGACCTTGACCCCAGGCAATTCAACAAACTCCGGCCATATCTTTGCGCTTGGTGTGCCCAGAGTTCGGAATATCTGAAATGAAGTAAAACCACAATAAGTGATTAAAACAAGGTAAATGACTAATAATAGGCATGAGAAGAAGTTGTGCGAGTAGAAACCTTGTCAAGTGATCAAATTCGTTTTCCCATTGAATAACGGTTCCTTCGCTAAAAGTTCTCAGTTATACAACCTAGCGACCACATGTCAATAGCTGTTGAATATTGCTTTGCTCCCAATAGAAGTTCAGGTGCCCTGTGAGGTACGAAGCAATGAAAACTACAATGAGGTTGCCTAAAAATTGCAATATGTTATTGAAAGGAATTGACTGACATAGGCAAGACAAACATGATCAGCAAGATGAACTAGGTCCTCAATGGAAGAACTTAGAGATAGAAGAAAGAACAAAAACATGTTTTTGTTCCATATCATGCGAAAATCTTGGAAAAGAAAATATGTAATGAAATAGAAGAAAGCACGGGTACAACATCTAAGAGCTTTTGTCTGAACCAATCACATGTATAAGAAAAGTGCAGCTTGAATGGGTCAACAACAAGCGAGAAAATAACAGCAGTGTGAATCAACCAAAAAGGAAAATAAAATATTAATCTTTAAGGAACTGTTCACACCTCCAATAAGGATAGTTGTGTGGATTAAGCAAACCAATGTCATTACAGGCACATCCTACGGAGGAAGGATGAGAACAAAAAATAGACGAGAAACCATTCAAGACGCATTCCACATGCAACTGTCAAAGTCAACAAAAACCATATAACATCATCCATGAGGACAAGCAGCATTTCATGACAAGACAGCAACGGACACACGGCCCATAGGCATGAACCAGGAAAGCAAGAAAAACTTGCCAACACTTGTGAGAATGGAAAATGAATGACGGTGATGAAAAATATTGCAAGGTTCTAGTTTTTCAGAAAGGATTGACCAACGGATCATGTATGCAAGATCCAAACCCTCCATCCTGGTTGGAAATAATGTTTAGATCTTCTGCCTTAAAAACAAGTTGTTTCAATCTCCTGATGGATCAAAATATATAAAGAAAACTGATGGTTACAACAATTTTTTCCTAGCCGTTCATTTGCTTTTTTCGAAATTATTTTTATTATTATTTTTTATATGGCCTCCCTGATGGGTGAAATCACCTTATTAAGGGGAAGATCTAAACCGTATAGCCCACCTGTGGAAAGACCAAACGCTGAAGAAGCTTATGATTTAAGAAACAAATTGACTTGGAGATGAGAAGGATAATCTGTCTCTGCTATCTATTTCTAAGTTGGTAATGACAAATTTCTCTGAAGCTCCTCTATGAAAAAGAAATGAGAATATCAACAAAATAACATGTTCTCAATTTAAATTTTCGCTAAGCTGTACTTAGTCATATTTTTTTTAGGCTACAAGGGAACCAACTAGTGATTTTAACCAATGGTACCTAAATCGCAACTTAAAGATTTTCTTCTTGAGAGAGGGTAGCTCCGACATGACCTTGTTTTTCAACTTGAAGTACCTACAAAACAGGGTCACATTGAAGTATATCTTTCAACATAGGTATAGAAAGTAATAAAATGGAAAGAAAATTAACCAATTTGCATTATTCCAGTTGCTAAATTATAGACTTCTACAAATATGGAAGGGGATTTCAGGCGGTGAACTTGAACCACGGTTTAGAAAAACTAACAAAGGATTATCACATGTTGATCGTCCACCGGGCCCCGCGACAACATATATTGGAATCTGACTATGTAACATGGCCCACATTGAAGCACCGTGACACACACACACACACACACACACACACACACACACACACACACAAAAAAAAAAAAAAAAAAAAAAAAAGAGGATATATAAGAGAAGGGGCATTTTGGGAAGAATTGGACTAAGATACAACTGAAACTACTATACATATACAACTGGAATAATTCTCTACATGGTAGCTAAAGAAATGTATATAAATGGGGAGTGTTGTATGACATCTGGTCATGATCATATAGAATTCTTGGGAGCATGCGATACATACCTCAGCAGGGTTGAATGGCAAAGATGGAAAATCGGAAATACTTATTTCAGTAACCTGAAACCAATTTCAATAAAACAAAGGAACCCTAAAGAATATTGACCTTAGTCAATATTTCTAGAGCTTCATTCCGTCTCTTGCACCTTCTATTCGGGATTACAACTGATTTGGTCTCTATCAATTGTTTCACATGATATTCAAACTCTGTCCCCAAGTTGCCGCTCCCTTAGAACTTGTATGAGTTCATGGGTAGTGGAAGACTTCATATCCACACCAATGTTACCAGGGACTCCTCCAACATACTTGCCTTTATTAGAGGGAAGACTTACAGCTAGTCACCTATACCATCCAAATGTGTTAGAAAATTGTTCAGGAAAGATGGTTATCTTTCAAACTAGACTAGTTGAAGAGATTAAATCAATCAAGGTATCTTTTAAAAATTAAAAAATAAAAATCAAAAATCAAAGGTTGAATCAATCATCAAAAGAAGAATTAGTCCAAATTTTTTGATACATTTGGGGAAAATGAAACTTAAATGGAAGAGAAGCAAATGAAATGCTTTCATAGAAGTTCTCGTAAAGTACATCTGTATGAAATGTCAACGACTACAACATTCTTTGAATCACGTTATCCCTTTTGGAATATATGAAGATCCATCTTCTTTCTGATTTAAAGCATGTCTTCTTTTCATGTGTGGGGAGAGCAAATGAGGTTACCAACTCTTGATATCTAAGAACAGAATGACAAGAGGGTCGGTCGTCATTGGAAATGCCTTGCCTGTCCTAGGGTTGCGTCTAACTTTGTTTTTAAATATTTTTGTCATTTATAAAACAAATGCACCTTTTTCTTGATACCTCTTTCAAAAGAAAAAAAAAAAAAAAAAAAGGCATCTTTTTTCTTTTCTTTTTTTTTCTTTCTTTCTTTCTTTCTTTCTTTCTTTTTTTTTTTTTTTTTTTTTTTTTGAAAGATTACAAAATTTTATTAAAAATGAAAATGCAAACAAACCGAAAGCAAAAGCAATATAAAAGTGACGCCAAGTAGCACCCAATAACAGCCAAAGGAAAATCAAATTACATCCCTTCAAATTTGGAACACAAGAAGCCCATTCAATGACCATTGATCTGGCCCTTTGAGAAATGCCTGGAACCATAATTTGGACTGTTTAATTTGAAATGAATTACTATCAAAGAGCTACAAAAATTTTGAAGATGTTTGGTGAACAATGCTAACCTCTGATTCATGGACACTTGATTGTAGAAATAGGATTGTTGGATATTTTTTCATTTTTAGCCATCCTGATGTCTTTTGGGCCATGGCAAAGGCACAGTGGGGCCCACCTAATGCAAAACCAGGATCTTGTAAGAAGTTCCACATTGTAAAATCAAAACAGAGAAAACAGAGTTTCAAATTCTAAATGCACCCTTACATCTATTATTTGGAGCAGAAGTTGAACTCCATCTGCGGATAACATTGTTGGATGATCTTGACATTGGCATCTGAGTATCTTCTCGCATGTAATAACAGCGCCAAGCAAGAAATCCTCTTCAATGAGTTGTCTTGAGAACCAAATCTCTAAAATTACAATGTGCACATGATTAGTCAAGAAGAAAAACAAGTATTGCTAAAGATGTGAAGAAATAACAACTCAAGAAGGATCAGGAAATTTTGGAGCAGCAACAGAGATGGTAGCAAAGATTATACTCATCAATCCAGATATATGCATCCAATATTTTCTTAAATTTGGAAAAAATTCTTGATAAATTTAAATCTAGTGGACTGCTATGAATTCCATTGATCTTGCAAGACCCAAACATGCACCCATACACATGAAAAAATTGGATCTAATTAATGCAGGATAACATTTCTTTTCATTTATTTTTTATACCAGACATCATTCTCATCCGCACAATTTATTTACAAAAATTAATTATAATAGTTCATGCATAGTGGAAACTCTCCATAATACCAAACTTCAAAAGCGAAATACCTGAGTGCAACTTGTCTTGAACAAAATTTGAATTGGTTTTTTGTGAAATTTTATAGAAAATGAAATGTTATTATTTTTCTATGCTAGAAAATTTATCATAAATTTCTCATAGTATAGGAAAAGAAAGTGACTTAAAGATGAATTCATCTAAAAGTCACACCTAATTCCTCCAAACCCCTGGAATTCAGGCAAAATTGGGCTTCCTAAAATATTCTCGATGACTTTCAAAGATGAGAAGAAAAAATTTAGCATCACATCAATTAAAGCATTCACTCCTTTCAATTGTATCCTCACAACTCAATTAAGAGGAAATCAAAAGCATACCAAAGACATGTATGAGTGCTACTTATTCCTCTGAAACTTAGAAACTGATGGCAAAATCGAGTTTCTTGTGTTTATTTGCCATGATCTAATTCAATATGGGAAAAACCAAAGCAAGTTCAATTTTCTTTGTCAAGTTCATCATCACAATCTCAAATAACAAGAAAATAAAAATAGAGATGACTTCATGCAAAATCACCACCCTAATTCATGTAAAAGATTACCACAGCTTCCTTGGGAAATCTAGTGTAAACTCAAGCGACTAATTTAATTTCCCTGTGAGCTTTCCAGAATCAGGAAAGGAAAAACCATAGAAAAATCGATTTTTATTTAATTTTTTAAAATTTCATCATAATGTCATATTAGCAGGAAATGAAAATAAAATGCATCATAAATTCATGTAAAATATCTGGAAAATTAAGGCAATATCTAAGTTCCCTACATGTTCATTTGTCACAATTTCCTCTTAAGAATTCTCTGAGAGTGAGACATTGACATGCCCTGTGAAAAATGACTAGTTGTGAATGCGACCGGAACTGCGAAGAACCTTGGCTTTTACCAAAAACCGAAGTATCTGCTCCTGGTGGGATTGCATTTCCTCTCCTGCACGAACAGAGTAAGAAAACACCACAAAAGAAGACTATAAATGTGACTGGATTGGGTTTTCTTGATAAATCTGGACCTAGAATGTGGTGGAAGGACGAAATGGAGCTTAGATCGCATGCCTTGTTGATCTTCAACTTCATTATCTGATTTTCAAAGGATCGTAATCTCCACAAATGCTATGTCTCCATCTATTGCTCGAAATCATCAACAAATCATGGAGAAATCAATTCAAAGGATAGAGATTCAGGAAAACGATAAATCAATTCCAAGGATAGAGATTCAGGAAAACCCTACCGATTTAGTCTAGAGCTTCATGTGACGACTGGAGACCATGGAATTTCATCGAACAGATGGCAGAGAACTGCATTCTGATGGCCTTGAGTTTCGTCAGATGATCGAGGCGTGGATCAAAATCCTCACTTTGTTCGAAGACAAAAGAAAGGGTTTCTGAACGTATTGATCTTCTTCGAACGATTTTAAAACCCCAGCTTCAGGTAGAGACTGAAGACTGTAGAAGAGAGCTGTGCTTCTGTTTCTTTTCTGCAGTGAATGGATGGAGATGGCGGGAAAGAAGCAGAGATGGAGATTGGGTTGATGGTTTTAGGGCTAGGATTATGGTTTTGCGAGCGAGAAAAGGACTCGGAAAAAGCACCCATGCGTGCCCGACGAATTTATATTCCAGAATTAGACTTTTAGCCTCGGTTCTCATGCAACCGAGGCTAAAAAGTAGACATTTGGCCTTTTGAAATCTTAGTAGACATCTGGCCTTTTAAAATCTCTCTTCTGTACATTCGATTTCATTTGAAATTTCTTTTTTTTTTTTCAGAATTTTTAATTATTTGAAATTTCTCAATTTTTTAAAAATTTTAAATTTTTTTCAAGATTTTCAAATTCAATTTTTTTTTTCAAAAATTTCAAAATTTTTCGAAATTCTTAATTTTTTTAAATTCTCAATTTTTTTTAAAAAAAATCGTACTTTTTCATAATTATCATTTTTTATTCTTAATTTTTTTAAAAAAAAATTCTTAATTTTTTAAAAGTTCTCAAAATTTAAAAAAAAATTCTTAGTACTTAAAAAATTCAAAATTCAAATCATTTTCAAAACTCTCAATTTTTTTCAAAATTTTTAATTTTTTCCCAATTGTCTCAATTTTTTTTCAAAATTGTCAAAATTTTTAAAAAATTTTAATTCTTTCAATATTCTCAATTTTTTTTCAATATTTTTAAATATAGACTTTTGGCCTCAATTCCTATACAATGGAAGCTAAAAAGTAGATTTTTCACCTCGGCTCCTATGCAACTAAGGGTAAAAAGTAGACCTTTCACCTCGGTTCCTATGCAATTGAAGCTAAAAGGTAGACTTTTCGCCTCGATTCCTATGCAAGTGAAGCTAAAAACTAGACTTTTCGCCTTGGTTTGTATGCAACTGAGGCTAAAAGGTATACTTTTCGCCCGGTTCTATACAACTGAGGATAAAGGTAGACTTTTCGCCTCAGTTCCTATGCAACTGAGGCCAAAAGGTAGACTTTCCGCCTTGGTTCCTATGTAACTGAGGATAAAAGGTAGACTTTTCGCCTCGGTTCCTATGCAACTGAGGCTAAAAGGTAGACTTTTCGCCTCAGTTCTTATGCAACTGAGGCTAAAAGGTAGACTTTTCACCTCGGCTCCTATACAACTGAGGCGAAAGACGAACTTTTAGCCTCAGTTCCTTAACAACCGAGGCTAAAAGATTTAGCCTCCATTTTTTCAAATGAGGCTAAAAAATTGTGGCAAAGGGTAAACTTTTAACCGTAGTTGCTCACCAATCGAGTCAAAAGGGAGTTTTTGGCCTCGATTGCTCTATGAGGCAAAGGAAGACTTTTAGCCTCATTTCTCACCAACCGAGGTAAAAAGGCGATTTTAGCCTCGGTTTCTCAACAACCGAGGCGAAAAGGCAGACTTTTGGCCACAAGATTGTTCACCAACCGAGCAAAGAGCGAGACTTTTGGCCTCGATTTGTCACCAACCGAGGCAAAAGCGGTACTTTTGGCCTCATTTCTCATCAACCGAGGCAAAAGGGCGGACTTTTGGCCTCGATTCTCAACAACCGAGGCAAAAGGGCGGACTTTTAGCCTCGTTGCTCACCAACCAAGGAAAAGGGCGGACTTTTAGCCTCGGTTGCTCTCACCAATCGAGGCAAAGGGCGACTTTTGGCCTTAATTGCTCACCAATCGAGGCAAAGGGCGGACTTTTGGCCTCGATTCTCAACAACCAGTAGCAAAATGGCAGACTTTTAGCCTCAGTTGCTCACCAACCGAGGCAAAAGGATAGACTTTTGGCCTCAATTTCTCACCAACCGAGGCAAAAGGGCAGACTTTTGACCTCGGTTTCTCACCAACCAAGGCAATAGGCAGAGTTTTGGCCTCAATTTCTCATCAACCGAGGCAAAAAGTGAATTTTTAACCTCAGTTCCTTTACAACTGAGGCTAAAAACCATATTTAGCCTCCTTTTTTTGAACCGAGGCTAAAAAATTGAGGCTAAAGGCCTACTTTCTTGTAGTGTTTCATCCTGTTTGTGCACCTTATGAGTAGATTGGATGGCAAATAACCATCAGGATGAGCCGTAGGATGTTTTCAATGGTGGATCTACAATCACCACTGTTCTATGTCATCATGTCCACTTGAGCTTTGGATATGCTTTTTTTTTTTTTTTTAAATTAGCTGGAAAAACAGATGGATGGTGTGGATAAAACACATACATCATAGTGGGCCACATAGAGCTTGGGCATGTTGTGTCATGGGGATATTCCTACGCAGTGTGCAACAGGCAATTCGCTTCCTAATATACCACGTGTGGTCCCAGCATTGTACAATACCCTCATTAATAATTCAAATGAGAAAATTTATGATACTCTGCTATAATGTGATAGTTGATACGCATGAACTAAGAAATTGCACAGATGACATATATGTAACTTAAAATAAACCATTCAATTCACGTGTCCCCAGTTAAGATGCTTCTAGACAAAAACCTTAGTTGAAATTTAATTGTCTCTCAAAGTGAAAAATAATTAACAGTCCACATTTAATTAACAAATTCCCATTAATCAGAGGCTAGGATCATTCAAAATCAATCTGAATTTTGGATCAAGAGCTATTTATATTGGGCCAAGCAATTTCAGTGGTTAAATTTGAGTTGAAATAGCCCATATATACAATTCTAAGTGCCTGTGTATCAAACACAATGCCTCAGCATAAAATAACACCACTGATTGAAGGAGCTATTACTATCAGTTAAAGGGAAGACCCATGTGGGAAACATTTGATCCTTTCATTTCTTATCATAAGGAACCTTGTTACACTACATAAGTTCCTACAGAGCTTGTCATAGAGTTGCAATATCACTAGGAGTGAGAGAGAGGATGCGGATGAGAAGAGGAGTTTGTATCATTATAGGAATCATTGTAATACTCCTTGGGAGTCTCACTGGTGGTGGGAGCAGTGACTGGAGTGAGGTAAGTATACCATGCAATGGTTCCATTTCAGAATGCTATGAAGAGTCTGAGTTCTTCATGGACTCTGATATCAATAGGATCCTTGTAGGGAATACACCCCCAGTGTCCTATAAGGCGTTGAATCCAAATAAATTTGGCTCTGTTAGTAGTGGGGCAAGGGGTGCATCCTATACACGACCTTGTACTTTTGCCAATACCTGCGAACGTCGATTACCTCCCAGTTGATCAGATCAGAAGAGAAACACTAAGCAAATGTTCACCTAAAAACGCAAACCTGCCCATCTTATACTAAGGGAGCATGTGAGGGTGCATCTAGCTTGTAGGGAGGTGTAAAAGCATTACAAGTCTTCTATGTGTGTGTTGTGTGTGATGGTTAAGTAGTTACAGGAGCCACTTGAATCCTACTCTCCTTCTGCACCTGTGCCAACGTGGCCTTCATGTGTAAGATCCAGGCCATTCTTCCATTAGTGATCTGCCCATTTGTGATAAAGAGTATATGTTTGAGGGGAAAAAAAAAAAAAAAAAAACCAATGGCCCATATTCATGTTCCATCCAGCTGATGAGTGGACTGGCCTGATTTCTGTAGCTGGCATTTTCACCCACTTATGAATGGTATGATCTAGCAAGCCATCTAGTTATTGTATTTCTCTCTACTTTCTAAATCTGTGTATCTTCTTTCTTGATTTCATTTTATGTGTTTCATGTATATGGTCCAATGTTTTTTGGGATTCTTGTAATGATTCCCATATAAGGTTTTGTCTTTTACAAGGTGGGCCATAATGTCAGAAACAATAACAATTGCATGCGCTGTTGAAAAAACATTAGCAAAGTATTTATCAGCCGTAAATTTGTTTTATAATCCGTGGTCAATCTGATGGCGGACCAACTTTATTCTTGGGCAAGAAGATCTAAATAGTCGTACACATATGATGAGATAGATCTCACAGGCACAATGTGCCAGACTGACATGTGGCATGCATGTGGACTTAACAAAGTTCATGAAAGTTCCTTTTTTTAGCCGAAAAATGGGATCACACTACCTGTGATTTTGTTAACTTTGAAATTGGCTAAACAAGAATTTGGGTGTGTGCAAAAAAAAATAAAAATAAATAAAATAAAATAAAATCCACTAGCGCTCACCTATTGCATAATTCTTGATAGTTAATCACCGTCTTCCTCGAGGATAACTACTCTAAATCCACGGAGCTTCTCTAGAATCCATCCATGAGGGATGAAAATAGAAATAATTTCTAATAATTCGAAATAAATTAATTGATGAAAAAAAATGAAATTACGGTCCTTTAAATAGTGAACTCAAACCTATGATGAAGTTTTAGAATCAAACTCCAACTCAAACTCTCTAAAAAACGTGACTTACTATAGATAGATGGTCATGATTCCTACCAGACTTCATGGTTTTCAGTAGAGCTGGGCAAAATCCGGACCAATCTTACGGATCAGAACCAAAGGCCAGGATCCAGCCGAATCGAGTTGGCCCAGTTAGATCCGACCGTTCATCAGATCGAGTTCAGATCAATGTCAATCCGGACCGATTAGATCCGGAATCCGATCCGCACAATGTTCAGTCAACACTATTTCCTATAATGTTGTCTTCTTGAGATTGGGATATACCTCATTTTTTGTTTAATACCATAAAATAATCTAGAAAAATAGATGGATGACATGGATGAAATAAATACATCTTGGTGGGTCCACATATCACTGACCATCAGCCATTGGCCGATGGCAAGGGAGTAGTCAATCCCTCCTCTCAGCTCATGGTTCAAGGTGCATCGAGCACTGAGCTCCGACAGGGACAAGGGAATGGTTCTATGCAGTCGAGCTGTGTGGGCCCCACTGTGATGCGTGTCGAACATCAACACCATGCATTTTATGGGTCCCCTTTAAATTATGGGATATCCCAAAAATTAACCGTATACGGAACTCAGGTGGGCCATACCATCTAAAATTGTGTGAAGACATTCCTAAAACATATAAAAGAACTTAGTGGGGCCCACCTAAAATTTGAATGCATCTAAAACTTGGTCTGACCCCTCATCCAAGTGAGACACACATAATGGATGGTCTGGATTTGTGAACCACACCTCGGTGGGCCCAAAAAATGCTCATGAATGTTTTAATGGGAGGGTAACCCATAACCCCTCTCAACGTTTGTATGTGATTGAAGCGCACTGGCAACCTAGCAGGTGTACCAACGCACCAGGCCAGTTGGTGTATTGATGTCAACAAGTTACGTGGGTCCCATCATGACCTATGTGTTATATCCAAACCGTCCATCCGCTCGTCTTAAGGCTTGAGCCGAAAAATAAGAAAGATCTAAAGATTAAGTGGACCACAATGCAAAAAGCAGTGGGGGGTTGAACGTCTACTATTAAAACAGAGGATTCGATCTGAACCATACCCAACCCAATCCGACTCGGTTTCCCTGGCTAAGTTAGACTCGGTTCGGGTCAAGCTAGCAATACGACGGATCGGATCGAGTCAAAGGACCCGGACTTGGTCCCTAATCGAATCGAGTTCAGGTTAGGGCATTAAAAGTTTCGGACCGAGTTGAGTTGGACCCAATCTGGTCCAACTCGACTAGATGCCCACCTCTAGTTTTTAGCCAAAAAATAATGTGTCCAATTTGGCCTAAACACATTATTCTCCTAATTTTTCTAAGCCCTTTTCATGTTGGGCACGGCTTCTAAAGCTCAAAGGATCAAAAGTTATTATCTAATTAAAACTTACTATTTATAGTAAAAACGGAAATAAAAAGGACTTTTGGCTATCGATCCGATGGAATCTCATAAATCCAAAGTGGGCAACCCAGCAAAGCAGGATTGGTTGGCTTCTCCTAGCCAAAATTGTATATGATATTTTGAAAAAACCATTCCAGTTTGCGAGATACAAACGGTTTTAAGGTTTTGACAGTCCTACTCACCTCTACCTCCAATCAGGCCTTCTCTGGTCTATCTTGGCCGTGAAAGTGTCCGCAACCTACTCTACATCAAATCTAAAATCCAGCACATACACACAAAAAATAAAAATAAAAATAAAACTGGAACCACGTCAAGAAACACCCTGGAAATGCAGCATCTTCATGAGCAGGAAAGGGCTTGTATACCACTATCTCAGCTACACCAACAACAAATGGCTCCCAAGGCAAGCGAATAAGGGCTACAACAGACTCCTCAAACACCCACGATAAGCAGAACTTCAGCAAGCTAATGTGAACCAAGGCCCGAGAGTTAGAAGGACTAATAAGTTAAATATTCTATTTTGACAGTTATCTTTTTCTTTTCTTTTCTGTTTTTTTTTTTATATATAAAGGAAATAAGAATGTGAATTTTGTAAATCCGTGAACTTACCAATCAAATTCATGAATTTGCATTGGATTTGAATTAAAAACTGCCGCTATAGGTTACTTTTCTTGTGGTGAATTAAAAAAAGCATATTTGGCTTCCAAAATCACAGAGTACTTATACCTCAGGCCCAACCTTTGATGTGTAATGTTTATTATATATTTTAAACCCACCTTGGCCCTTTCTTTAATATGAATCTTCCATCATATGCGGCCTACCCTCAATGTGGACCATCTATCATGTGGGGCCACCTTGGACATGGATCATCCATCATGCAGGCCCACCTTTAATGTGGATCATCCACCATGCAAGGCCCAACTTCGAAGTAAGTCATTATCAATAAGGGCCCGCCTTGGATGTGGGTCATTCTTCATTTGGGGCCAGCCTTTGATGTGAACTATCCTCATGTGAGGTGGGTAATTTATCATGTGGAGCCCACCATCAATGTTATTGTCAAGTTGGGCCAACCTTTAATATCCACCACCCATCATGTTGAGCTCACCTCTAATGTGGACCGTCCATCATGTGGGCCCCACCTTCAATGTCGGTGGGCCTACCCTGGATGTGGGCCATTCGTCATCGGCACCTTTGATGTCGATTGTCCATTATGTGGGGCCCACCTTGATGTATGTCATTCATCATGTGGGCCCACCTTGATGTAATGTTCATTATGTTAAACCCACCTTGGCCCTTTCTTTCATGTGGTGCCTACCCTCAATGTGGACCATCTATCATGTGGGGCCCACCTTTGATATGGATCGTCCATCATGCGGGCCTGTCTTTAATGTGGATCATCCACTATGAAGGGCCCAACTTCAAAGTAAGTCATCCATCATCATTTGCACCTTTGATGTCGATTGTCCATTATGTGGGCCCACCTTCATGTATGTCATTCATCATGTGGACCTAACACTAAAATAAGGGGCCAGCCTTTGATATGGACTGTCCATTATGTGGGGCCACTTCTTCAATGTTATTGTCCATCATGTGGGGCCACCTTCATTATCCACGGCCTCTCAAGCGGAGCCCACCTTTGATGTGGACCATCCATCGTGTGGCCCCCACCTTTGTGGGTCATCCATCATGTGGAGCCCACTTTGCATGTGGGCCATTCATCATTAGGGACTACCCTTGATGTAGACAATCCATTATGTGGGCTCACCTTGATGTGGGTCATCCATAATGCGGGCCCACCTTTGATGTCAATCGGTCATCATGTAGGCCTCACCTTTGATGTGGACTACCCATCATGTGATGCCTTCTTTGATATGGACCATCCATCACATAAGAGAGAGATAAGCAGAAAAGTTAAAAGGTGAAAAGTAAAAAACAAAAACTCATCGGGGTGTAAGCAACTTTCATCAAATATATTCCTTTGACAATGGTGCTTACCAAACTCAACTTACATAATTTATAAAAAGTTCCTAATTAGGTGGTATCCAAATGGGCCCTAAGAAATTACACAAGTAACATAGATATAACTTAAATAAATCCTCCAAATCATAGATCCCATATTTTAGATGCTTGTACTAAAAATCTTTTTTAAAAAAAAATAAATAAATAAATAAAAATAAAAATCACTGATTTTATTTTTCATGACTGGCTGATTTCTGGCCATTTGATGAACTGTCGACATAACACATAGTCAGCGGTCCTAATTCAATAAGCAAACTCCCACTAATCAGAATAAGATTGTTCACTCTAAATTTTGGATCCAGTCGTATCTGTAGAGGGTACAACAATTTCAAAGGTTCAGCTTGAGTTGAAATATGCAACAAACACAATTCTGATTTCCTGCATATGAACTATAACACTCCCCCAAGCATCAAATAACACCCCACCTATTCAAATAGGTATTGCTATCAGTCATAGGAAAAGCCCACGTAGGAAGCATTAGCTCCTCTCTTTTCTGATCCACCACCCTAAGTTCGTTCTTAGGCTCATGTATAAAGAGCTTATGACAGGCTTGTAAAATTATACGCACAATTGCAAAGACCATGCTATGCATCGGATATAGAGATCAAAAGAACTAGATGGCATACCTTGTTGAGACGTCATTGCTATAAGTCTGATGTTGAAGTCTTCCTCTCCTTACACCCTTAGAAAAGATTTGATGGGATTCATGTTTTTGTCGATTTGTTGGATTGGGGACCAGCCTAGTTTTATAGTTATTGATGATAGAGGAGTTTGAAATCCATTGAAACTCTTCTCTCTATGATTCCACACGAATTGGCAATCCCAGTTCCACTTGGATATTATTTATGTGTTACAGTTCTAGCATTTCATCACGAATTTTCTAGATGTATCACAACTTAGTAAGGTACATTGGTGCACTTGATCACATTTGCCAACCTTCAAGATAATCCAAACCGTTGATCAATAAAGCCCACCTTATAGAGTTCTTACAAGCAGTGCAAAGAGAGTAAGAGTACTATGGCAAATTGAGTTTGTATCGTTGCAGGAATCCCTGTACTGCTCATATGTGAGTCATATTGGTAGTATGAGTTATAAAAGAAGTGATAGAGATGCACCATGCAATGGATCCATTGTGCAATGCTGCAAAGTGTATGAGTTCAGGGGCCTTTTTGAGGAAGCCGATTGGATGGTGTACCACACACCAGCTATATAGCTGTTGTAGGTACGTGTCGTGCAAAGATGAGCACTGACGCTCCTCGAGCTTCAAGTTGTACCAACAGTTCAAAGGAGATCAAAGTTACATGGGCCCCATGGTGATGTATTTATTATATCTACACGGTTCATCTATTTTTAGAGATCATTTTAGAGCACTATCCAAAAATAAACCTTATCCAAAGATCATCTTAACCACACCACAAATTGCAGCAGAGATAATGATTTTTATTGTTAAACCATTCATAGGGCCCACCATAACATTTATTTTCCATCCAACCTGTTCATAAGGTCACAAAGACATGAATGAAGAGGGAAAAAAAAAAATTCACATTGATCCAAAACTTCTATGACCCCAAAAAAGTTTTCAATGGTAGACGTTCAATTCCCCACTGCTTTTTGCTGTGTGGTCCACTTGATAGCTAGATCTATCTTATTTTTCGTCTCAAGCCTTAAGACAAGCTCGCTAAATGGATGGACAATTTGGATATGACACATACCTTCATAATTAGACCCCACAAAAGTTGTTGATGTCAATACACCAGCTATATAGCTGGTGTGAGGTACACCAGCCAATCCGCTTTCCCTTTTTGAATGCATTAGCTATCACAGGGTCATATTACCCAGGTAAAGTCTCTCAATCAATCCATCTCAATCACATCCATACCATGCGCAATGAATAATAAATAAAACATTAAAGAGGAAAATATATAATTTATTAAACTAAAATAACATACATTCTAATGGTTCACACCCATTACAATCATTAAGAGGACACTAATATCTAACTCAATTAATGGCAGGGGCTTATTGGACCGATCTTTGCCTAGGTGAATTTGTTGGTGGTGACCTTTGTGGGGGACAGCTGCAGTTAATCTACCGAGGTGCGTGGATCCCCTATGGGGCCCACCGTGTTGTATGTGCCTTGAATCCCTGCTGTTCATCTGTTTTTACTGCCCATTTTAGGGCATGATCACAAGATGATTTTAATGGTGGGTATTCAACCACTACTGTTTCTTGTGGTGTGCTCCACCTAAGATTTGGATGTAGTTCATTTTTGGGATCGTGTCATAAAATGAGTTGTAAAAACAGATGAACAGCGTAGATGTAAGGCACACACATAACGGAGGGCCCCACAGTCAGGGTCTACCCACCTTTATGGATCCGAGTATCCACCGAAGCCACGGCACCATTTTCAGGCTGGATATTGTTCGACGTAAGCAACGTAGAAAAGAAACCGCTGCATGTGACTCTGGGAAGGAGTGTGGATCGTCTGTGTTAAAGACCTCATACGTCACTTCTCCTCTGTCACGTCATTGCCGTGACATAGCTTACAAAACATCCATTAACGTGGTTGTCCAACGCTTGGATGAACGCAATGAGGTTGATCACCGTCCTCCTCAAGAATAACTACTAAGTTTTTTTTGTAGGCTTCACATAAACTTTTAGAATCCACCAGAATGGAAAGCAAGAAAATAAAAATAAATTCTAATAAATTTAAAATTTAATTGATTAAATGAAATAAATAAATTCACAACCCTTTAAATAAGGATATCAAACAATGGGAGAGAAATCAGAAGCAAACTATAACTAAAATTTCCTAAAATTCGTAACTTACTATAAATAGAAAATTTACTTTTATAGTAAACATTTTATCTATAACCATGTTATTCTCCTAATTATTCTAAGCACGTTTCATGTTGGACACGACTCCTAAAGCCCAACGGATGAAGAGTTATAATCAAACTAAAACTTACTATTTATAGTACAAACGGAACTAAACATGCAATTCGGCCGTCGATATGATGGGATCTCACAAATTCAGCACGGGAAGCCAGGTTGGTTGGCTAAAGTAGCTCGTCCTACCCCAAAATCATATATGGTACGTCGAGTAACTCATTTCAATTTTCGAGATATGTATGTTTTAAGGTTTTGACGGTCTTTATGACTTCTGCTTCTGATCGGGCCTTCTCTGGTCCATCTTAGACATGAAAGTGTCCGCGACCCGCTCTACATCAGTCCCCTCCACTTCAAAAGAACTCGTCCTCGAGTTCTCATGTTGCTTCGGTTCATGATACTGGATCTGGTGCGCCATAACGATACCTGGATCAAAAGTTATGATCAATTTACGGTCCACCTTCTTTTGGTCCGACCATGCTAGGAATGTATTTGTGACACATTCTACATTAGACCCTCCGCTTGGAAAAAACTCGTCCTCGAGTTTCTCAAGGGACTTGGTTCATAATTCTGAGATAACTTTTGATGTTGATGTTTATTAGTCATTTTCTTGTACTTAGCATTAGGCTCTTGAGTTGACACAATACATGTACTCATGCTTTCCTTGACTTGACTAGTATCAATCAAATCCTTCACTCATGCCTTTAAGATCTGACATTCTTTCCGGCTCACCTGACAGTGAGAGCAGTTAGACAAGCTAGCCCCAGAGACAAAGCCTATGTGATGTTGGATGTCCCTCATGGGAGGCAATCCATCGAGTAAATCTTCTATGTATAATAATACATTAAAACTATGAAGCTTGGCCTTACCTCGATAGTATCTTTCAATATGATCTAGACGATCTCCTTCATGGACTGGTCATTAGGCAAAGCCGTCATCGAGGTCATTGTCGTTAGAACTTGCATTATTTGGTATAGCCCTACGATTCACCATTGGTAATGCTCTACGAAAATCGAAGTTGTGTCGTATAGCAACCATGAGCGGTTGAGCATCACATAGAGATCGTGGCAAAATTAGCGCATCCGTAATACGGTTAAGGGTTACCTGCAGCCCTTGCATAGTCAACTGACTCTCCCGGTGGAGAGCTTCCAGTCTTTTCGAAAGATAACGAATCCATGGATCACCGTCCACAGGATTTTTGTTCATACCTTCGTTGTTTGTCATTGGCCTGAGGGAAATCCTCTCTCTGATACCAATTGGCGCGGGGATGAACATGATAAAGTCGATCACCGTCTTCCTCAAGGATAACTACTCCGAATCCACGGAGCTTCTCTAGACTCCTTACAGAGACTTCTCGAATCCACGAGGAAAGAAAGCAAAAAAATTGATTAAATGAAATAAACGAGTTCACTTAAAGAGATACCAAGCAATGTGAGAGATATCAGAAGCAAACTATAACTAAAACTCCCTAAATTTCGTAACTTACTATAAATAATAAATTTACTTTTATAGTAAGTGCCCTATGTGGCTTAACCACGTTATTCTCCTAATTATTCTAAGCACTTTTCATGTTGGACACAACTCTTAAAGCCCAACGAATGAAGAGTTATAATCAAACTAAAACTTACTATTTATAGTACAAATGAAACTAAACATGGAATTCGGCCATCGATATGATGAAATCTCACAAATTCAACATAGGCAACCTGGCATAGCCGGGTTGGTTGGCTAAAGTAGCTCGTCCTACCCCAAAATCATATTGGTACATCAAGTAACTCATTTTGATTTGCGAGATATGTCTGTTTTAAGGTTTTGATGGTCTTGATAACTCCTGCCTCTGATCGGGACTTCTCTGGTCCATCTTGGACATGAAAGTGTCTGCGACCCGCTCTACATCAACGGCAGCTCACAAAAGGCGATGACGCATCTTAGAAAAGACTATGATTTTCTTTACTATGGATTATGGGTGCACATCAAACCAGTAGAACCGTGAAACCGGACCGAAATAACCAAACGGTCCGGTTCTAGAGTGCACCGGTTCCGGTTCCAGTTCCAAAAATCAAAGAACTGTTTAGTTTGGTTTGGTTCTCGATTTGGGGGTATGTAGAACCGAACCGAACCATGGATCCGAACCTGGAATCGAATCAGGAACTGAACCTAATTTTTTAAAAAATAAAACCTAAACCCTAAGTCTCTAACCCTATTCATGCTAACCCGACCTTGTTGTGGTGCGGTTGCCCTCTCTCTCTCTCTCTCTCTCTCTCTCTCTCTCTCTCTCTCTCTCTCTCTCTCTCTCTCTCTCTCTCTCTCTCTCTCTCTCTCTCTCTCCAAAACTGTGGAACCGATTCAGAACCGAACCAGTGTTAATGGTCCAATTCAGTTTGGTTCTAGGGTGCTAACGGTTCCAGTTTCACCCCAGAACCAGACTGAACCGACCCGTGTGCACCCCTACTATGGATTGCGTGGTGCACAACACAACTTTTAATGTGAAAATTTTCTCTCACCAAGATTTATATTGTACATTAATTTTATTTTCTTTTCTTTTCATATCATTCTAGATGATAATCCCAAAAATGACGAACATCCAAAGTTCCAGTGGACCACACCACCAAAAGATTGGTCATAAAGATCGGGACGAAGACAAAAAAAAAAAGCCATATGCACCGTTGTGTTGAAACTGAGGTTAATGTCACTAAGTCTACCACTTGAGCTATAGATCCTTGTGTGGACTTTTGAACTTATTTCCTATGATGATTTGAAAAAACAAATGAATGGTGTGGACATATAAGAAGGCTACTTAAATTAGTGTGGATATAAGAAATAGATTATCATGGGGCTATTTAAATTTCACTTAGGGCCTGTTTGATTTTCGTCGTTTCAAGGGGAAAGGGTAAATACCCCGTAAATGT
This sequence comes from Magnolia changhungtana, assembly GCA_030180095.1. NCBI lineage: Eukaryota > Viridiplantae > Streptophyta > Magnoliopsida > Magnoliales > Magnoliaceae > Magnolia > Magnolia changhungtana. The sequence continues at coordinate 2,223,716 of JASAUF010000636.1, forward strand.
AATGGGTGATCATTACCGTTTCACCCATTTGAATATTAGTAGAAATTCTATTTCTCGGAATCCGGTTCAAAAGTAGGATTGGTCATTTTAGGACCTCATCTTGATGTATATGATATATCTGCTCCGTCCATTCATTTTATCACAACATTTTGAGATGTGAGTTAGATCCAACACTCAATTGGCCCAAACCAAAAGAAACAATGGCCCAAAAAAATTTTAACGGTAAGTATTTAATTCACACTTTTCTATGGTGTGGCCCACTTAAGCTTTGGATATGCCTCATTTTTTGGCTTATATCATAAATCCATACGACATAATGGGTAAACGGTGTAGATATATTATATGCATCATGGTGGGACCCACAAATATTTGCCATTTTTACCTTGACAAAAGTAAGCCGTCCAATCAGCTATGGGGAAGCGTTCGGCACTTCACTACATTCCCCTGAGAAGTAATAAATGCCAGGGAAAATGCATTTCCACCGAATTCGATAAAACAAACATGCCTTAAGAAATTCAATAGCTTCAAGGGTTGACACGTGGAACTTTTGTGGGCCCATCATTGTGTTAGATTCACATTGTTCATTTATTTTTTCCATTTCATACTTAGGGTATGGGATAGAAAAGAGGCAAATCCAAGGCTCAAATAGTTCAATAGTAACCATTCAATTTTGCTACTTTCTATGGTGCTGTCTACTTGAGCTTTGGATGTATCTCATTTTTGGAAGCGCATTGGCTGGTGTACCAGACACCAGCTATATAGCTGTTGTAGGTACGTGTCATGCGAAGATGAGCACTAACACTCCTCGAGCTCCGAGTTGTACTAACGGTTCAAAGATGATCGAAGTTACATGGCCCCACAGTGATGTATTTATCATATCTACACCGTTCATCTATTTTTAGAGATCATTTTAGAGCATTATCCAAAAAATGAATCATATCCAAAGATCATCTGGACCACACCACAAATAGCAGCGGAGATAATGATTTTCACCATTAAACAATTCTTAGGACCCACCATAACGCTTATCTTCCATTCAATCTGTTCATAAGGTCACAAAGACCTGAATGAAGAGGAAAAACAAATTTTATATTGATCCAAAACTTCTGTGACAGAAAAAGGGTTTCAATGGTAGACGTTCAATCCCCACTACTTTTTGCAATGTGGTCCACTTGATAGTTAGATCTGTCTTATTTTTGTCTCAACCCTTAAGACTAGTTTACCAAATGAATAGACAGTTTGGATATAACACATACCTCATGATCAGACCCACAGAACTTGTTGACGTCAATACAACAGCTATATAGCTGGTGTGAGGTACACCAGCCAATCCGCTTCCCTCATTTTTGAGCTCATACTTTAGAATGATATAAAAGAATTGATGGATGGTGTGGATCTAACACAGAAATCATGGTGGGTAGACAGAAGCTATACATGTTAAAAGTTAGTTGTGTATAGGGTTGTACACGAACCGGGCTAGCCCGGTTAACTTGCTCGACTCGGCCCGAAAAAGCTCAACTCGGCCCAACCCGGAACTGAGTTCGGTCCGGAACGGGCCATTTTCTTCAACTCAAAACTAAGTTCGGGCTGAGTTCGAACAAGTTCCAGTTCGGCCCGACTCGGTCTGAAGCCCGACTCGACCTGGCCTATATATATATATATATATATATATATTATATATATATATATATATATGTCGTAAATCCTTACCCTAAGCATTTGAAGCAGAGAAGTGAGAACGCCGCCCAACTCATTAACTTGCTATAAGATTTGAAATTGGCCTGAACTCGCCTGATTACTGATTGGATTGAGTTCGGGCTGAACGTATTGGCCCAGTGACCGGGCGAGCCTAGTTTGAGTTGAGTTTGGCTGATGACTGGGCCAGGCCGGGTTGAGCCCAGTTCGACTCGGTTCGGCCGATGTACACCCCTGGTTGTGTAGCCGAGAGTGAAAATCCCTGTTTGTAAGCTGGTGTCTTTGGCCATGACATGGACCAATGAGAAGCGACGGCCCAGAATTGTCCCGTGCCTTCTCATACGACCCGCCCTCCTTGCGGGCGGTAACACCTTAGTGGGTGTTACCCTGGGACCACCTTGATGTATTTTCTGTATATCCACGCCTTCCATCTATTTTTACATCTTATTTTAGGATGCTATACAAAACCTAAAGAAGATCGAAATCTCAGGTGGACCACACCACTAAAAACATTAATGAATGATCATTAAAAGCTTTTTGTGGGCCATAAAAGTTTTGTATCAAGATGATATTTATATTTTCTCTTCATCGGAGTATCTTGACATTATTAAAAGGTTGGATGGAAAATAAACATTAAGAAAAACCATATGATGGGCTATTAGGAATTTTTAATTGGAGCCACTCAATTACCACTGTTTCCTATGGTATGGTACACCTGAGATTTGGATCTGCTTAATTTTTTTTCTGCAGTTCTAAAATGATCCAGATAAATGAATGGACGGTGTAGATATACAATATATCATCCAAGTGGGACCCACAGTGAGGTTAACACGCACTGAGATACACCCGGGTAACACCATACCAAAAGATATTCAACGAATCCACATGGACTTTTTTCTGTCGGCAGGAATACGGCTCTGCTAGCACACACGCGTGTACATATCAGCTAAAGCACACACGCGTGTACATACTACTGTAGAAGACAGGTATAATATCCAAGCCATCCATCAGAAGGGTAGATCCATACCAAATCCCTGTCGTAGGAATCAGATCAGTCGACTAGTCATGTGGGACATCATTAACCGAACAGCTGTACGGTTGTGAAATAATTAGCCGAAAGCTTTCAAACCCATCAACTCATTTCAAATATCATGGACCGTTTACTTAATGGACCACCATTATTTTTAGCTATAAAAATCTAACCAGTGAGGTCCACCTGATGAATGGTTCAGATATCCCACCTATCTGCCACGTTGGCATATGTGGTGGCGTTTGCATTAGCTGTTTTATACACGCGTGTATAGTAAAGCTTATTAGTGACAAGATCACGTGCAAAAAGAAAAAAGCAGCAACGAACTTCCACCTACAAAGTGGTTCTTTTTATATTATGTTGAGCTCAGCACTATTTAAAAATTACGTGACTCTTTAAAGTAGCATGGCCATTGTACGGCCAATCAGGCCGTTCAAGTCGGTTACCTAAATGTAGATGGAGCATATCATAAAAAAACCGCAGTGAAAATGTTATATTAAATATCTGATTTTTCACGTGGTGTTGGAAATCTTTTTCGGGGATTTTTATCCAAATGTCCCTAAATTTTATCTTATGCTAGAAAATGGACTCTACTGTAGTTTCCCTATTTATCTATCCTTTTTTTTTTAAAAAGACAAGAATACTCTTGGTATATGGAGAGATGGTACGACGGTTGAGTCTTCCATAAGTCACAAAGTGATTTTTTTAACATCATGGAGTGGGGCCACTAAATCGCAAATAGGCCCAATCCGTAGGAGATCCAATTCGCTCATTTCATTTGATTGATCATTTAATCATAAAAAACATTAAATTTAGTTAGATTGATTCCCTCTATAGCCAATAAATAACATTAATGATAGGCATTTATTCCCAACTATTTTCTCTGTTATGATCCATCTGTGATATTTTTCCATCAAACTTAGACCTATGCCCTTAGATTATGACTCACATCAATTGGACGGGGTGGATTTCACTCATGACCATCTAGTGGGCCTCACAAAAGTTGTGCGAAGGGCTTTTTGTGGGCTCTACCACAGTGAGGGCCACTTGTCTGAAGGGGTCACACTTGAAAATGAAAGTGAGAGTAATCCTGTGAAAACGGTCATAATTCTCTTATTATAGGCCCGATTAGGATGATTATATATATATATATATATATATATATATATATATATATATATATATATATATATATATATATATAAAACAAGGGAGTTATGACTGTTTTCATGGGATTACTCTCACTCTCATTTTCAAGCGCATTCCACAGATGTAATCCATGCTATAATAGATTTTGATGCCACTTTTAGTCATCTAAAGGGTATCTAAATAACATAATTCTAAATTTATTTGAAAGTTCATTAAATTATCTTTCCAACAAATAGTTGATTATCCTAATTGGACCTGTAACGAGGGAATTACCAAATTATCATTCCGACAAGTATAAGATCACCCCATCGAAACCATAATCTATTGACCCCGCTCATGTGTGCATGTACTTACACACCCTCGGTTTCAGTTGAAGCTTGTAAATCATGACTCACTTGTTTGATCAGTGATCTAAACCATAGAGCACATCTCATTATGCCAAGTGAACCATCGTATCAACTATTTTCAGCAGGATCTCTCATCATCACAAGTATGACATGCAAACATCATAGTGAACTCTAGGAAAGTTTCAACGATAGAATTCTTCCTTCCATCAAAATGGCCCACCTAATCCTTGATCAATCCCATTTTTGAGATCATGCCCAGTCACAAGTTAACAATACCGACAAGCAGAGTAGATTTATCTTGAACATCTTTGTGGACCCCACAGATCTACCCCAACTCTTTGAAGACATCTTCCAAGCATCCAAGCTTCTCATATCCTCCCACACATCTCACATCTCTTAACCATGCATCCATCACTTTCAAGTGAGCTTAAGGAAGAGTAGAGTGAGAGAAGGAAATTAAGTGGGATCCGACCCACCCATCCACCAAGGAAGAGTGAGTGGTTAGTAAGGGGGCCTTTCTAGCCTTAGGTCCACCTTACCCAACCAACCTTTAGCCACCTAAGTCTCCCAAAAGACCAACCCGAGCCACTTGAGTTATTCCTTTTAACAAATCCGTTCACCCACTTGCCCTACTATGATACAGCTTTATTTATACTTGCATAAGCATCATGCATCGTTCTCTCTACTTCAACCCTCCTTCTAGTCTAGTCAGTCCAAGTGTATGCTCTACGGCTCACCGATATACTGGATCTTGCCCATAAAAAACCTAGAGTAACTAGGCTTCAACCGCTTCTTCAACTAGGTGAATCAGGGTAGATTTATCTGTCCTAAGCAATCACTTGTTGCAGGTACCACATCACCACACTGCATTCCACATACATTTACATTATTAGTGTGCAAAGACCAACCCGTTCGTTGATAGGTTTTTAGTCCTGTGAAGTAGAGACTATACTTCTGTACCAACAAAAAGGTTACCTAACAACTTCCCTCTTTGTAACCATGGTCCTTTACCCGGAATTTTCAATCGCAAATCAAGGAGTCATTTTAGGATAGGAGATCATTCGATTCCCTCTCCTAAGGTTTCTACAGGTTTAATTGAATATGAAAATCTTAGTAACTAGCTAGTAGCGACTCCAATCAAATATAATACGCCCCCGCGCCTCAAATACACCAATGAAAGCTCTGAAAAGGAACCTGTGAGCACAATCCACCCACGATCCAATGTCCACACCCATAATTAATGTGGGCGTCACCAAAAAAAGAGTTGAGAGAGACATCCACCCATGATTTTTACAAGGACCACTCTGATGATCATATAAATCCACTCCAACCATTAGATGACGTACCAAAATTTAGACCAGGTACCTAAAACTCATGCTCAGTTGTGATTTAGGTGGGCCACATTAAGAAAAACCGTTTAAAGGGTGAGCATTGCCTTATACATTATTTCTAATCATGTGGTCTACCTGAATCATGGATGATTGTGATATTTGGGCCTTGGGCCTAACATAGGGCCCACTTTAGCCACAAATCATTTCCTTGCATGCGGACCTAACAAAACATTGAGAAAGCTATCGAAAGGTAGTAGAATGATAATCCTTTAATTAATGACGTAGCTTTTGAAAACCTTTTCAAAAAAAAAAAGGTACCCAAATGTAAATTCAATATTAGGTAGTCTTTTATAAAATTCCCTATAAACAATGTGTATATATATATATATATATATATATATATATATAGAGAGAGAGAGAGAGAGAGAGAGAGAGAGAGAGAGAGAGAGAGAGAGTCATGCTCCCCTGCACACCTACGCACGTGCGCACCTTTGCACACGTGCCATGGGTGTCTAATCTGAACGGTCCATGTGATGCAGAATCCCATGAAACCCTACGTGACAAATTTTCACCCCGATCTAAAATTCTAGTGGGCCATAGCAAAGAGAAACGCAAATCAAAGGAGGAAATTGTTTTCATTTTTCATGGCCCATCAAAGTTTTAGATCAAAGTAAAACTTGGGTACTGGGGGTTTCACAAGGTGCTGCTTCACATGAACAGTTCAGATTTTGAA